>JAOUQZ010000044.1:23210557-23231048 GCA_028564935.1 Neosilurus hyrtlii
ACACCCATTCAAAACACAAAAACTGCCAAAAATGAGCATGAAATGTAAACTGCTGTCATTCAAAACCTATACAAGATATCAGAAAGTTGACCTGAAGGGTAATAGCCCAGCTTCTTGAGACCTGTATAAAGTCTCAAAGTACAAAGTATGCCGAAGCAGTTACAGTTCAAAGAGAACCAAGGTTTTAAGGATTTAAACACTGTCCCCGTTCATTTCAATGAAAACAATTTTTCAGAAAAAGCAAATTTTTTTTAAAAGTGTAAAAAATATCAAAACAATGAATGCAAGCAGGAATGTCGTGAACGAGCTGTTTTGATGGTTGAATGGTTTTTCTAGCACAAAGTATGCGGACACCTCTTTGTGTCCAACTGCACTCCCAGGTCTCACAGGTGACAGTTCTCAATTCTCACTGGCAGTTTAACTGTCATTTCCACTGAAACACAGGTTTCCACAGAGTCAGATCTAGCTCTGTGCACCCCTCAAACAATTCCTATTATTTTAAAAACCGTAAGTCCTATAACTGAAATGATGTGACTGTCCGCACCAGAAGACTTGACTGAACACACACGTGTGAATTTGTGTAGATAAAGTGAAAAACAACCAAGGGACAGCAGTTTAAATACTGGACTGTTTTGGATTTAGTCAGACGAGAGATATAATGGAGGTCAATGGGAACAAGGAGTAGCATCCCTGTGAACAGAGGCTTCTACCGAAAAAAGTATAAATCTGTTTAGTGACAGAAACCAGGAATGTCTACAATTTGATGTATAAATTGTTGAAGAGTAAAAGTTGTGGGCAGGAGAAGAGTTGAAGCACAAAAAGTTTCAGTATAATCAGAAAAAACTATTTCTGCCTTTTTTCTTACAGTGGGTGATGTCACACACTCTAGCAAGCGTAATAGACACCCATTCAAACACACAAATATATAATATATATAATTAATATATAATATATATAATTCTCATTCTGCCAAAAATATACAGCGTTTTCTGTAAAATAACTATTTTTGATTTTACGTATTGGACAATTTTTTGAAAAAAAAAGAATTGAAGGTTTTAAATGCATATGCAATCACTCTCTTCAATAAACCAATAAATATTGTCTGGTTCAGTAAAATTACACCTGGACTGAAAGCATTCTCTGTTATTTAGTTTTTATTAAGGTTTTGCTAGCTAAAATAATGTTTATTGGCTGTTTTCTTATTTGCAAATATCCAGAAAATTCATTGTGTAAATATTTCTCATCTATGATAAATACTAGAGATTGTGGAACTTTTGAAAAATTTTCATTCTGACCATTACTACTTTGTTCCCAGCTACTGGAAGTGAATGTCAATAAACTGAGCTCATCAAACTTTTTAAATTAATCTGACTCAGAGATAAAGATTTGTAAATTGCAATTAACGAAAACTTGTCTGCCTAAAAAATTCTCTCAATTATTTCCATAAGAAGCGCTTTCAACATAGTATAACAGGAATTTTAAAATTCAAATTATGGCATACTAATTTTCCTTTATGGAAGCCCTGAAGGTGACTACAATATGCTACAGGTTCTGCAAACCGATAAAGCCAACAACAGCAATAACAAAAGATGAGAAAAACAAAGTCTCTTGCATCATGTTGTCTTAATAAATACAAATTTTTAACAATTTAGTTTTTTTCAGTGCAGGTAATTGTAACCACAATTTCTTACAAAAGCAGTATCCAGGAAAGGCCTAATCAGACGTAAGGGACCTTCAGTTTGTCAACAAATGCATGACAAGGGATTTGGATATCATTAAACTAGTGGGGTGGGAGAGAACCTTCCTTAAGCACACTCAGGATTTTTTGTGTCTTAATTATTGTTAGTGTTGAAAACAAAAATATTCTGCATATAAATGGTAAACTATTTAATTTCAGGTTGTAATAAAAAAGGAAAATAAGAAAGAAAAGTATTTTAACAATGCCTTGTATACCCTCTAATAAATTGTTGCTATATGTGTAGTTTGTCCATGCATATATTTGGTTACTAAGATAAAGATTAAAAGGATGTTTTGCTGGATATTGCTTTTACCCCAGGATGATGGTAAAACTATGTTAAGATAATTCCAATTGAGATAAATGTAAACGATTTTTTGTTAAATATTTTTAGATTATTATGATGATGATTATGATAATTTTTATTATTATTGATAATAAAAAAATAATAATCATCATCATCATCATCATTATCATCATTTCAGAGTATCAGGCTCAATATTCTCAATTGTTTAGACTCATTTATTTTATAACATACAATATTAAATTACATGCATGCAAGCATCAATAAACAGATAAATATACATTCTTTTTCTTCTATTAGACAATAAAATTGACATCTTTTAATAAAAAAAAATAAATCCTTCTTCATTTTCACTTTATGGGATACAATATTACAAGTTCTTTTTCATTTATTTACAAATTCTTTTTACACGTTACCAGAATTTGACCTTTTTAAAACTGGCATCGAATTGATCACAATATTTTCATATTCATCATGTCCTAATCCACATGAGCCTTCTCTGACTTAGCAGACTGCAGCTTTTATAACAGATTGACTATTCATCTGTCAGATTTTTCCACAAGAGGTTTGATTGGATGTAGAAAGGACCATACTGGACTGTAGCCATGGTGTGTTTACAGGGATAAATATACAAAATCATATCTAGAGATACTATATATCAATAAACAGAGCCTTCCAAAAGTATTCAAGTATTTATTTTGTTGTTCAACAACCTTGAATTAAAATTAAAAATAGACTACTTCTATATATTTGTGGAGTCTCCCACATGGCCATAGCCATAGCCATAGTGAGTACTAATATTCCATGAAACATAAAAGAAATTCATGTTCCAATTTACAAATACAGCCCATGTAACACTAGTTCACAAATGGGAAAGTGTGGTAGTGTGTAGGGTTTGAGATGTTTCCTGTTTTACATATTCATATAATCCTGATTTCTTTTTAAAGCAACACCAGTGGCCAACTGTTCAGTCAAGGGACTTCATACAAAGCATAGCTTGTCAAGCAAATAATCTTAATTTGATTGTGTATATTATTGCAATGTTAACACTATTCTGAGTGTACATAGGCAATTTGCATGATATATTAGTCACTAATAATAAGGAAGGATTTAAATGAAGATTCACACTTTGCTGGAGAATGATGGTAATGAGAAACTGAACTGGATAATAGAATATGGCTGCAGTGTAAGAGCATGTATCTGTTACACTGTTAAAAAAAAGAAAAGAACGAGGTTGCTCTTTAATGAGTAATCATGCCACTGTTAACATTTTATAACATTTTATAATCTGTAAATTAAGAAATTCATCATTTAAAAGTGAAAATATATTCTCTACAAAGTAGATTTTTGTGACTGCCATGACAGATTCTTAAGTTAATACAATGGAGGCTATATTTTTGCGACCTGAAGGCTGTCCTTAGAGCGAAATCCTTAACTGTTCTGTTTTTTTATTTATATATATATATATATATATATATATATATATATATATATATATGAGAACAATTTTCTTAGTAACCACTTACATTAATATTCATATTGTTGTGATTGGGGTGCCACTGTGGTGTAGTGGTTAGTGCTAGAAGAAAAAACTTCACCTACCCATCCCCACAGCATAACCCACCAATCCACCTACTCACCTACACCCACCCACAATAGTTTTACACTTTCTATGGCATGTGTAAGCATTTTTTAACAAATTTTAAACACAGACCAAAGTAAAATTTACTTAGTTAGGCAATCATTGGAACCGGTTCACTGCAGTGTTTTGATGTAATGTAAGCAGATGATAAGAATACAAACATGACTTCTTTGCATACCATACTCGAGCATGTATGAAGGTTGTCAGATTAAGCAAACATTTATTATTGTTATTGTTATTTTTTATTTTTTTTTGCAAGATTTTCTAATCTCTGGAAGTCTGTGGAACTCAAGGAGACAATATTAATAACACAAATGTTAAGTTAAAAAAATGCATGCATAAGTAAACTGTGGGTTGTAAGAATTTAAGAACTAGTGAAGTGTTAGTGTGTCTTTTAGGGCCTTTAATTATGTAACCTGGTAAATTAATACAGAGGACTGGAAGAAGAAAAAAATCAGTCTTCCTTTCTGCTGTGTCAATATTATATGGAGACTGCGTGGATTTTTTCACTCTTGATCTCATTTCCTCTTTCCATTAACTCCACTAGCTGTAAGTAGATGAGGGTGCTTTTGGGTTCCTTGGTGAAGTTTGGAATGTACGGTTCTCAGTCACAGGCGTTGCAGTGAAGTAAGGCAACACTTTGGTAGAATCCACAGGCCTAACACCTTCCATGCTTCCGACCCTAAGTTTAGCTCTGCTAAGGCAGAGTGAGAAATCACCAGGCATTGTTAATAAATATTGGAAAAAGAAACTTAATAACATGTTTTTGCTTAACCCCATGTGTTTCAGCTTAGGTGAAATATTCTTGATCCTGTTTATGGGAGTGCTGTTGTAATTGAATATCATTACAGCTGGGAATCAGTGCTGGGAGTCAATGCAGGCTTGAGGCCGAAACTAATATTCTGTACAACAGCATGACTTTGAGTATGTTACTACTTTCGTACAACAGTTCTATAGAAAAATTAATAAATAAGTTAGTTTATTGGGTACAATAGACACAACAGCCTCAAATGTTGAGGACCCCCTTGCAGTGCTAATAAATACTTCCAGGTTTGAGATTTTGGACTCCAGTTCCAGGGATGTGTGGCAAAACTGTGAAGACACCACTAAGCACAGCGCAGCTAAGTTCATCATGCCAGCAGTAATGGACTACTGTATTTAAGGAACTTATTTAAATTTAATTGTTGCAAAGTATTGTTAAAAGTTATTTACTGAGCCTTAAAGCTATTATTTTATGGAGCGGCAAATACTGACGAATGTAGCAAATTTTCGGTTTCGTCAGAGTTGGTATAAGCTTGCTAAACAGTTCACAAAGAGTTTTTAGGGTGGCAAACAGTTTTTCTTGTTTCTTTCAAAAAGTTTTTTTCCCCACAAACAATTGCAAACACATGTTGGGGAGAGCTTGTTCACCTTTTTATAAGCTTGGTTCCATCAATCATTCTTTTTTTTCACCTCTACTTTCCTTCCATTTTGCTGTAGGATAGTTGCAGTAGCAGCCAGACAAACAATTATTCCTCAAGGGCAGTGACACATTGGGCTTCTTCCTGACAGAAATCCATTTCCATATTCCTGAAGTCCATCTTCTGTATCTGAAGAGGGTTTGCTCATCTTTTTTTATGGTTGGGTGGTTCAATTCCAAGATTCGCTTTACATTACCCTGGTATTTTAGCAGGATTTCGTAAAAGGTCCCAAACATTCCCAAACAGTGGCAAAATAGTGGAAAATAGTAAGCAAACACTTTCACAAACATTTGAACAACTGTTGCTAAATGTCACTAAATGTTGCTAATGACAGAGGTAAACCCTGATTTTTGTCAATCCTAAATTCGCTATGTTTGTCTGTATTCACCACCCCATGAGGCTTTAGATTTGGTTTGCCAGACTGTTCAATGTTTTGTTTGCCTGTTTTTGTTTTACATTCCTCAGTATTAGCCTGTACCTTGAATAGCTTGTTATTGTACTTGTTACCTGCCTTTCCTTTTATTGTGTTTGTGATTTTGTCTCTAAGGAACTGTCTGATCCATTGTCCTCTGCCTATTACTTCATTACAAGTCTGGATTGTGCCCATGGATATATTTCCCTGGAGTTTTATCTACATTTGTGTCCTGCATACCCTTGGCGCTTGACAGAATTCTACACCAAGACCATGGATGCAACAGAAGCAATTGGGTGGCTTGGAGCTCCTCACGCTAGGCCCTGAGGTTTAGAAGATGAGCTTCTTCCTGTGCCTCCTTGTGCTTCTTCTTCTTACAAGGGCTGGGACTTTCCGCTGAATGGAACACTGTTCTAGTGTCACCTGTCTTATTAATGCCATGTGGTGGCTAACACTGACTGCTGACTCTGGTGAATATACCATGGCTCAGCTTCTAAAATCTAGCTCAGACAAAGGCACCAGCCTCCATGCACCTCACTGATTCAGTGTTCAGTCAAGCAATAGCTAGAACACTAGAATATCATGTTTCCCCTAAATGTCACCTGAATGTTACAAATGTAAAACAATTTACACAAATGTACATGTGTTTAACTTTATTTGTACATATATATATAATGTTAAAAATAGGCCCACTGCAATGGAAACATTTCCCACCCTGTCAGTAAAACTGTCAACTCAGTCCTAAACCATTTTTATACCACTGTTATTGAGAGAATCCTTGAGGAAATATCTTTCTCTTAGAAAATGGTTTCTCTTAGGTCCTAAATTATTAAATAGTGTAGTGTTTGGTCTATTGAGATGATCATTGTAACCCAGTAAGCTTTCAGCATTCTACATGACATTTGGTTTGTAAACATGGATCCTTAAATTACTAATTCCCTATTGTGGTTCTCCTTTCCTTGGTGCAATATAGCTAGCTAGCTTTACTGTATATAAATGCTAAATTCTTTGCTGACTTACACACTGCACCTCTGCCATTCTGTGGTTGGCTAGTTTTTTCACAACCTTTGTGTGAGATTCATGTTATTGGCACTTGTAGTGTTTTATTCATTATATTTAATCAAATACTGCTAGCACCAATATTAAATATATACATTTATTCATATTGTACGTTATGTGCCAATCAGTACCAAATTGTAGGGTGGTTTTCTGTGAACTAGTCACTCATTTATTATAACTATAGTGATTTGCATTCGAATGTCTTCATTAAGACTTCATGAGCTGAATTTCACATTCTCAGGAAAAAAAAAAAAAACTTAACAAGAATTTAACCACATTCTTTATATTAAAGACTTAAAAATTAATGCAGCATTGTGTGTGTGTGTGTGTGTGTGTGTGTGTGTGTGTGTGTGTGTGTGTGTAGGACATAATTTCATACATCTAGCTCTGATTTTATACCTTTTATAAGTAGGTATGTTTATTTATATTTCGAAGGTCAAAGGATATTTTATATCCATTTTCAGACCTTTATTTTTTATTTTGGACATGAAAAGAGCAGGGGCAGTGGTAACCCAGTGGTAGGGTGCTGGATTACTGATCCCAAGGTCGGGGGTTCAAGCCCCACTATCAACAGGTTCTCACTGCTGTCACAGTGCAGCTAACTGGGTTATCAATTGCTGGCCATGTCTCTCACTGTCTATGATGAGAGGCATGTAAAAGAACCATTGCTGATTTTCGTCAAGAGTAGGCTGTAGGCAGGCAAGAGTAGACAGCCTGGCAAGCTGTCCAGGATGTAGTCTGCCCTTGCCCAGAGTCGGCTGAGATGGGCGCCAACCTCCCTCAACCTAATTAGAATTAAGCAGTTCAGAAAATGAATGAATGGAATGATGAGTAGAACATTCATTCATTCATTCTTTCATCTTCTTCCACTTGTTCCAGGGTTGAGTTGTGGGGGCAACAGCCTAAGCAATGAGGTCTACAAGTCCCTCTCCCAAGCCACTTCCTCCAGCTCTTCCGGGGGGACGTCAAGGTGTTCCCAGACCAGCTGAGAGACATAGGCCCTCCAGTGTGTTCTGGAGATGTTGTAGAGATGTGTCAACCTACTACATCCAGAGCCTTAAGGAGCTTTTTAACTACCTTGGCGACCTCAGCCCCAGTGATAGGCAGACCCCTCTCTGAACCCCCAGGCTCTTCCTCTTCCACAGAGGGCTTGTTGGTGAGATTGAGAAGCTCCTCAAAGTATTCTTTCCACCCCCGACAACATCCCCAGTTGAGGGAATGGCTCCCCACTTCCACTGTAAACAGTATTTCTGGAGTACTGCTTCTACCTCCTAAGGCTCATATGGTGGTCCAGAACCTTTTTGAGACCAACCGATTTTCCAAGACATTTTCCAGGCTCTCACCAAACTCCTCCCACAACCAAGATTTTGCATTGGTGACAGCCCGGGCTGCGGCACATTTGGCCTAACGGTACCTCTCCACTGCCTTGGGAGTCCCACAGGCCAAAAGGACCTGATAGTGCTCCTTCTTCAGCTTGACAGCCCCCCTCACCGCCCCCTGACGCCAGGTCAGCACCAGGTGGTGATCGGTTGACAGCTCAGCTCCTCTCTTCACCTGAGTGTCCAGAACATGCGGCAGCAAGTCCAATGACACGACTACAACATTAAATTGCGGCCTAGGGTGTCTTGGTGCCATGTGCACTTATGGACACCCTTATGTTCAAACATGGTGTTCGTGATGGACAAACCATGACGAGCACAGAAGTCCAACAAAGAAAGACCATTCGGGTTCAGATCGGAGAGGCCGTACCTACCAACCACACCCTTCCAGGTCACACTGTCATTGCCCACATGGGCGTTGAAGTCTCCCAGGATGATAAAAGAGTCCCCAAGGGGAGTGCCAGGAGTAGAGCATCAAAGAACAATTTATAATTCTGTCTCTCTGACAGACCCACTCTGTCTCTGAATTCCTGCTACTCTGCTCTGAATAGTTGCCTCTTTTCCAGAGGCCACAGGAATAAAAGACAATTTTTGGGTGGCTCAAAAAGTGCATGCTTAACTACTCTTGCAGAGCTAAAATTTTGATGAGTAATTATATCTTGGCAAACAAGGAGTTTTCCAAAGTTTTAGATAATGTTTTTGGGGTAGACTTTAGGGCAATAATACCTTACAAAACCTTTTATGGAGCGACTGCATTTGGGCAGTACCTATATCAGTATATTACTGTAGTGCAATAGATAAGGTACAAGAGATGTAGTTTATATTTTATGTAGTACCTTTCTACAGGGAGCAAGGAGTCATTTGAAGTTTGACCATCAAAAGTAATACTCATTCGCTCCTTAATTTTACATATGGATTAATCAAAGTTTTTTTTTCTCTGATTAATTAATCATAATTAGCATGTTACTCTCATAGCCCTATTATTACTATGTGCAGATGTGGGAAGTGAACGAAAATGCATGAAGACTTTTTGATATCAAAGTCCCAGTTAGTGAATAGTTTGTAATCACCATTAACAACCCGTTTTCACTGATTATTTATACAAACACAAACGAAACACTTAATAATGTTATTATAGACTTATCTTCATCTGACTCCTCCACACAACCTCTTTTAGTTGGAACAGAGTCAGACCTAGCTGCAAATCCAGCTTTGTATTTGCTAAGTTAAGGAAACAGTTCGGTTAGAAGTGTCGTGTACATATATACACAGAAGTATTTATTTACTTATTTATTTTTATTTTTGGCCTGGATAAAGGAAATCTCTACACTGTGGCCTTGTAGTTTCCAAAGTGGGAAGACTAAACAAGGTTTGTTTGCCTTCATAGCCATAGAAGCACTTTCATGACAACAACCAATATCTAACAGAGCTAACAGCACATATGCTACTTCTAAGAAGCCAGTCATCTTGATCCATCTGGTCTCCAAACTTTGTGACCCATCCTGATGTGCATCTGCTGGTAGGAGTTCTGATCTTAGAAGCCTCTCACACCTACTGATTCCATCTAGACCTAAATATACACTCAGAAACTGTGATGACATCACACTGCTAGTGATATAAACTTTTAACTAAAATAGTTTAGATCTATCATTACCTTAACAGATAAAGATTAAAGATAATCAGCTTATCTTTATGGTAAAATATAGAGAATTTCCTGTGGTACTGTTTGTATTTTTATCTCGTGTCACCCAAATGAGGAATGGTTTCCATTTTGAATCTGGTTGCTCTCAAGGTTCAAGCTCTCATTAGGGATGTGTAGCATTTAAAGAAAAATCTTTAAAATAAGTTTAAATTCTATAACAAATTTGTTTGCTATGTAAAACTGCTTTGTGACAATGGCAGTTGTAAAAAGTGATATACAAAATCAATTGAACTTTTAGTCTTTTAAAAAGAAGTTTCCCTGTTTTTTCCAGTTCTCAACATATGCTCACAGTCCCCTTAAATCACTGTAAATGGATTATATTTATGACTATTGTAAGCTCTTTTTTCAGTATAATATTACACTGAGGACATCAACAAAGATTAGAAAGCTTTATGGCCAACAATCAGGAACCAGCAACACGTATCAAACCAAAATACACCACACAGAGTCACTGACAGCTTAAAATTATTATAATTGCTTTAGGGAGGAATGTTAAGGGTATTTTACTTTATTATATGAAGAACTTGAAGAGATATGTCCATGTCAAACTATCGAAGGTTGATGCGTCATTTTGGCTGAGAGCTTGTTATATTTGCATAATTAATAATTATATGTTGAGGGCGAAGTGGATGTCCCTTAACGTTGTGTCTCGGGAACTATTCAAATTAAACTGTTCATCCACCGAGCCTGAGGCGCATAACTGTTTTACCATATACTGGATGGGAACATAAAAATCAAACCTAATCAAGATTTTATAGTTTATTTTTACATATTTAACCATTTCAGAGCTAGGTCAGTTAAGCTCCAAGCCAAGCTAAATGCTGTGTAGGCTTAACAGTGTTTTTATCACCCACACCATCACAGATTAATACATACTACAGGGAAACATAAATAAGGTATGCTGAGTATATACATTCAAAGCTTTAGTATATAATACTTAGAAACACTAGAAAAGTTGTAGCCTGCTCCAAATGACTTTGACAAACTATGAGTGTCCATAGTTTTTGAATCAAACATTATTCACTTGGGATAAACTTTTTTAATCCCCTGATAACAAACCAGTCAGATTGTGCCATTACCCAGTATACACTTATGCCACATCATCAAGTATACACAAACAGAAAGAACACAAACATAACGAAAATAGTTTAAGTATACTGATGACCAAGCCATGAGCTTTTAATTATGCATTTCTGGTAAAAAAAAATAAATAAATTATATATATATGTGTGTGTGTGTGTGTGTGTGTGTGTGTGTGTGTGTGTGTGTGTGTGTGTTTTACCTTAACAATTTCAACTATAAATTTTATTATATTGATTAATTAATATAAATTTTATTCATTATTATTAGTTTTTTAATATAACAACTATGTTGATACACATAAGATAAACCCTATCGTATGTTTATTTATCAAGTTAGAATTCAACAGACATTTTTACTCTCTCAGCATTGTATCATATATCAATGAAAAATATATTTCCTAAAACATTGTTACTGGTATTAGTTTAGATGTCTTCTAAGCAGATACATTCAATAATACATACAAAATGTCTTGACTTTTCCACTTTTAAAAAACTGTTTCTAATATCAGTGTGCTTTTTGTTGCTGAGAAGCTGTCTTGTGCAGAAATCTTGTAGAAACTAATGTCACACTTTGTTGCCTATGTAAAAAGAAATGCCACATCCTATTGACATCAATATGAGACAATATCTGAATCATGTTAAAACAGCCTGTACCCAGCACAGAGCTTCAAAGATATTAAAGGTCCATTGAAGGAATACTCCAGCTTGAAACATATTACAAACATAGTATGTTTTTATATTCTGGTGATAATTAGATGGTTGGGGTGTCCATTTCGTGTTTAAGATTAATATGCTATAAGTGTTCAAGGTGGATTTGTCCTTTAAGATTAGCTTTTTTGTTTGACAGTTCCATCGCATTAAACACATGTACCAATATGTAGACAACATCCTGTTTATTACACTCCAGATTGTGTAGTTAGCATTTTGTGCTGGTCAGCAAAACTGCAACATCAAAACAAAGCTAACCATCTGGTTCTTAAACAGTTAGTGGGAATTATTATTTTCAGTATCTAACTTTTTCAGCTCTATATGCAATAGTTTTGAATCCAAATAGAAAGTTTCTAAAAATTTTTTTTACTGATCTTGTAATAGATAAGCTGCTACATGGTTATAAATGATTAAAAATCAGACTCTTGACATTTCTATTAGTACATGCACAAGTGCTCAAGCTCTGATTTGACATGTGCTTTGTATAAAAAATTGATTCAATATGGTAGCTGATGTGGGGGAAAAACCTTGCTTTGTTAATAATGAATGAGCTGGATGTATGCCTGCAGTGTATCCACAGTGGCCTACTTCCAGAATCCAGCTGGCAAAAGGACTTTTTCTGAGAAATGCTTTCATTCTGAGGCAGTTTGTAGCTGGCAGTTGGGTGGTCAGTAGGGGATGGGTGACCTTGCTGAAAGGGGGGAAGAAACTGAATGGCAGAGTGATTTTATTGCCAGGCTTGTGCTGTGGCCTGCCAGATTCTTATCAATGCAATTGAACATTAGACAGCAGGAGACATGGATCCTGAATAACCCTCAAGAGAGAGTGGACTCATGCTGAAGAGGTGGGACTGCAGGTGATGAGATCAGGCTGTGCTCTGTTTGTTGGCTTTTTGCTTGTCATCCACAGTAATGAACTTAAATGAGCAGAGCAAGCCCACCAGGGCTGGAGCAATCATTTTTCCTGGATGAAAAAGGCAGATGTGAACAACACAGTGACAGGGAGAAGTTGGAAAACAGGCTGAACTGGCTAATCTTTACTGTTCTGTTCCCCTCTGCATAATTCCAGTGAAAGGAAAAGTCACCTTTATAAGCTTAATAAGGGTTTTTTTTTTACACTCTGAGATTTAGATGTCAGGAAAATTGCCTCTTTTGTTGCAAAGATAAGTAACTTCTACCTGAATGTCAAGAAGGTGATTAGTAAAAGGCTGTAGAAGCAGTAGTGCATGTCGTAGGCACAGGCACTAAAATGCAAATAAGATGCAGTCTTAATGGGGTCTTGAATGATCTTCATCATAACAGACAGGCAAATACACATAACAGTTACAAATGATATAGATGGGCTCACAACAGACACAAAACAGAATAAATATACCCAAACCATAATGGTATAACTAAAAGCACAAATACTATAATGAAGGATAACATGGTATATGCTACTTGGACAGATTCCCAAAAAAATTGTTAAACATTTGAACTGGTTTAATATTAAAGTAGCAATTCAGTACAGATTATACTATATTTAGCAGAAGGGCTCAAATGAATAGAAATCAGTTGTGAATACTACACAAACAAGCAAAGAGAAATGCTTTAGTTTCCAAGTAATTAATATTATGCAGGACTGAAAGCAGGGCTGTACATACATGTCATGCTCCAAATATATGTGAGGATACATTTACGGCAGTTTCAGTACAGTTAATAGAGCAGCACGTTTTTCTGGTCTTTGTCCATGTGAATTGTTTAAATCATAACAGAGGTTTCCACAATTATCTTGACACTTGTAATCTTTTTTCTTCTTTCACCTCTTTCTTAATGTTCATTTTCTGAAGCACTTAATCCTAATTAGGGTCACGGGGAGGCTGGCGCCCTTCTCAGACGACTCTGGGTGAGTACACCCTGGACAGCTCGCCAGGCCATCGGTGTCTTTCCTAATGTGAAAAACCAAAAACTAATTTAAAACCCACAGCGGAAAAGTACATTTCCCCTGTCCTTGTTAACATCTAACATTCATCAGAATAGAAAAATTTAAGAACTGTACTAAATATCAGGCCATGTTAGAACGAGTCATGGATTTTATCTCATAATCCTGTTGCATAAATATTTCAGCATTCTATTTGTCATGTGCATAACAAGGTGCAGATGTTTTCCATTGATACTGACATCTGCTGTGAATTATATGTAAACTGTGTATGATAATCATTTCTCTTGTTTACTTGCAAATTTAACCAGGTGACATGTTTCAGATGAATGCATTCAGCTGAGGCTCTATGAAGCTGTAATATTATCAGTGATGCACACACAGAAGCTGAATAGAAATCTTTCATGTGTGATACATAGTTAAGCTAATTTTATTTTATTTAGTCACTCCAAGCCTCTTAATCCAAAGCCTGTCTCTGGGTTTTTTATGTTATGCATGTGACAAATTGGAGAGATAAGCATGTTTTATTGTAAGGATTTGTGCAAAAGCAGGTAGAATCCTGTTTATTTTTACATGTACTGCATTTGACAGACACTCTTATCCAGAGCAAATTATAATCATCATTTTATACAACTGAGCGTGGGACCTTTCTCAAGGGCCCAACAGTGGTGATAGTGGGGATTGAACCACTGACCTTCGGATCAGCAATCCATCACCTTAACCACTCCACAACCCCTGCCCTATGACATGTCTCCCATCACATTGCTCTGAAATTTTATGCTGCATGTTGCCTGCCTCTTGTATTACAGCAACAAAAAATTATCATACTTTGTTAAAGTGCAACACAAGATTTTTTTTACCCGTTTAATGCTGTGAAATTTCTGCAAAGCTATTTACATTAGCTCAGCAATGATGATCCCTCACCAACAATCACCTCTTTTTTCCCTCTTTCTTTTGAGAACTGTATATGACGCAAAGTGTCAGTTTAAAAGTACCTGTGTTGTTTTATTGGTTGTTAATGTTGCATGTTAATGGTATTTGTTTCTATAGAAACACTATTAAAAAAACATGGTAAAAAACAATAAGGTATATTTTAGATGGCAATAGATGTGACAGCCATGCAGTTATATACACAAGTAATTCAGAATTTTTTTCTGACTAATAAGATGTAAGACTTAAGAATGATTAGAAGGATTATTATTTCAGTTCCTGTAAAGTGAATCTGTAACTATTATCCCAAACAATATTGTAACAGAAATACATATTTAACACATCAGTCCAGCATTGCTAATTGCTGGATTAGGTCTGAATTTACCCTATGAGCTTTTTGTCTTGAAGCAATGGGTACATCATTAACGTCTAAATTCATAAATTGCACTGTGATGCACAGGCGGCATGGTAGCGGTTAGCACATTCAGCTCACAGCAAGGAGCTCCTGGGTTTGGGTTCTGGGGTCTGCAAGGGCATTTATGTGTTATGAGTTTGCATCTTTTCCTTCTGCTTACAGGTGTTTCCTCTGGGTACTCAGATTTACTCCAAATGACATGCACATTGGGTTAATTGCATGTTTCAAATAGCCCCTAGGTATGTGTGAATGGTTGTGTATGTATGTTGTCCTGCCTTCTCCCACAGTCGACTAAGATAGGTTTACAGCCTCCCTGTGACCCTAGTAGGATTAAGCTTTTCGGCAAACGAATGAATAAATGTGATGCACTTGCAGCTGAAGCCAATTATTCAGCCAGAACACTGATAATTTTTGAGTCAATAATGACATACTTCAGACGCAAAAATACCTTTGTTTATTTCAGGCTTATTTTAACATAGTCTAGACTGTGATTCATAAAGCTGAAGAAAAAAAAAGCAAGACACTGCCAAAGGACATGTTGTTCTAGTTTCAGAAATAATATTTGGTTTCTTTACAAAATATTAAATGTAAGCATCTGCAGTACACCAGGCAAATAAAAATGAATTAAGGGCTGAATTATCTATCTACCTATCTATCTATCTATCTATCTATCTATCTACCTATCTATCTACCTGTAAACTTTGATTTCCTGCCTTTATATGGTAAATGGGTAATTTCAAAGGAATTTCTATGTATTTTTGCTGCTGTAAATTACATGCATGCATGTGTTTATTGTACATGAAATATATATGTAAAGATAAATTATAAAGAGGCTGCATTTCAAAAGTGTGTAAGCTTAATGATATACAGTTTTTTGTTTATTTAGAATAAATGGCTAGCAGCTATTTCAAGAAACCAAGACTCTGACTTGCTGTAAACAGTGCCCTTTCAGATGCTGGTTTGAAAAATAGAAATGTACACACACACAAATGCACACAGACACATGCACGCACGCACGCATGCACGCACGCACACACACACACACACACCATTGTTTTGTGCTAAGATCAAAACTGCATGAGGTTTAAGGATGAATCTTTAACTTCAGAAAGAAATATGTTAGAGATCATTGTGAGATATCTAATTTGGGAAATAAATTAAACTTATGTCATAGCACTGTATCTGTTACCTTATAAGGTCAGTTTCCAACTTGGCAATTACAAGCTTAAACATATTCTGTTTGCTGCCTGTCACCTGACAGTATAGATGGAACTCTGTATCTCATGCTGTCACTTGTGACCAATATTTTACAATTAAGGTTTCAGCTTATTAAGTCTCTTACAAGAATGCAGCAAATGTGTATTTTTGCACTAAGTTTAAATTGCTTACTCTTATTTCATAAAGCTCAGACTATCCCAGAATTCCTACCACTTATGTTTCAGCAGCATTTGAGTAAGAACTTGAAAAAGAGAGATTGAAAAAAAAGCACACTTTAATTTTCTTAATTTGTTTTTGCAACTCCTGCATTCAATATTAGTAATGACAAAGCTTATTATTATTATTATTATTATTATTATTGTTGTTGTTGTTGTTGTTGTTGTTAATAATATTATTGTTATTTTATTATTATTATTATGAATAAACTCACTTATTGCTCAGGAGAATTGCTGATATTTTGGCTCAGTTGTTCGCATTGTCTTTGTCGCCTTACAGCAAGAAGGATATGGGCTCAAATCTCAGTCAAGGGCCTTTCTGTGTGGAGATTGCAATTTCTTCTGGTGTTTGCATGGGGTTCCTCTGAGTACTCCAGTTTTCTCTCACAGTCCAAAGATATGCACATTAGGTCAACTGGCTACTCTAAATTGCCCATATAAATATGAGTGTGAACGGTTGTTTTTGTCTGTGTTATCCCTGCCATTGATTGGCAATCTCTTCCCCCAAAGTTAGCTGGAATTGGGCTGAATTTAGACATCACTTGCTTATGAGCAGAAAAAAAATAGATTAAAACTGTAGCACAACTTCAGTGTTGTGCAAAAGCAAGAATTGGACTCACCCCCAAAACATTCTGTAAATGTGAATTGAAATAATTTTCAGAATAGTGCTGAATGAGGTTTAGATGTAACACATGAAGTAACAAGCACACTGTGACCTGGCCTCATGTGAAAGAACAGTTATGCTTGGTAATGGTTAACAAACACTGTCACCTGCTGTTTACCAATAGAGTCACTCCTTATGAAAAAAAAAATCATGCTCACACCCCCTTATGCAATCTCATCTGTGTCATTTGTAATACCAAATCCATTTTGATTTTTGATTGGAGAAAAAGCTCTATTTCTGACTCATTTGACAATAAATCCAAATTTCTAGTGGTGTTAAGTGTACCCTAGGTGCTTCAATTTGTGGTGAGATAAAATATGACATTCTTCTGGCACACAATAGTTTGTTGACATGGCTTTGGCATTAAATTGTAGACTTGAAAATATAGTGACCCCAAAATGCTACTGTCTTCTGCCAGTGATCCTTGATGAATAGATTTTAACCGGTGGAAACAATTTTACAGCATTAAAAGAACTATAAGTCTTTCATTTTCTGTGAGTCAGTGTCTCTCAGTGCAAGCAGCAGCAAAAATGTTAATGGCACCTCCTGGGAAGTAAGGGTGTCAATATAAAGTTAAGGTCTGTGCAACTTTATGGTATGAGCTTTGACATACTACATTTGGAACTACTAGACTTAGAAAAAAGCAGTTTTGGACACGTAGATTTGACCACACTGAAGCATCTACGCGGCCTCGGATTGCTACATCAGCTACTTCCAGTGGGGGGGGCGGAGGCGGTGCAACAGAAAGCGGAAGCAGGGGCGTCGAGCAGGGCTAGCAACTAAGCCACTGACTAACCTGTTTAGAGCACCACTATCCTCCGTCCTGCTCTACAACATTCGCTCCCTGGAGAATAAATTGGACCACTAAGGCTGGATATAACTACCAGACAGGAAGTGAGGGACTGCTGCGCCATTATTATCATCCTTAAAGGATGATGCCATTAACATGGAGGGGCTAACAATATTCAGGTTGGACAGAAGCAGCTCTCTCACTGGTAAATCCAGGGGTGGAGGTGTCTGCTTATAGAGCAATACCAACTGGTGCAAAAACGCAGAGGTGATTTCAAGTCACTGCTCTCCTGATGTGTATCTACTAACTGTAAAATGTAGACCTTTTTACCTACCTTGGGAATTCAGAGTTAAATCATCACGGAAGGGTACATCCCTCCCAGTGCAAAAACCAGAGAAGCCCAGAGTGTTCTCTACTGCTCCATCAGTGACCTGCAATCTGCACATCCAAAGGGAGTTTTCATGGTGGCAGGGGACTTCAATCAGGCCAATATGAAAACTGTGTTTCTTCACTTCTACCATTATGTGGATTTTGCCACAAGAGGTGAGAATACACTGGACCTGTTTTACAATAACATCAAAGAGGCATTCCACTAGGAAAGGTGCTCAAGGAATGTGGTGACCAGCTGGCTGGAATTCACACAGACATTTTCAACACCTCAGGGCACCAGGCTGTGGTACCATCCTATTCAAGACTGCCATGATTGTCTCCCCCAACATTCGATCCGTACCTGTTTGCTTATCACTCCAAACACTTCACAGAGGACGCCATCTCCTCTGCACTCCATTGGTACCTAGGGGCTCTGGAAGGGATAAACACACATGCAGATGCTGTTTCTTGACTTCTGCTCCGCGTACAATACCATCATCCCACAGCATCTGATCTTTCAGTACCCACCTGTGTAACTAGCTGCTCGACTTCTTCACAAACAGACCTCAGTGCATACAGGTGGAGAAAATTGTCTCCAATGTCATATCACTGAGCACTGGTTTCACCCAGGGCTGTGTCCTGAGTCCACTGCTCTTCACATTGATGACCCATGACTGAATGCGCCAGGTTCACTACTAATCACATCAGGAAGCTTGCAGATGACACGACAGTAGTGGGCCTCAATTTAGTAACAACAATGAAGAGGCCTACAGAGAGGAGGTGAAATCTCTAGCAGACTGGTGTGAAAATAACAACTTGACCTTGAACGTCTCAAAAACAAAAGAGATCATTGTGGACTTCAGGAAGAACCAGCCCAGCCACACTCCTCTCACCATCAACAACTTAGCAGTGGAGATCATCAGCAGCACCAGGTTCCTGGGGGTGCAGTTAGCAGATTCTTTGTCTAACTTGTCAAATCACTGGTACACTTGTAAAGAGGGCACAGCAGCGTATGCACTTTCTGTGCCGGATGAGGAGAGTGCACCTACTCGTTCCCATTCTCACAACCTTCTACAGAGGGACTATAGAGAGCATACTGACCAGATGCATCTCAGTTTGGTCAGGATCCTGTAGTGCTTCTGACTGGAAGTCATGGGTGGTCAGGACAGCGGAGAAAATCATTGGCACCTCACTTCCTCCCCTCATGGACACTGCAAAGAAACGTTGTCTGACCAGGGCTCAAAACATTACCAGAGACCCATCCTACCCCCACCATGGACTGTTCTCACTGCTGGCCACTGGAAGGAGATTCCGCAACCTACGAGGCAGAACAGCCAGGCTCAACAATAGTTTCTTCCTTTATGCCATAAGATTGCAGAACGCATTAAATTATTCCTCCCTCCTCACCCAGACATCCACACACACCTAATAAGGACTGCACCACTAAGGACCTCTGTGCCATATTACTGTGCAATATTACACTCAACTAGACTGTGCAATATATTTATCTTTCAATATATTTATCTCTGTGCCATATTACTGTGCAATATTACACTGCAACTAGACTGTGAAATATATTCATCTTTCAATATATTTATCCTTCAATATATTTATATCTGTGCCATATTACTGTGCAATATTACACTACAACTAGACTGTGCAATATATTAATCTTTCATTTATCTTTTATACAAATGTTTTTATAAGTATATTTATTACTTTTTATTTTACTAATATTTTTCTTATCATTCCTGCTGTGCTCTAAGCCATTGCATCGAACTCTCTTTTTGATGTAAATCTAAATGACAAATAAAGTCTGTCTAAGACATGGTTTGGTGGCAACCAATCTAGTTCATTCTAAATTAACTTATAGCTCCCTATTTCAGAAACCACTTTAAAAACCTTGAAAGGGTCATTGGCAGGTCAGTCAGAGTGCATTTTGATGGTCTCACTGCTTTTGTTCTGAATGCACTATTACAATATAATTTACTGTATATTAGTGTACTTCCTGTTAATCATACATCTTATTCTAATCACTGGTCTGAACTCTTGATGCCATTCATTCAATTGAATTTACTATTTTATTTGATTATGTATATTAGCAACTTTAATTAAAACTCTAATATTACTTAATTTATTAGTTGTGTAGTTATTACAAAGAGGGACTACTGTAAACTAGAATGGAGCATTTTAATGTCATTTTGTCTCAGTGGCTTCTCAGACATACACAAAATAAATAGTGAGGAACTGTGGCAATATTAAGTACTGCCAGATATAGCAAGAAACAGGCTTGGTGAATAATTAGTGCTGTGCACTATAATGAGATACAAACAAGAGTGCTATCTATGAATAAATGGATAAAAGGGTGGACAGTGTTCACATAGCTATCTTTGACACTGGCTGAGTGACAGTAGCCTCACAGCAAGAAGGTCCTGGGTTCGATTCCCAGCTCGGGCGTTTCTGTGTGGAGTTTGCATGTTCTCCCTGTGC
>JAOUQZ010000044.1:23261591-23282098 GCA_028564935.1 Neosilurus hyrtlii
ACACACGAATCCAGGTTGCAGCACTGGGGTGTAATTACTCTACTTATCCCAGTATGTGCACACATCTTTGAATCAACCAGTGGTTTTGTGTTCCATGATCCTCCTGCTGCCTTTCCCTCAAACATTTCTACAAGGACTATCTGACCTTCATGAAAATGATTATACAGTACACTGAAACACACACGCATAGGTTCACTCCTGCTTTTTTTCTCTGTTTCACACAAGTGCACACTCAGTGTAGGGAAATAATGAGATGAGATGTGCACTCAGAGACTGTCCTCTGGCACACTGAAGGCTGAGACACCTTACCATATACCTAATTACTGCTGTACTCAACTCAATTCACCTCTTTTAAAGCAGAACTAGTAATGGGCTATTTGAGCTAACAAAGGGACAGAGTAAAAGGACTGAGATTATAATGGAACAATGTTGCAGGCAGTTGCCATCATCAACATCACAGAAGTAGCAAAAGCCTTTTTTAACATGCAACCTCTATTTCACCAAAAATGTGCCAGAGAAGAAATTTAATGTTTATTTAATTATTTTCTAAAAGTGCTGCATGGATGAATTGAGAAAATGAATGCAGGATTACTCACTCGCTTGTCGTTGCTTCATATGTTACTATTCAGTTGTTCTCCCCTACATGCTAGTTATGAGATACTCATTAGCATATACATGGCATTTGTTTCAAAATTTTATTTCATAAGACAGCATATCACACATAGTGGAACGCTGCAAGGCGTGAATACTCCCACAAGGTGTAGCAGCTTATTTCGCGGCTATGAAAATTCACACACCACATCATCACATTAAAATTCACACATCACATAACTTTAATGTCAGAGGTCTGCTCCATCCAGTTTTTGCTGTCTCAAGCTTCCTGAGGCATCTCCAACGAGTGAAAATGGAGAAACATTCTTGAATAATCTTGCTATATTAGCAATCCTCTAAAATTGTGACTTATGGATTGTGAGGCCATACTTCATATACTGAGGACTGGTAGTAGAAGAGAAGCTGCAGTATTACAATTTATTGTTATTGAATTAATTATGATTAGTGCTGTTGTGTAGAACGATATATAATATATAAAAAACCCAATATATAATATATAAAAGAGTTGCGGGATGACCTGAAAATAGCATGAACTACAAGTACCCACAGAAAACAATAAGCAATGAACCACACTGCAATCAGCTTTGTTCCTACACCCCACAAATATACTTCTGCTAAAAATATGCTTGAGAGATATATGCATAGTGTTAGACCTGATACCAGAAAACTGACAGACCCAAATGCAGGGCAGAACACGACTTGAATAGGTGCAAACGTGAGTCTTTATTATGCACACAGGGAATTAGGTGCGTGAGCTGTGGTAATGTGGCTGGATCGTAGTGCGAGAAGCAGAATACTCAGAGACGGCACAAGATGATCTCGCAGGAAGCAGGGGGAGACGCCAAGCCTTATATCCATGAGCCAATGATGGGGAACAGGTAGGGATGATCAGGGCGGAGCCAGTAATTAAACCCGGGCCGGATGGAATCAGGTGTCCTGAACAGAGAAAGAACCAGTACAAGACATGAGACAGATATGATTCACCGCCCCTGGTGGGTTCTAACACATAGAAGAACTTATATAATGTTTTTGGAACAGTGTATTATGGTAAGATGAAACAAAAATAATAATTTGGCAATAATTCAGCTTGTGATACTTGAAGAACAAAGGAGTATACATATGATTTCAGGAACATCCTTGGTGAAGGATGGGAGGTGGGAGCATCAAGATATGGGGCTGTTTCTCTGCAAACAGTACTGGGACATTACACTTCATCAAAGGAAACATGAAAGGAACAATGCACTGGGACAGAGGACAATTAAATTTCATTGACCAAGAAACTGAATTTGGGGAAAAAGATGGATTTTCATTAAGACATAAACCTCATATAAAAAGCCAGTATGACTCAGGAAGGCCTTGCTTGACCTAGTCTTGAATCCCCTGACTGGAATCCTCTTGGTACTGTGAGTCCATCAGAGACCCTCCTGATAATTTTGAAGAATTTAATATCTACGAATAAGACCTACCAAAAAAAGGACTTCAATTGACAACTCTGCAAAAAAGTTACATATAGTAGATATCTCATAGCTGTAACTGTCAGCAATGGGTTTGCAACAAGGTCCTAAGGTTGGTGATTTAATTTATGCATTAATTTGCTTAACTGATTAATCCTACTAGGGTCATGGCGAGGCTGGAGCCTATTTCAGGTGACTTGAGGTACACCCTGAACAGCTCACCAGTCCATTGCAGAGCCAACACATACACAACCGTTCACACACCAATTAGCTTAATGCGCATGTCTTCTGACTGTGGGAAGAAACTGGAGTACCCTGAGTCAATCCATGCAAGCACTGGTACAACATGCCAACTCCACACAGAAATTACCTCTCTGAGGTGGAGACTCGAACCCACAACTTTCTTGTTGTGAGGAGGAGGTACTAACCACTACGCCATCGTTATATCTGAAAATACAAAGTCAAAACACAAAGGCCATAATTTTTTTAATTAATGTATGACAGAAAACTGTGTGTACAGCTTTTTGCAGCATGGATGTAAGTAAAGGCTACAATCAAACCTCACACGAACTCTCACATTGGGAGACACCTATTCATCCCTAAAAATATGTAGTATATGGCAAACCCTCCCTCACTGACTCATTTGCCGAACCACTTATTCCTATTAGGGTAGCGGGAAGGCTGGAGCCCATCTCAGTCAACACCGGGTGAAGGCAACCCTGAACAGCTTGCCAGACTGTCAAAGATTCCCATTCCCATTTACACATAGGGGCAATTTAGAACAGCCATATAGCAAATATTTATAGGCTAATTTGCCAAAGCCTACACGGACTATGTGTCATACATCCCTAGAATAAAAAAGATGAAAAAGATTTAACTACTTGTTTTCAATGAATGTGGTTAAAAGTGTTGGATGCAAGATTAGCTTAGCATATATTTTGAGTCTGCTTGCTAGGTTGGGCTACGGGTGACTTAACTGTAGCAATTCAAACTAAGCAACCAAAAGCAATGAGTAAGATAACCAAAGTGTAATATGAATGGTGTGATGCTCATAAACATTGCCAGTCATCAATTTTGAGCAGTGGGACATCTGGCTCTATTAGAAGACCAATTGGAGTTGTTCAGTTACAGTTTCAGCAAAGCCTCTATTTCGAATGCAGAAAAGTTTCTTTATTTGACCGTATTACTGCTTTCCATGTTGTAAAGTCTAGGGGCACTGTCTCGAAACTGATTTAGGGCCATGGTACTTTAATAATGTTTTTAGCCACCACATTTATCAACACCTGATCATTTTTTGCTCTGACTGGAAAGATATGACATGTTTTATGAATCTTATGATGATCTTATGAGTCTTGTGATGATTTCTGTGCTTAGATTTGCTCTGGCTTCTGCACTGGTAAGATTAATAAATGAAAGACAATATGTGTGTAAATATGAGGTTCATATATGCATTGGAAGTTTTGTAAACAACAAAAATAAAAAGGACTCGACCTCACTGTATATACGTACCTAAAATACTAGAGCAAGGTTGGGATGTGTGTTACTCATTCAGATATTTTACGGTTTGTGTCAACATTATATTTAATATTTAAATTAAAGGAGAGCTGGCGCTGAGAACAAGTTCAAAGATCTGCTGCGTCTTTATCATACATTTTTATATCAATATCCAACGTAAGAACATAGCAAAACACAGCTAATATTTTGACAATACAATTTTAGTGGGACTGTCACTGGCAGAAATCACACTGATGTGTTCATGTATATAAGAATTTGGGACAATTGTATACATAACCACATTATTTATATTTCCCACAGAGCTGTAATGGGATTAATGTCACCATTGATAAAGAAAAGGAGAGTAAAGGGGGAAAAAAATGAGAATACACAAAAAGGAAATACATGCAATAATTCTAACTAATTTATAACTCAATGCCTGATTATAAATGAATAGTATATGAATAGATAGTCATATATGTACAACATACAGTAATAAAATAATATTATTATAATATTATACAGCAATAATATATTGTCTCTATGTCTGCTCTTTCTAATTTATTTATTTAATTATTTGTTTATTTTTGTTGCGGTGAGGAGAATTTTTATTTTGACATGCAGTGCAAAATGAAGTAAGGACTGGTACCAAATTCACCATGCACATGTAGTTCCCAATGAAAACCGGCCTCAATAGATTTGTAATCCAAACCTAGTGTGTAACCAATTAAATACATTATAGAAACTAGGTAAAATTCTTCAGGTGTGTGTGTGTGTGTGATAATCAGAAGGACTCCTCACCTGCACATATGAACACATTATAACTAGCAGCACCTGTTCAGATGACCACTCTCATTCATTCATTCATTTTCTGAACTGCTTAATCCTATTTAGGGTCAGGGGGAGGCTGGTGCTCATCTCAGCCGACTCTGGGCAAGGGAAAAGTACACCCTGGACAGCTCGCCAGGCCATCACAGGGCAGAAACACACTGACGGCAGTGCAGCCTACTGTTGACAAAAATCAGCAATGGTTCTTTTACATGCCTCTTTAACCCCCGACCTTGGGATCAGTAATCCAGCACCCTACCACCAGGCCACCACTGCCCCAGGACCACTCTCTAACTGGTCAATCCCATGAACTGCATCCCAAGAACTGACTAATCCTGTATTGCCTTACCACAATGACTCTCTGTGCATAAAACTCCTGAACGTTGTGAAATAAACCAAAGAAATGCTAAACAGCAGTAGTTAAACTTATAGCATGTTTGATACATTGACAATACACGTTGTGTATTAAAATCTTCTAAAATCGTGATGCCGTCTTCACACTGCTCAGATTCTGAGATCTAAATCGAAGCACTTCACTTAGGGAGATGAATGCCAATTTACCACATTTGGAGATTTATAAAGATCATTGATGCATTTTATATTTAAGGAAAAGGATGAGTGTATGTGTTAAAAGAAAGAAAGAAAGAAAGAAAGAAAGCAGAGGAAAGGAACTATCCAGGGCTCACACTGTTAAGATTCAGCCTGTGTCCTGACTCTGTGTGCAGGGTAAACCCAATAAGAAAGAAGTATCATGGGATTCTGCAATAAAAATGTTGCAGATTGTGGAGTGAGAGAGCAAGAGATGGAGAAATGGCAGAGGATACTCACTGGTATTAAATATTCAATGCCACTATACAATAGCTTCAGCTATAGCTTTTTCACAAGATTTCCATTTCCACATCATGTGAATCATCTGTGCTGGCATTGTGCAGTCACATTCCTATTAAACAACTCTCTCTTTGAAGCCTCATGAGACTGGGACTTACAGAAACCCTGATCTGGCAAACATTGTGTTTGTATTAGAAAGGCAGAAATAATCTCAGAAATCATGTCTTTTACAAGGAGGGTATCACTAAAAATTAACATTCATGAGTGAATAGTAATCAGGCAGTGGATATCCAGGGAATGAACAAGCCTTCAGGATTGAAATTCAGATGTTAGGTTCACCAGTAAGGAAAGACTGGAAGACATTTTACATGTGTATACAGTATAGACTGCAATTAGTTTCACTGTATATACATACAGGCAAAATATTAAAGGAAAAACTGATTATGCTTGGATGAGCATAACCAGAGTAATGAGGGCTCCTGAGTTTGAAGTAATGTTGTTGGGCATACACCATGATATAAATCTACAACTGCCTAAACCAAATGAGCAGCAAGGCTGCTATGATGCTAAAACATAGCTACTAAAGTCACTACAAAAAAGCAAGTGATCAAAATGCAGCCTGAGACAGAGACAGGCAATGTCATCCCTTATGTAAAATAACTAAAGGACAGAAACTGAATCACATAATCACAAATAATAAACAGAGAAAAGAGAAAGAGAGGCAGCAAGAGAGGGAGACTCTTAAAGTGTATTTAAAATGACCTATATTTATTAAAAGCCTATTTTTACAGACATTGCAAGACAAAAGTTTACTAGAATCAGAAAACTTTACTGAGTTCAAAGGAAATTGCTTTACATTAATATTCACTATCATATGAATGTATATAAAGACACAGCTTTGCTGTTTGCTAGACACTTATGTAAAGTCTGAGCCTTAGGTAATCTGATTAATCGTTGTATAAGGCTCTACCTTGCTATTCTGGTTTTCTCGCCTTGTTTAGGTGTTTTCTGATTCTCTTTGAGCCAACTAAAGCCTGTGTTTACTGACCTCAATTCTAACTCAGGGTTTTGGATATGTTCTCACTGGGCTTAATTTTATACAATGCAGAAATGTTTCTTGTTGCTGATTTTTGTGCGTCTCATTAAATCCCTCAGACGGAGTTCCTGAAAATACTCTAGAATTTCATTTTTTCATTTCATTTTCATGTTTTCAACCTCTTAGGGTTAGGTTCACAGGGAGGTTGGAGCCAATTCCAGATGACTCTAGGTGAAGGCAGGGTACAATTTGAACAGCTCAGCAGACCATCACACACACACAGACACACACACACACACACACACACACACACACACACACACAGACACGCACAGACACACACACACACAACCATTCACACTCACATTTACATTTGGGCCATCAGGAATGTCCATTCAGCCTAATGTGCATGCTTTGGACTGCGGGAGGAAACCGGAGCACCCAGAAGAAAACCCATGCTAACCACTATACATCCCTATTCTCAAGAGTCTCCTTTGCAATATTGACATTGCAAAAAATATACTGACATTGGATTATTTTTTCATTGGATTACAATTTATGATGAAATAGTGATATACAGCATAGTCATTTAATACAATTGCTGAGTTTCATACATTTATTGTATCCAATTATCATCCATCCATCCATTCATTCATTCGTTCATTCATTCATAATCTGTACTGCTTATCCATCAGGGTCATGGGTGAGGTAGAGCTGAATTCAGATGAGAGGTGGAGTGTATCTAATTACTTTTTTTAATTATTAATGTATCTTATTAATAATAAATTATAGCTGTTTAACAATCCATTACATATTCGTTTTAAACATGAGGTTAAATATACCAAATATGGGTAACTCTATTTCCAGAAAAGTTGAGATATTTTCTTAAATATTTATTTCTCATTTAAATATTGCAGGGGATCTAAAAACAGAGGTACATAAAAACAAGAAAAACCTCAAATATCTTACCACTGAAGGAAGAGTGGTCAAACATTTTACCATGCCGATATCAGCAACTGATATACAATTATGCAATACTAGCTTCGGAGGCCACATAGTGATAATTTTGTTGAATGAATGATTGAAAATTATATTTTGCCTTGTGATTTGCCTAAATATGATGAAACATTTGTAATTGTTATGGGATGTATTACATTTTTATGAGTGTATTGTAGTTTGTATAATGATCTACTTACAATTTGTATATTACCAATAAGAAGACGCTATTTGCCTGTCTGTCTCTCTGTCTCCTGTCTGTCTATTTGACAATAGTCTGTCTCTTTCTACTGCTCTCCAGAAATTCTATCTGGATCTTTTGAATCTTAAAAATGTTTCAGCCTGGTTAAAATAAATTGCACCTACAGTATACTGACCTTGTTCCCTTTAATTATCAGATTAATCTCACATGAAAGTCTTTGTCAGATCATCACCATTAAGTGACAAAAAGTACACTGAGCTACAGAGTCAATTGACATGACATCCTGGCATAAAATGACAAAACACAACTTTTTGTCAACAAAGATTTATTGGATGTCATAAAAAATGATGTAACTTGACCTCAAAATTGATTAAACCTTACGTTTGCTGCCACCAGTAAAGTTAATGAGCCTATTTACTGTAATATTTCTTCATCCAGATCTACAATGCTGACCAGGATTAAGTGCTTACTAAAGTTAGACAGATGAATGGATGGATGGATGGATGAAGGAATGGATAAATGATGTATATTTACGAGCGTAGACACAGAAAAAATAAATAAATAAGAGCAGTAGTTTGAACCGCTTAATTCTATTTATGGGCGCCCATCTCAGCCGACTCTGGGCAAGGAAAGAGTACACCCTGGACAGCTTGCTGGGACATCGCAGGGGAGAAACACACTGATGGCACTGCAGCCTACTCTTTAAGAAGGTCAGCAATGGTTCTTTTACATGCCTCTCACCACAGACAGTGAGAGACATGGCTGGCCTTTGATAACCCAGTTAGCTGCACTGACAGCAGTGACTACCTGGTGACAGTGGGGCTTGGACCCCCAACCTTGGGATCAGTAATCCACCACCATATCACCGGGCCACCACTGCCCCCAAATATTTCTCCCCAAAAAATACACTATTCAAGCTGGTTTTTAGGCTCATTTCAGATAGTTTGGCAAGAAATAGCGCTGGATAGTAAAGGATGAGGCTGTTTATAACAAACTGCGTATATGGAATTATTAAATTCATTTCAGTAGTAAGCTCTGGGGAAGACCGACATTGCAAGATCAAAATATTTCATACACATTTCATTTCTACCCTTCCCAGAAAAAAAGGAAAAATATAGTTTAAAGGCAATATTTATTCAGAAGCGAAAAGGTTATTATTTATAAACACAACAAAGCTGTATCATTTACCTTATCATACAAATAATGCATTGCTTCAATAAAAACGTTTGAGGACACTGACTTATAAGTCAAATAAGCATTTTCTCCTGTCACACACAGAAAGCATGCAATCCACACACACACACACACACACACACACACACACACACACACACACACACACACACACACACACACACTGTGTAGTTTCCCAAGCGTTTTGGATTTGCCTCACAAATAGAGTCACAGAGGATTTTTCAGCACAAAAGCAGAGACTGTAATGAAGGATTAGTAAAGAGAACTGAAATTGAACCTAGCTATGCATAAATCATGTGCATACATTTACAGAACAAAAGGAAGTTGTGAAGATGAACTTATTGAACTGCTATAATAAAGACAGAAGAATACGAATGGATGAAAACCATTAGTCATTCTGAGATGAACGAATGGCTGCAGTTAAGGAGCTGCCACTACACTTGTACTCTCACTGTGTCAGGACAGAAGCATAGGTAAGCTAAAGACTGGTTAAAAACAAAAGAATCAAAGACATTGCAATTATCAGAGCAGCTTTCAAAGGCAAAATAAGCCAAAACAGACACAACGTACACCTCTCTGGTCTGTTTTTCAGAACAGTAATTTCTTTGTCAAGCTATTTGGGTCCTTGATAAGACAAAAGCACAGGCCTTGCGCTTTCACATAAGCAAGCAAAGTACAGTATAAACATATATAGTCTATGATCATTATAGAAGAACAATGTTATGCAATGTATTTCCTTGAGCTGTAGAACAAACATGTGCCATATTATTCAATTAAGAAGTAAAAAAAAATCTGACAAAGTAGATTGAGTGCTTTATTGCATCCTTCTTGAAAGTTTTAGTGTAGCAACAGTGCCCCCTACATTATTTTCATAGTATTACATGCAAAGAAAGAGGAAACGCTGCACACCAAGTGTGTTAAGACATGCAGTATTTATAGCATTAAGAGATTTATTTTATCAGTGTAACATTTCCAAGTATAATAAATTTTTAACTAGCATTTTAACCTCAACTAACCAGATGTAATTATGTTTGTCTGAAAATATAATGGAGAAGCAGATATACTGCAGTTGCTAAGATATTGTCTGAATGGAGATTCTGTGCATCTTGTCTCCATGTACATTTAGGTTTTCTCAGGGTTCTCCTGTTTCCCCACACCTCTCATAAACATCCCAGTAGGTGGGCTTTCTAAAATAAACAACCTATTGGTGTCAATGTGTGTATGAATATGTGCATGCATGATGCCCTGTGATGGACTGGTACGCTCAGATTGTGCCTGCATCGTAATGCCAGTGTTGCTGGAATAGGCCAGGCTCTGGATTTCTCACAACCCTAACTAGGATACAACAATCACTAAAGATCAAAACAGAAACGCAGTAATCCATTCTAGTGTATTCTTTTTGTTTTCTTTAAGAGCTAAAGTACACTGTGGATTACAGCACAAGTTTGATCTATTTGTTAAAGTGACTCATACCAGAGCATCAGCATTAGTGCAGAATTTCCCATTAAAAAAGATTTTTCAACAACAAGATATTACGAAAGTACTGTGTACCTGTGCAACCCTGTTAGATTAGTATAAACTTAGATTTTTTTTTTCTTTCTTTTTTTTTTTTTTACACTTCCGTTCAGTACAAAGACATTTTAGATTTCCAAAAATTAGTTTCCCAACAGAAATGTACATATTATAGAAAAATGTTTGTATGTCAGGGAAATTTTTTTTTTAAAGGGTATAACACAAGATACTACTTTTAATCATCTTTATTTATTTATTTCTTTAAAACATTACAAAGGCTGTTTGGTTTTCTTTGCAAGAATGGTGACTGGTTCTGCAAGGTCTTCAGTAAAATGTATAATTTAGCTTGGATGCAGAAAACTGTAAACATTGTACCTAAAACTACTACATAACACATTATTACACCAGATATCAACATTGTTAGATTTAATCCTTTTTACTGCACTTTGTAGTGTTTTGTTATTGTTAAACATTAAAAATAAACAATAATTTCTCATTATTTTTGAAGGAATCCTTGCCCAAGTAATTTGTACAGTGCTGTATATGAATGCAATAATCATTCCTCTTTTGGTTATAAAGATGATGATTTGATTCAAAAATATAAACTATCAGCTTATATATTTATAAAATGGGGTCCGGCAGGGCAACACTTTTCTGTACCTGCCACAAACACACCTCAGCTCTCCTGATTGAGCTTGTTTTAGCCCACCATATCTATTGTCCTGACAGAGGAGTGTGTGAAGTACTTCAAGTGCCAGGAACAGGTGTTGGGCAGGGAGAGAGGGAGGCCAGTGTGCTTTAGCCTGGGCCAGTCACAACCTCCCAATGCACTGAACTGAGAAACTGCAGGTAAGCAACACCTACAGACTATGCTGATCTGGTTGTTTGATTTAGTAATATTTACTTTTTTTTACTGTATTAGAACTGATAAATGAGTTCGGAATTTTGGGAATTTAAGCGAAAATCCACATTTTTGATATACTTGACCCTACTCTGTCAGAGGAGGAAGGGGTCAGGAGGTTCTAAACCCTCTGAAGATGTATGGCTTGTATCTGGAAGCAGTGAATGACTACATTAATGAGTCCTACGGAGAGGACGTTTGGAGGCTTATCGAGGCCCGTGCAGAGATTCCTCACCTCAAGTTTGTACGCCACCAAATGTACAAGTGAGTCTGCAATTTTAGTCAGTTTATGTAGAGTGAGGATATGCAGTCTTAAATATTTGAATTATACACAAGTGAGTGTTAACATAATCATTCCTAAAGGACAAAATGAAAAAGAAACTAACTGAGTTTATAACAAGTCAAGTTAGCAAAATGCTCCCTCATTATCAAGAACTATCAAAATGGTCAAATAGTAAAATTGTGATGTTAAAAGAAAAAAGAAAAAGAATCTGAACATGAGTAATCTAATAAACTCGATGGAAGCATTTCGGTTTTATTATTACAAATTCTTTCCATCCTCTGAGGAGTTTCTAGGATCCTTTCAGTTGTATCCTGATTAAAGGGTTTATGCTGCCTTGTTTATATCAGGTCTTTGTTTTTTATCATTATGCACCCCTGTATCATTTTAAGATGTTGGAATTGTACCTTTTGCAGATTTACTGTAAAAAAGGAGAAACATATGCATCTCTGGTAGTTTATAGTGAGAAAGTTTTTTCTTTGCCTTACCCATATGTGTATGCATGTATGTTTGTGTATGATATAGGATGTTTTTCGAAAGGGTCCTGAAATTTCTGAAATATTCCACAAATACACCATATACTCACTATATATTCGCTGGTTATTACCACATTTTTAAAGGTAAAAACATGAATTTCTTATTTTAGTGACAATCTGATCCTTCGTCTGGCTAAAGCAGCTGGTGAGGTTCTGGGAAAGACCCATGATGAGCTGATGTATGCCTTCGGAGTCTATATGGTCAAACGGATAGGAAACTATGGCTATGAAAGGATTCTCAAGGTGACTGAGAAGTGATCAATAGACATGCATCCAAATGATTTCCTCCTTCATTTCATGTACATTGAAATAGAAATAGGCACTACGCACCTTATTTCACCTATGTGCTTCTGTGTGGTTCAGGTGTTGGGTCGTAATGTACGAGATTTCATCAATGAGCTTGATAATTTGCACGAATACTTCCGTTTCTCATTCCCCAAAGTGCAACCGCCCAGCTTCTGTGTGGAAGAGGAGTGTGAGACAAGTCTGACGCTGCATTATCGCTCTACTAGAAAGGGTTTTACTCAGTTCGTGAAAGGTAACCATACAGTCAAATACAGACTGGGTGTGAAAATTCATCAGAATCATGTAAATAAATTGCATTGTGGAAAGGAGTAAAGTGGAGAAGTGAATGAACGGGTTGCCAATGTACCAAGCAAATATTGACCTTGAAAAAGCAAATAGTGTTTTATATATTTAGAACAAGTTAGAGCTTGTTACACTTAATTTCCCACACATGCTTTTGAGCATAATTAAACAGACGAATTTTTTTAACCTCTCTGTTCACATCTGGTAACTAACTGACATCATAAACAAGAATTTTACTAGAGTGTTTGTGCTATTAGCCTTAATTTATGTCTCATATTTCTGTAGGGCAACTTTCTCAAGTGGGCCGTCAATTTTACAACACAGACATTGAGGTGGAGATTTTGTCTAAAGAGGAAACAGAGAAAATGACATATGTGGTAAGTGTCCCAAAACAATCTGATCTATTTATTTTTTAAATGAGAAAAGATTTAAAAGATGTGCGATAGCGGAATACATTTAGTCTCCCAAGGCTGGGAATTGAATCTGTTTAACAGACTTTGCTGTTTTCACCCCTATACCTTTGTAGGTGTACAAGATGAACTTTGACAATGCTGCATTTAAGCACCGCATGCCACAGCAAAAAACAGCGCCTGGCTATGAAAAGCTCCCTATGAAAAGGGGAATCTTCTTTGACATGTTCCCTTTTAGTGTGATCTTCCGTAGAGACATGACTATGTATCGCATTGGAGATGGCCTGAAGGAAGTGTTCTCAGATCTGCAAGGCAAAAAGGTCAACGAGGAGTTCACGCTGGTGCGGCCCATGTTAGAGTTTAGCTGGGACAATGTAAGTAGGACATGCAGTTTTGTGTGTTTTACCCGAAGAGACACTTTCTATTCAATAATGCAAAATGTCCCAAAGGGTTAAGTCTCAGATAGTTAGTATCTACAGAGATGCCTCAGCACTGAAAGATAACATTCCTGGTCCTTTCAGACGATTCAAAACAAAGTACATTATGAAGAGAAGACATTTGGTTAGAATGTCAGTGTGAGATGCAATATGAGAAAAGACACTTAACTTTGCAGGCGCCCCTAAGACATTTTCACTTATTGATTCAGAGATTGTCCGTAGGGACTGGTAGAGGAATTGAATTTACATCTCATTTCCTATCTTCCTGTGACATGAGTCACTAGCATCAAAATGGATAGGTAGAAGGTTGCTACTGCATATTACAATTAACAGATAACTACATTGTCTGTAGGATAGTAAGAGAACCCCCTGAAGGGAAGAGGCATGTAAAGATTACAGGAGCTGTCTTATCATACTTACTGGAAAGAAAAACTGTGAGTTTTAGCAAGCTACTGGCGAGCTACTCTCCTGTATCTGTACTGAGCAACAAAGCACACATCCTTTGTGTTCTTTTTCAGATTTATACTCACCTCAACAATGTGTTCGAGCTGTTGTCGAAAGCAGTGGTAGAGAGCAAGCAGAAGGTTAACATCCCTAAACTCAGCAAAGAAGAGCCAGAGGAGAAAGAGGAGAGTGAGAAGCCAAAGAAGGAAGAACGAGGTGCTGACAATTTGCTATAATCCAACTAGAGCATGATGAATATTTTAGCAGTTTTCACACTGCATTTCATCTTGAGTTGTCTGTGATAGGATTAACAAAGTCTACTACAAAGAACAGGGTTTTTTTTATCTGTCAAAAAATGTCACATGTGCTTAATATTTTATATTATGCTCAAACTTTAATGGCAATTTTAATGGTGCCACATTACAAATGAACTAATTAGTAATTAGTCATTAGTAATAAGTTCTTAAGTAATTACTAATGAACACTACTTAATACCCAACCATGAAGCGGTAATAGGGTTCTGTGTACACTGTGTTTTTTTATGATATTAAATAATTATAACATTATAATGACTAATATTAGTGAAAAATGAATGTCAGTTGAAGTGGGGATACCCTTGCATAATACACAAGGCCAATGCAAATACACAATAGTGTCAGATGAATGCAGGCCAAATGATACCCAGAACAGAACAGTAAATACACAAGACAATAAAAATGCAGAACATGGCTTGTAAACTGTATCACATCTGTATCACAACACTTACTAATCATATATTAATACTAATCATATATCTTATAATCAGATACACTGGGCATCTGCTAGCTAAATCAGAATTACAGTGGAATAATAAATCAATGTGCCAATGTGCTTTAGACATCAAGGCACTGGATGAGATGAAAGGAGCTGATCAGGAGTACAGCAGCGCTCTGACACAATACAACAGCTCAGCAAACTCGGGAGGAGAAGACATTGAACTGCTTGCCTTCCAGACTGTCACTGGTTAGATGCGATATTTATAGAGCCACTCACAACCACACTGATAGTGTATAGAACCTTGCTATCTTCCTAAAGATGATTTTCTCAGTATCCATTAAGTAGAATACAATGCTAGATTCCATAATTACACTAAATTTAAGAAAGATTTAAACAATAATTCTGTTAGATGAACATGCTTTGGAACATGCTTGCACTTACTGTCCGAGAGCAAATTGACTGACTGAGACTGTCTTTTCTTTTGTATTCAGGTAAGTGCAGTGAAACTATATTTGAGGACATGCGAGAGCCACCTAAAAAGCCTCTCCATTTGAAGGGCCAGATGAAATACGTGCCTCAGTGGGATTCACTTATCTTCCTTGGCACACCCATGTAAGCTTTAATTACATACAGTATGCCATGCTTGTAGAATGGCAATATGACCTGGCCTGGCGCACAGTGTGGTGCTACATGTTTAATTAATATGCTTTAAGCAATATAGAGCAGTCAGCAATGAGTCTGAAAAATTAGGACCCTAAGCAAAAGCTTCAACAAGGTTTATCATTTCAGCTGTCCAATCTAGATTTGTTTGATTAAGCTTACAATAAATTCAAAGCTAAACAAATATGTTTGAATCGAACAGTCCTAAAATGATTTACTCTTCATTAAAACCTATCCAATTTCCTTTCTAGTATTGAGACAGTGGAGGACATGATTAAAATGGGCGTTTATGTCAATGACCTCAACCTGCATGATTCTAGCAGAGAGCTCATTCTGGCAGGTACTCAGCAATCAGCAGAGCTGCAGTTGGCTCTGGACCAGGTATACACACCATCTCCTCAAATGTGGGAGCACTTAGCATTTCCTAACAATACACTGCAAAGCATCATATATTAGCAAGTGGAAATATCTTGAAAATATACGCATTTGTCAAATATTACTAACTTAAGCTATTATTGTATCTATTTCTAGATTTAACATTGAAATATCATTTTATTGGCAGATAATGTTGCTTCTTTTAGAAATAAACACTTGAAATCTGAAAAATCCATCAATCAAGCAAGACTGTGTTAATCATTGAAGTCAGAACAATGTCCAGGCTTAACTTTACTTTTACTTATATTAAGTGAGATACAACACTTGCTAAGATATTATTTTTTTAATATATGACACACTGGTAGATACCAGAGTGTTCATGAATAAAAACTTACAGATCATTGGTGGGGGCAGTGGTGGACCAGTAGTAGGGTGCTGGCTTAGTGATCCGAAGGTCGGGAGTTCAAGCCCCATTATCACTAAGTTGTCACTGCTGTCCACAGTGCAGCTAACAAGGGTATTAAAGGCCAGCCATGTCCCTCACTGTCTGTGGTGAGAGGCATGTAACAAAACCATTGCTGTGGTTCGTAAAGAGAAGGCCATTGGGTTGATGTCAGAGTGTTTCCGCCCTGCAAGCTGTCCAGTTTTAAATCTTCCCTTGCCCAGAGTCGGCTGAGGTGGGCACCAGCCTCCTCATGATCCTACTTAGGATTAAGTGTTTCAGAAAATGAATGAATGAAGATCATTGGTGGGTTCTGAGTTTCCAGTTAAGGTCACAATAAAGGAGAATGTTTGCTGCCTATACAGGAGCAACAGAAATATGCCCAGCTGCAAGAGATCATAAAGAAACTGGATGAGGAGAAGAAAAGAGGTGACTCTCTGCTGTATGCTATGATACCAAAAGCTGTGGCTGACCGACTGCGCAAAGGCATCACAGCACTAGAGACCTGTCAAGTAAACACACACACACACACACACACAGACACACACACACACACTGTGCCTGTCCAACAAATTAGTTGACTAACCTTTGGATCATTTACATATAGAAACATGCTTTTGTCCCTTTCCAGCACACTGTGTTCATCAGATACTTTGTCTAAATAAACACTATCCTTAATAAGTGACAAATGTTATTATAATTCTGCTACTTGTAGTTTTTGCCTGATTTTTGTCCTGTGCCTCTATTATACAGGTTTTCCCCGACGTGACCATCCTGTTCAGTGATGTGGTCAAATTTAATGAAATTTGTATCCACATTACACCCATGCAGGTAGTGGACATGCTCAATGAGATCTACATTGTGTTTGATACCCTGAGTGAGAAACACAATGTGTATAAGGTAAAAATAAAGAAATAAAAACGTTTAAATTGCACATCATTACACAATGAAAGGGTATAAGACAATGAAAACAAGGATTTTAGATCTCTATTGTTTCTGGTCAATTTAGAGCTTCTGCTCGGCCACAGAGATCCAACAGCTAATCAGTAGAGCTTTGTTTAAACATAACCATATGTTTAACCACCTAATATAAAAGTTTTATTTACGACTTGGGATGGGTAGCATAGTGGCAAAGCAGGAAATAGTGGTAACTCACAGCTACAGGGTACAGACAACAATTATGAGCTCAGCAACTAAGGTCTGTGTGGAGTTTCAGATGTCCTCATCATACCCACATGACTTCCCTCTGGCTTCACCTGTTTCTGCTCACCTCAGAAAACAAACCAGTAGATAGATTAGTGACTAAAAATGCTGCTAATGTGTGCTGCTAATGACATGTGATGGATAAGCATCACATCCAGTTTGTTTTCCTGCCTTGTGCCCAAAGTTTCTAGAATAGTCTCCAGAGATAGATTCCATTCAAATGGATGATGAAAAAAATGAATGAATGAGGGATTGAATGAGTGAATGAATTAATTAATTAATTACTCTTGGGTTTATGAGAATAATCTGGACAATTATCGAGGGATTTGCAAAATTTTTATTTCCTGTTCATAGGTGGAAACCATAAGAGATGCTTACATGGTGGTGGCTGGAGTGCCTAACAAGACAACATTTCATGCTCATCATATCTGTGACATGGCTCTAGATATGCTGAGCTCTATCGATCACCTCAAGGACCCCTCTACCGGCGATAACATTCAGATTCGTGTTGGTAGGTGTACTGTGACCACAAAGACCCAAAGTATTCTTTTCAAAAATGGTAGTTCTCACACCTAATATTTTACAATAAAAAGGCCATTTTGCATTATGTATATGAGTTCCAGTTGTTGATGGTAAAACATAGCTAATTCATGCATTCATTCATTTTTTAACCGCTTGGTCCTAATTAGGGTCACGGGGAGGCTGGCACCCATCTCAGCCAACTCTGGGCGAGGGCAGAGTACATCCTGGACAACTCACCAGGCCACTGCAGGGCAGAAACAAACTGAAAGCAACTAAATGGCCTACTCTTGCCAAACGACAGCAAGGTTCTTTTACATGCCTCTCACCACAGACAGTGCATGGGGGGGATGGGAGGGGAGGGGGGGGCAGTAGTGACAACTTGGTGATAGTGGAGCTTGAACCCCCACCTTTGGATCAGTAAGCCAGCACCCTTCCACCAAGCCACCACTGCCGCCATAGCAGTTGTTGGTTGTCTGTAATTAAATATAATTAATATTACATTCACTGTCTACACAGTCATACAGACTCAAATAATAATGTTGATGCTACAAAATGCAAACCTTTTTAATCTTCAATAATCAGTTATAGCAAGAACATTTCCTGTTTTCTAATATAACATATAAGGGATTACTAATTAGAGAAACAGAGAGAAAGAGAGAGAGAGCGAGAGAGAGTGTATTTCCCCGCTTCCAGTTATTGTGTTGAAAGTTAAGCTTGTGCACCTGAACTCGAGCCTTACATTTAGTGTTCTTGTTCTATGCAATCAAGCATTGATATTACTAGGCCCGCTTATGCTCTAGCAAGGTAATTTTACTGAATAAATTATTTATTTTATTTGGTTAATACTTAATTTTTTATTAATATACCTTTATAAGCCTAATTTTTACACATTTTGCACATAACACATATCAAAAGGACAATAACATTATACCTGCATTATAACTCAATATAAGTTTTGATGGTCAAATCCTAAATGATCCCATGCTTTCTGTATAAGTGCTTTCTGTAAGGTATGAATGGTGCAAGGTAAAGGAAACTTTAAGTAAGTTTATAGGCTTCCTCATCAGGACTGAACCAAAAAAACGAAATCCAGTATTAAGGTTGAGCGGTAATCTCAGGTTACAATTGACTTCAATATTTTTATCTATGTTAAAACTCAATATGCCAATTGTTGGTCGACCAGTATATGGGTTCTCTTGGAAACACTTAATCCTGTTTATTTTGATCACCACACACACACACACACACACATACACTCTCTCTCTCTCTCTCTCTGTACAAAAGTATAAGGCACATGTAAGGAACTGCTGTAGAGCATTATATTTACATATATACAATTTAATTATTTGTATTCATTAATATTTAAAAAGATTGGTTCTACCTGCAAAGGCCTGGCAAGCTGTCCAGGGTGTACTCTGCCCTAGCCCAGAGTCGGCTGAGATGGGCACCAACTTCCCTGTGACCTTAATTAGGATTTAGCGGTTCAGAAAATGAACGGTGAACGATGATTGAAAGTGGTGACTCTTTGCCTTAAAAATGTAGCAGTTTCAGGAACATTTTGTGTAGTTTTACAAGGTAATGAGCTGTAAGTTTTACTGAGCATCTTGCACAGTTATCCTGGAAATTTTGAGTGTTACACTTGCTTCTTGATATGCATGCAAAACCCATGCAATACTCATAAAATTCTTTCTCACCAAACACAACTATTATGTCTTAGGCGTGCTATGGATAGGGCTTCGGTTTTCAGTATGATGTGAAGACTGGAGTGAAGGCTGTTCCGTCAGCCTCTGGCAAGAGCTCTGGGTTGGAGGCTGCCCTGTTGGCCGCTGGCAAAAACTCTGGGTTGGAGGCTGCCCTGTTGGCAGCTGGCAAAAACTCTGGGTTGGAGGCTGCCCTGTTGGCAGCTGGTTAAAACACTGTGATGGAGACTGCCCCATCAGCTCTGGCAAGAGCTATGGATTGGAGGCCATCCTGTCAGCCTCTGGCAAGAAATTTGGGTTGGAGGCCACTCTGTCACCTTCTGGCAAGAACTTTTGGTTGGAGGCCACCCCATTGGCCTCAGGCTAGCGCTCTGGGTTGGAGGCCACCTTGTTGGGCTCTGAAAGAGCTCTGGGTTGGAGACCCCCCATTGACCTCTGGCGTGAGCTCTGGAGAGTAGGTCACTCTGTTGGTCTCTAACACGGCCTCTGGAGGGTAGGCTGCCCTGTCAGCCTCTGACGTGAGCTTTGCAGAGTAGGTCACTATAAAAGAGGCACATTCTGGACTGGATGTAATGAACTCCTGGAAGCCCTCCAGTCTTTGTCTGCCACCTGGACCTGTCCAGAATGAGACTTAGGGTGGACTAAGTGTCAAGGAGGTCTCTACCGGATGGGGTGTGTTGGTGGCACATATGTCTGGTCCTGTGGACATTTGTTGGGAACATTTGTTGGGTCCTGGCGATGGCTTGGTCAACTTCCTCTAAGGTAATCTCTAGGTTGGAGGTCACCCAGTTAGCTTCGACAGGAAGTTCGGGAGCGGACATTGCTAGGTTAGCCTCCTCAGGCTGCTTGGTAGTGGAGGCTGCCACGTTGCCCTCCTTAGTAAGAATGATATTGGAGACTGCCTTGTTAGCATCCACAGTAGATTATGTTTGGATCCTGCCATGTTGGCTTCCTTAGCAAGGTTGAGAGTGAAGGCTACCTTGTTAGCCTCCACAATGAGATCATGGTTGGACGCTACTTTAATAATAATAATAATAATAATAATAATAATACATTTTATTTAAAGCGCCTTTCAGGGCACCCAAGGATGCTGTACA
>JAOUQZ010000044.1:23282198-23293864 GCA_028564935.1 Neosilurus hyrtlii
GTTTGGAAATAAAGATGAGGAGAGAGTCGGTATTGCGGAGGTCAGGAGGAAGTGTGTTCCAGAGCTGAGGAGCAGAGAGACTGAAAGCTCTGCTCCCCATGGTGCTAAGGTGGGCAGGGGGAACAGAGAGGTGGACTTTATTGGCCTCCACATCAAGATCAAGGTTGGAGGCTGCCATATTAGCCTCCTTATGAAGGACGTTAGTGGATGCTGCCTTTTGGTCTAATAGGATTCTCTTCAAAATAGTTTCACTCATATTCAACACCAGTCCAACCTTGGTTATATATTCCCATTCCTGCTTAAATTCTGACTTGATGAGTGAAGATGACTCATCATCTTCAGACTCATGGTTTCAACTGTTATAGTATTTTTTGGAGAATTCCAGTAGGAACACTGGGGTGGAAGCTGCCTCTTTAGCCTTCATAGATGGATCAGGGAGTTTGGCATACCCTGATGTTGGGGGGAAGGTGCTACTAAATCGTGGTAAAGGCAAACTTCTGCTTCAAACTTCAAACTACTGTCAGGCCACTGTGTGGCTAAAATGAAGGATGTCTGCAATGACGCAGAACTGATATAAATGGGTGTGTTGTCAAACCAGGTCCAAAACATAAACTGGAGACAAGCAGTGGGTGAAGAGAGTGGCAAAAATAGAATAAATATATATAAGGCCAGACAAATATATATAAGAAATAAACAAGAGGATGTTAAGTGTATTTTTTGTGTTCCTCAAAGGAATCCACTCTGGTATGGTGGTTGCAGGGGTAGTGGGGCTGAAGATGCCACGCTACTGTCTGTTTGGAGACACCGTGAACACTGCCTCTCGTATGGAGTCCAATGGTGTGGTAAGAGATGATCTAATGGTGCCTCTTCTACCATAACCATTTCTTAATTTATAAATTATGAGAAACACCATTTCAGGAGGTTGTAACAGGTCCCAGGGCAAACAAAGGATTAGGAACGTTAATCACATTAATTTGAATTGGGAGATATAAAATGATGTCTTGTTTATCAGCATACTCCTCTGTGATTAGGGCATGCAAATCCACATTAGCCAGACCACCAAGGACCATTTGGAGCATGAGCCATATATCATTGAAGAAAGGGGCAAGATTTTTGTAAAGGTACTTATTAGCCTACATTCTCATTCAGTCTACTGAGCATAGAGTGGAATAGATACAGAGTGTGTTGTTTCCAGAAAGTATTAGCATTTACTGTAAAATGACTTAATAAAATGCACTTGTAATCATAATTATGATTAAGGGGAAGGGCTACATGAAGACATATTGGCTGAAAGGGAAGAAGGACCTGTCCTTTAAAACCCCAGCTGAGCTTCGGTACAGCAGTGAGCAGAAGGATTCTGAGGATCGAAGTTCTAATGAGTAAGTAGAGTATTTTGATACTAAATTTGAATATTCACTTTAACAATACCTAGAATAATTAAAATAATGATTAATTACAATAATCATGGCAGAGACAGTAAACTCAGTAGCATTATTGTATCACCACAGGTTACCTTTTGCTTGCTCTTAATTGACCTCTAACAATGCAAATAACTTCTTTCCCTTCTCTTTCCTTCTGGACACTGCTTTGACCAGTTCAACTTGTACCAACACCAAGAACTCTAACTCCAACCTAAACATCCCTAATGAGGAGCAAGCAGAGGGGAAGCCCACCCCTACAGACCTGCCCACTGACACACTCCCACCATTAGAGGGCACCACAGAATCCACTGTGGCCTCTAATGAGCCTCAGGACAAAGAGAAAATTAAAAAGACAAAGAACAACAAAGGAAGCAAGACAGAAAATGCCTCAGCAAATTCACAGGAAAGTTCTCCCCCTGCTGGTAGTCAGAATAAGGCAGGCCAAGAACTCAATAACAAAAAGCATAGCTTCAGGAACCAATACGCACGACTACCAGCCACTCTGCCAATGCGCAGTGCAGCCTGCACCCTTCTCTGAAACACAAGCATTCAATCATCCAGTAGTTCAAAACCAATTGAACTCTTAAAAAGTCTTGCCTGCTTCGCTGACACAACAAAATCTAAAACCAGCTTAACTCACTCACTCATTTGCTGAACTGATAAATCCTAATAGGGTCACAGGGAGACTGGTGCCAACTGAAGCACCAATGGACAATGGGCAAAGGCAAGGTACACCCTGGACAGCTCACCAGACCATCGCAGAACAAACACACACAACCATTCACACTGACACCTATGGTCAATCTGGAACAGTCATTTAGCCTAATGTGCATGTTTCTGGACTGTGGGAGGAAACTGGAGTACCCGGAGAAAACCCCACACAAGCACAGGGAGAACGTGCAAACTCCACACAGAAACACCCAAGCTGAGTCTTCTTGCTGTGCACTAAGGCATCATGCTGACCCCAGCTACACTCAGGTTCTGAAATACTTTAATAATATTATGATTATTATTATTACCATACATGACTTTAATAATAATAATAATATTATTATTATTATACATGAAGCAAATTCCACAATTTGATATGAGATAGTTCTATATAGCAGTGGGAGAAAGAAAACTGGCTTTTGTAGATATTTATACTGCAGTTCAAATCTGTTAATTTATTACCAGATAAACTGTTTTTATGACATGAATGACAGCTAAATTCTCAAACAGAAAAAGCATTATAGTGGCGCATTTGCATATATTTTGGAGGAAAAAAAACTGTTTGACAGTTTTTATAAATGGAAACTAATGGATTGTGCTAGTATGAAAGTGGAGCTTGTAATTGCTGTAAGTGAGTATAGATGAACAAATAAGCCTACAATATTTTTAAATCTGATAAAATCATAACTGAGTCCGCAGGATACTCAGACCACAATATTCATATATATGTACTATATTCATGTACTAAATGTTAAAGGTCCACTGTGTAGGATTCAACCAAATGAATGCCCTACCTTCATCCATCAAGAGTGTATTAGAATATGTGGTGGCCAGATGTGTACTTAATTTCCATTGGCTTAGATTCATGACCCGTGAATTCATGATTTCTTTTTCTGTGCTAAATAATAAGTATGGTGCAAAACTCCCAGCTTTGTAAGCCAACATCAAAAAAAAAGTATAGACGCCTCTTTTTTCTTCTTTTGGACTCAGGAATACAACTTGTAAAAATGGTAAAAATTCAGACTATACTCTTAAGAAGTCTGTCCATTTTGGGCTACTGTAGCAGGTGGGGTGAAATGTGAAAGAGGTCCTACTCCCTATGTAGATATAAATGGGTCATTGTAAGCTTATGAAATCACGACAATTCACAGGCAATTCACAGGCTTCGGGTATTTAAACACTAATGGACACATACTCATGAAAACTATATTTAGCGTATATGTTATTTCCAGATTCCGATGATAGGTCCTACATAGTGGACGATAAAAAAAATAAATGCTGCTGCTGTAAAGAGGAGACAGGTGCTTTCTTTTAACCAGTGTATCAGACATTTAGCATCATGCTTTTAAGTCTGACATGCAGGCTTGCGTTCTAGTTGTTATGGTGGAATGTTGGGGCACATTCAGTGTCTAAACAAATATAATTTGTGTATCCACTCATCAGATTTCAGTGGATTCATTCCATTATCATATGTGTATGTACAGTTAGATTTTCTTATCAGATTTATTAAGGCCTATATATAATTAGTAAAACAATAATGCTGGTATAGTAAACCTGTATCAAATATGTATTGTCTCTGTTTTGCATTTGCTTTATCTGAGATGGCATGCTGTGATTTTCTAACTGCTTTTAAATATTTTTTTGTGTGGGGGGGGGGGCTGTTTACAATGTTTGCATATCTTTTTGTAATTAATACAAAATTTTATGCCCTTTTGTTGTTTGATTAATGACTAAAACAGTGTTATACTTATATTCATCACTCATAACATTAAAACAATGAACACGTGAAGTGTGTAACACTGATTATCTCTTTACACTGCCATGTATCAAAGAGGGGGCAATATTAGCCAGTTAGTAATCAAAGTTGTGTTGGTAATAGGAAAAATGGGCAAGCATTGGAATCTGAGTGACTTTGACAAAGGCCAAACTGTGCAACTTGGTCAGAGTCTCTCCACAACAGTGAGATGTTCCAGTATGCAGTGGATAGTACCTCCCAGAATAGGTCCAAGGAAGGACAAAATGTGATCCAGCCACAGGGACATAGATTGTCATGGATAATTGATGCTCATAGGGAACAAATGCTACCCTACTGGTCTTATCTCACAGAAGAGCTACTGCAGCACTTGCTGCTACAAAAAAAATAAGTGTATCGGGCTGTGCATACCAATTAGTATCCGTACTGATCATGGGCATGTGGGCATATTGCACATTGAAAGAAGGTGACCTGGTTGATCAATAATACTTTCTTATGGATCATGTGGACAGCATGTGTAACATTTGGGGAAGAGATTGCCCTAGGATGAGGTATGGGAAGAATGCAAGCAAGTGGATGCAGTGATGCTCTGGGCAATGTTCTGCTGCTGTAGATGAGTGCACGCACACACACACGCACGCACGCACACACACACGCACGCAAACACATGCACACCATGTTTGTCATTACAGGAAATACAAGCAAAAGTGGTAGTAGAAGTAGTAGTAATAGTAATAATAATAATAATAATAATAGTAATAATAATAGCAGTAATAATAAAAATGATGTTTGTACAATTTCTATAGTCAAAGATCATTTAAAATCTTTGGTCTTTGGAAAAGAAAAAGAACAGCCAGAAAAATCTAACATTCATCTGAAACTCAACAACATTCATGAAAATTATGACTTCTCTAGGTTGAAGCTGGTGACCTAGATTATGTGAATCTCTCTCTCTCTCTCTCTCTCTCTCTCTCTCAGGTACATTGTAAACATGCAGAGGTAAGCAAAACCTGAAGTCTGATAGAGTTGTGTCTCATGTTCACATATACAGTAGATGTACTTATGGCAGATATCACTCTTCGATAAAGAGGAAGTCATCAGGAAACCAAGTAAGCAACACTTCCTGTCTGTTGCCATGGAGACAAACCTAATTCCGCAGTTGCCTTAACTCTCCCTGTACTACTGCTCTCTTTCTGAGGCACAAAGCAATTCTTATCTCAGAGCAGAGCATTAAACAAGAATCATCTTCACGTTCATGCTGATCCACATTCACAGTTATAATTAAACGAGACTTAAATGCTTGCTTTGATTTACTTCATTAACAGGTTAAAAAGAGAACAGAATTAGATTTATTTTACTTTGTCCAAAGAAATAACAAGCCTTAAAATTTAATATTAGTCAACTATGGTCAGACTTAAATTGAACTATTGTGATATCAGTTCTTTAAAAGTGAAGTATAAATACTCATAGTTTTATATTAAGGTTAACATCTTGTATTCAACTATCATTGTAGTCATCATTTTCAAAATCCTCAAAATGCACATTAAAGAATAAAAATAATTGCTTTAAATCAAGGCAAAGGCAGTTTTCACAACTCAGTGTGATCAGTGTGAACTCAACTCAAATCTCACAGGTATGACTTTAATATTTTTGACAGAGTAACATCTAAATGTAGCTAAATGTAGCCTAACTAAAATGTAGTCTGAATTGAACCATAGATCCAGATCTGTTTAGACTGGATCTGCAATGGTCTGGCAAGCTGTTCTGGCCCTGCGATGGTCTGGCTGAGACGGGTTTCAGCCTCCCTGTGACCTTATTAGTTGGATAAAGCAGTTCAACAAATGAGTGCAAACAATTTCTGGCTAAAGACCAAAGACAACCAACTTCATCGAGATTTTAATAGAGACTGATTCTAGTCCAGATGGCAGTAATTCTGATAACAGACAGATAAGCATTCATTTTTGGACTTCTTCTGGGTCATATTCTAAACACACTGATAAATGAATGATTTAAAATAATAGGATATAATATTTAAACAGATATTTAAATTATTTCAACAATTTAAATATTAATTATATCTAGTGTATGAGGTGTGGTATGATTTGAGCTGAAAGTACAAAAAAATCTAGTTAGCCACCAAGTTGTACTTCCAAGTTTCAATAATGAGTTGCAAAACAAGTAGTTCCTCGTTGTTCATTAACCATTTTTAACAACATAGTGCACATCTGCAAAGTGCAGGTTCTGTTGATTGGGGTAAAGCCTGTGTTAGACCTACCATGGAATTGCTCTAAGTTTAGAAAAAGGCCAGCATTCATCCAGCACCAAAAAAAAAAAAAAAAAAAACTATTGATGACAGAAAATCTGTGAGGGCCTTTGTTGATACTGTTATTGCTGTTCCTGTAGTTAAAGAGTCTGGAGTCATGTTAGTTAGTGGAATTTTTCTTTAAGTATTTAAATATTTCAAGTTTTACAGTTGCCAAACAGCCGGTTCTCAGGGGACCTGTACATGAGTCAGAGTGCAGCAGCAGTGCTGTTGAGGCTGGCTGCATTCCAATAATAGTGGTTACAAAAAAAAAAAAAAAAAACCCAAGTAAACCCATCCTCTTTGCAATGGCCTGTATCCCAGGATTACTGCTAAATTCTTTACAGGGGTTTTACTTGTTAGGACACGCTGTTGCTCTGTCAGCAGCTAACAGAGTGGATTGAGAGAGAAGGGCGTTCTGTATGAGTATCTGTGTGTGTGGTGAGAGAGAGAGAGAGAGAGAGAGAAGCAGACAGAGACATGCACACTTAGGGGTGTGTCTTAGACAATTAGTTCCTCAAGGAAGTATAACTCAGATTATCTTGAAACTGGGTGCTGAGCAGATCACAGAGTCTCTTTGGAGTTTTTGTGTGGTTCCATCCATGCTTCAGGAGAGCATTTAAAAAAAAACCCTGGATGTTGATCACCTGAGCTACACACAAGGAGGACCTAGACTTGACAGATAGGAGGGAAGGAAAGAAAAGAAAAAGCTGGTAAGAACCTTCTGTTACTGACCTATGCCCTTAGCTCATTCACACACTGTACAGCTGTAGACACAGGCATGCGATTACGAAATTGGTAACCAAGTCATAAAGAAATAGTAAACAAAAACAAAGCTTTGTAATTATTTTCTACAAATCTAAAAGAGAAAACAAGCTGTTTTTTCAGCAGCTGCAGCAGCTGGCTCGTGTACAAATTCTTGGCTCTGTTTTCCCGCCTCCCTGTATAAGTAGTAGTATGAAGGGAATTTAAACTGCGTTCAAGCTGAAACAGGTATCATGTCCTGCCTCCTCTGTCAGGAGCGGAATAGAAAAGATAGTGCCACTTGTTGCAGATTTTAAACACTGACCCTATTAAGAAGAGATGTTCATTGCATTGTTTGATGTAGAGCAGCCGTTGCCTGAAAAACTAGAGGGCCTCTGGTCTCAGAACTGACTCACTGTCTTGTGAAATGGCAAAAAAAAAAAAAAAAAAAAAAAAAGCTAATGACTGGCAACCCTTGACTGCCGCCTAACAGAACAAGGTTTCACTTCCTTTATGAGCAACCACGTACATTCCTCAGTCATCTTATGAAAAACAACTGCAGTGTTCAACAGGGCGTAAAAAATACGACACACTGACACTAAGAGACGTACAAAGCATGTGCTTGCTATGGCACAAAGCAAACATTCCACACATGCAGCTAACATGTGCTGTCACCTGTACTTACTTTGTAAAAACAACATCAGTAATATAGGTGAGAATCTGTTAATGATAGAGTACATCAGGGGGAAATTGCTACCGGTTCCCTCCCTCATTTGCATGAGGAAATCACCAAACAACCCGTTATTATTATTATTGTAAAGTTTTTCTCAGACTGATTTTATATTAAAATATTCTCACAAGGAGCAGGTCAAAACTAATGAGCTTTCTTTGAATCAAAACCTTGTAGTTGTTCAAAACACTGTATGTGAACAAATGTATTTGGAGAAATAATGTTTTTGGTGATATGACTACAGTACAATCCCAGTAAGTGAAGTACACCAGTATTGATAATATCTAGTAAATATATACTCATATGGTTATTTACAGAATAGTTATACAATCCTTGGTCTCTAGGACTCATAACAATAAATGAGTAATCTATGAACCATACTAGTATAATTATATAATATAGTTAGTGTGAACTGCATGGCAGCTTGCCTACTAGTTCTGAATCAGAACTTTAACTTGTTGGTGACATCAGTGTGATCACTAGCCAATAGGCCGAGCTCTCAAGCAGCAGGTTATGACCTGTCCTTTAGCTGCTTTCTAATGACATGGTTAGTGCTGTGGCCTCCTACATAAGCCAATAGGACACTTTACATCCTTTAAAAGCTCCAGGCCTTGACTCTTTTGAGGCACTGGTACACTCACCCCTAGGCTACATGCTACAGTTATCTGAGGAATGATAAATATTTACCTTGCTTGTAGATAATTCTCCAATGTCACTTCTCCCTAACTCATCTGTATAGCTGAGATTCTCAGCTAACACTTAGTACGAACTATCCAATGAATGCTGGCAATGGGGAAAAACTTGAAATGGAATTGGGAACCTGTTTCATCTAATTGTATCTAATCTATTTACACCACATGGCTCGAGCAGCAACACTCTTTGATGCTAAATATTACCATTTTCTCATGAGGTATTCCACAGTTTGATCAGATTTGTTGCTATAAAATAAATACATTAAAAAAGTTATTTAACAGCATTTAAAAATCTCTGGTTTTATATATATATATACATATATATATGTGACAGTGAGGTAGTTAGGTACATATCATCTGCCATATCATCAGACCATTGCAAGGCCAACACACACACAACCATTCACACAAACATACACACCAAGGGACAATTTCGAAAAGCCAGTTAGCCTGATGTGCATGTCTTTTGACTATGGGAGGAAACTGGAGTACCCAAAGGAAATCCATGCAAGCATGAGGAGAACATGCAAACTCCACACAGAAATACCCTCACCAAGCCCAGGACTCGAACCCAAGACATTCTTGCTGTGAGGTAGACATGCTAACCACTGCGCCACTGTCCTGCCCAGTACATATCTATTGCTTAAAAAGGTGATAATGACAGCATCAGATGTGTTGCCTTTAAATCAACACAACATATTATTTAGCATATATATTAGGTGTACCACCAGCATGATAAAAGTCTTTATTTTTATATCAAACTGTCAGAACTTAAAATAACTTGCATATTTGTTCTGTGGCACAAGAAGAGAGTCGTGTGTACAGGTAAGTGATTAAAGTAATCAGTGTAAAATATAATAGGGGATCTAAAATGATAACACATAGTACCTAGATTTTGTTTCTTGTCACTGAAACCTTCTTGATATGGAGCAGCTTTGTGTTCTGGTGTTCCTGTTTTTATGGCCTAATGTGGAGCTGCATGTGGAAACTTGTGAGCTATGCAATCACCTTTTCCTTCATACCTGCCTTTGCATGCTCAGTCAGTTTCAAAAAGCAAAGCACCAGAACAGGAAATGTACTCTGCTCGTGTCTGACTATTTTAATAGAATTTTGAAGTGTAATCCATGGCAATGTATCTGAAACTGTACATAAAACCTGTTGTTTGGTATTGAGAAAGATAAATGAGATCTAGACTGACATAACCTTTAGTTTGTTTACATGGCATGTTCGTGCTGATGAGGTCCTTTAGGATACAATTTCTCCTCCCTGAAGGTTACATTTTCTACAGCATGGATGCATCCCTGAAGGCTGAAAATCTCAGTAGCACAATACATAAACAGAGACTAGAAACAGGATGTGGTAGTTTTGAACTCATACAACATAAATGATTAACAAGTCCTTTGCTATCTTGAATAATATATTGTGTAGATCCACAATGCCTTTGTAATATTATTGCACTCCTGTACATATTTAAACCTAAACACATAGCATGGCTATTTATTTCAAATGTTCTATTTTCATCTAAACAAACAAAAAAAAAACATTTTGCTAACTTGTTTCTCTTTCTCTGTCTTCCTCTTTACAAGAAATGGAGAACTTTAGCTCCAGAGACTTGGCTATGAAAGCCCAGAAGAAAATCCTCAGCCATATGGCCAACAAGTCAGTAGTGCAGATGTTCATTGATGACACCAGCAGTGAGATCCTGGATGAGCTGTACCGTGTCTCAAAGGAGTATACAGGGAACCGTACAGAGGCCCAGAAAGTGATTAAGGACCTGGTTAAAATCGTTGTGAAAATCGCTGTTCTTTTTAAACACAATCGTTTCAGTGAGGAGGAGCTCACCTTAGCCCAGTCATTCAAAAGGAAATTACACCAGGGAGTCATGACAGCCATCAGTTTCCATGAGGTAAAACCCGCATAACACAGAGACAAAAATATGCCAAAGTCATATCATATTTGCAGCCATATCTCACACCACCACTGTATTATCTGAATGCTTTAATGACAGAGAAAAATGGAAAAAAAATAAAAATAATATGGGCCTATAAGTGCATACTTTTGAAAACCTTGGCAGTGGTTTAATACCACAATTACCATAATGCTTTACTAACACTTTGTCATCAGTACTTACAAGTGTAGTCTCCTGAGGGTGTGTGAGTAACAGCAGAACACGGCAAAAGACAGCACAACCTCAAACATGGTTTTAACATATGGTGTGAAAAATATTATTAATAGGGTTCACATACTTTGGTGCTTTTTCTATAGCTGTGCCTAACAGAAGGTTCTTCTTAGCCAAATCCAAGCTGTAATGCACAAATTTGTGTCATTATTATATGGATTCGGACTTCAGCTGACTGACTAATGCTACTCTCTTGTCCTTATAACTGCATTTGCTTTCCATTAATCACTACTTATTCGGTATCAGTTATGGATGAAAGGGCATTATAATTGGTTAAACTCGTGTTTAAGAGAGTATTACATGAGTAGTTTATGGGAAGGATATAGGGTTTACCTCTCATCGCTGTGTATGACAAAACACTCATGGCGTTCAGGGAAAATGACACATTGTGCAGTACAAAACAGTTAGTTTCCAGCCAGTAGCTTTTGGAATTATTGCCAAAACCATGTGGATTATTATTTGCTGTTATTTATCACAAACTCATTAAAGAAACACTACTAATTTTCAACCATGTACAAGACTGTTAAGAGATTTGCATGGTGCTTTTAACATGCATACAGGGCAGGACAGGGCAAGATTTTGGTCTGTTTTATCAAGTCTGGTCTGTACAGCATTTTAATTCATATAGAAATTGTATGTTTTTTGGGGGAGAATATTACCAAATGCTGTTTTCTGCTACTAGTCAGCATAACCACAAGAGGAAGAAGGAAAATGCTAATGCTAACAGTTTGCTAAACGGTAACAGACATCTACATACAGTAAGAAATTTAGTACATTCAAGCACAAAGGAACTTCAAAGTAGATCAAATGAAAGCAAAACTAACACAAGAATGTTCATATTTCTATTTTCCTTTTAAAAAATACTGACCTTGTTATTATGTGTAGATTCAGATCAAGTGTCAGTACGTTTTACCTTTGTGTTCAGTGTTGTTTTATCACTAAAAAGAACCATTTTTAAAGAATCATACCATGACGATTTAGTCAAGACCCGTAATACTTTATTTCAGGGTACACTGATAAAGAAAACTATTATATGAATATACTTTGGATATATTGTATTTTATAAAAATATCTTGGGTGTATTTTTGGGTATAACTGTAGTCTTAGCACTGAAACTAAGTCAACCGTGCAAGC
>JAOUQZ010000044.1:23365730-23387154 GCA_028564935.1 Neosilurus hyrtlii
CACACACACACACTTACTTTTGCACATACAGCCAGTTACTTACTGGCATGATTTGATTTTGGGAGGTGGGAGTAAACTAGAGGTTAGGGTCCCAAACTTATTTGGCACAGCTCATACTGAAAAAAATGGTGCACAGTACTTCCAAAAATAACATCTACTGGCTGAGCTGACATTTTGGCAAAGCTGTTATAAAGTCACAGCTATGCCAAACTGAAAACAGCTGAGATAGAATCAACTCTGTATCTACAGGTCAATTATTTTTATAAATATGTTTTAAGTTACAATCATTGGAATCCATCAAACAAAAACTACTTATAGCCAGTAGTTTACTTGCTCCAGTCCAAGTATGGCTCATGTCTATTTAAGGTGGAATAATTATACACCAATAGCCCTAAAAGGAAAAAAATTGGGGTTTACAATGATAGTCTTTATTTATTAATGTTTATTTATATGTGTTAATGAGTTAATACAACACCATTTAATATTTCCTAACATAACTTTTAACCTAACAAAAAAATATTGGGAAAATGTTTCATGTCAGGATGGAACGGTGACATTTTGGATAGCACGTCCGCCTCGCAGTTGGCCTGCCAGTCTCTCTTCATCAGTCCCTTTCAATTCATTTGAGTTTTCACCAAGTGACTAATTTATACATTTTAAAGCAAAGTGTTGTCACACAAAATGTTGTTTAGTTTGTACTTTATAGTTTTTTTTATATTTTCTTTTTATGTAAAAATGTTCATTTGAAGGCATTTTTGCTTTGTAGCATTTCTGTGCATTGGTTGCACAGTTAATGCAGAGAAGAGTAAAAGGTTCTTGTAAGTTGTCATCCAGGCCATTATTTGTTCCATGAATGTGTGTAAAATCTAATTGAACCTTTGAGATAATGTCACAGTGTGGGTCGAAGGTACACTGTTTTTTTAAAGGGGATGACAGACTAATCACATCTGTTTGTAACTTATTTGTTCTAACTGCACAGCTTTGCCAGGTTGCCATCTACGCTGAAGCTCACAAAAATGACCATATGTACGAGAACTATAATGCCTGAAGCGTATTTTTAAATTGCTCATTAAAATAGAGTTCATGGGCTTTGAAATAATCTTACCTGAAAATTCTGTGTCAAAAATTGTCAGCAAAAGCCAGAAGAATGTAACTAAGATGGACAGCAATGACATAAAGAAAGCAAGTATTCTGTTGGTGCGTAAACTGTACACATTGATGCAGAACCTCGGCCCCCTCCCTGATAGTGTGTGCCTCAACATGAAGCTCTCCTACTATGATGATGGTAAATCACAGCTTGTTCACGGGTACTTCATACAAATGTACATCACATTCATCCAACACAATGCAGTATAGCATGCACCTGCAGGTCAAGAGCTTCAGTTCATGTACACATTAAACATTAGAATATGGAAAAGGAGATCTCTGATTTTTCCTTCACAGTGAAAAGGGCTTTTTCATGTGTGTCTGATGATATGCTTGACAGTGACTCCACATGACTACCAGCCACCAGGCTTTAAAGAAGGAGAAAACAGCATGCTGATCTTTCAGAAAGAGCCAGTGAACCTGACCATGGGAGAAGTTGTTACGCCTTTCCATGCCCTTAAAGTGGATGTCACCACTGAGAGAGAGAGACTGGAACAGGTGCTATTGAACTTTATTGAGACATGGTTTAATGTTGAATTTAATTCTGCTTCTATATATATTTAAGTTATGCACCGAAGGTGAGGTGGATGTCACTTCAGTGATATCCACCAATCTTGAAGTGGATAATTGTTTTAATGCTGTATATAGTACCCAGGAGCAGAAACAAAAAAGGACACTTAAATGAGATTTTTCTGATTTATGTTTTACATTTTTGAACATGATGGACACAGGTGAGCTTAAGTGCACACATGCAGGTATCTCTAACTCTTTTTAAGAGTTTTAATATATATGAGGGAGAACAAGATTAACAAACTAAAACAAAACAAATATAGTTCATATTTATATATTATGTATTTTATAGCTAACTGGGTTATCGAAGGCCAGCCATGTCTCTGACTGTCTGTGGTCAGTGGCATGTAAAAAAAAAACATTGCTGTCTTTGGTAAAGCGTAGGCTGAATTGCTGTCCGTGTGTTTCTGCCCTGTGATGGCCTGGAGAGCTGCACAGGGTGTACTCAGCCCTTGCCCTGAGATGGGCACCAGTTCGAGTGTGACCCTGATTCGGATTAAGCGGTTCATAAAATGAATGAGTGAATGTTAAATTTGACATAGACAGGAAACAGCAAGCAATTCCCTTGAAAATGAGAAGGAAGTGTTGTTTCTGCAAAACAAAACCAGACAAGAAATAGCAAGCAATTCCCTTGAAAATGAGAAGGAAGTGTTGTTTCTGCAAAACAAAACCGTTATTTTAATACGGTAAAGTTTTTTAACCTTCAACAGAGAATATATTTATGATCTGTACAAGTTAGGAGTACAGAACACTCAAGGATAAACTGTGAGTCAGCTATGCAGTAAGATTGGTTTTGAGTTTCTACATTCACATCAATTTATCTAACAAGATTTGTAAGCCTTGTGGACACATTTTTTATTAAACTTTTACAAGCTTCCAAAGTGGGCGAAAGAAAAGGAGAGGGAGATTGCCAAGGCAAGTGATGAAGATTCATAGCCTCAGAAAACATTGCTCTTCATGCAGGCGGTCTAGTACATAAACCCTTCATATACACTACTGCTATAGTACATAAAACACAATAATATATTAATTAGACAACTAGTCATGGATGGATGATTTTGGTGAAAAATTCTATAGAAATTGGTTTTCGAGCCATGTTGGTGTAGTGCTTAATGCAAGAACATCCTATTTCAAGTCCTGGGCTTGACAAGGGTGTTTCTGTGTGGCGTTTGCATGTTCACCATATGCTTGTGTGGGTTTCCTCTGGGTAGTCCAGTTTCCTCCCAGAGTCCAAAAACATGCACATTGGGCTAACTGGCTCTGCCAAATTGTCCCTAGGTGTGAGTGTGAATGGTTTTGTGTGTGTTGGCTCTGCGACAGTTTTGCGAGCTGTTCATGTTGTAACCTGTGTTCTCACAGAGTCGGCTGAAATCGGCTCCAATCTCCTCTCAACCATGGTAGGATTAAGTGCTTCGGCAAATAAATAACAGAATGTTTGTTTTTGTACTTTTGCAGGTAGATGATGAGCCAATATGTACCAGAGATAAATGGACTTTAAAAATAAATGAAGAAATGGTTTGTGTGTCAAAATTTCAGCAAGTAAGGGCAGTTTTTAAAATGCAGTACTCCTATATCGATTTAGTATTTAATTAAATTTCACTTGATACAGAGTTATATTCAGTGTGTTTTATTTGTTTGTTTGTTTGTTTGTTTGTTTGCTGAAAATAGGAATTTGGAACCAAAGAAAACATTGTTATTGACACTGGCATTGAGAACTCAGGTAATCTTTTTTATCTGGTTCGAGCCATGTATGCAGGGCCTTTAATAACAGTAGTATGAAAATAGACAAAACAAATGTAATAAAATGTAAATTTTACTTTTAAGTTGAATTCAAATTAATTTTGCTTACGTTTACAGAACTGAGCAAAGAGGAGCTGCTGGAGAATTCGCAGTTCATGGTAAATCTCACAAGAATAGTGAATATATTAGAAAACTGAACCTGGTTTAATTCTTGAAGCCAGTGCAAGACAATAATCAGATTTAAATAATCATATTAAAAATAATCAGATTTAAACACATAAACGGGCTGTTGAAGTCAATGTACTCAACCACAGATGAAGAAGACGAAGTTTATTATTATTATTATTATTATTTAGTCTCAAATAAGAATATCAGCCAGTCTGACTTGGGAATGCAAGTGCAGAGACAAGAAATCAGGCAAATCCAAGATCAAGGTCAAAGTCTCAGAGAAGATTCAAACACAGGCAAACAGATTCATGCAGGCACAGATGGATTATTGAAAACATTCAGAAAAAACAGGTCTGTCTTCTAACAGGTCTATCTAACACTGGTTAATCTTGTCATACTTTATATACTTCGCAAAGAACACAACAAGCAAGTCATTTCATATATGTGATGGGTGAAAGTGAGAGCAGTTGTAACTAAAAGTCATGTGACTGGGTTTGATGAAGTGCAGGCTGGAAAGTGTATTGAAAGTCTGAGTGAATGTCAGAATGGGTGGACGCCATTAAAAAATATAATATTACTGATATTATTTTTATAACACCACAAATGGAAATATGCAGGTATCATAATTTTGGAGATTTTTATATTTTATTATCATGCATGGAGGCTGGAACATATCTCATCCAACTCTGGGAGAAGGCAGGGTTCACTCTGAACATCTCAAATTGTTGCGTCATTAGATTTTTTTTCACTGAAAGGATTACATTTTCAAGTTTATTTTGGTGTCTCACATCATATGTTGCTGCGATAGCCTGGCGAGCTGTCCAGGGTGTACTCTGCCCTCGCCCAGAGTCGGCTGAGATGGGCGCCAGCTTCGCCGTGACCCTAATTAGGATTAAGCGGTTCAGAAATGACATGACATCATATGTTGTGTTCACACGAAGCATTAATTCACCTAGGAAAATCCTACGTTTACGTTTTTTAAAAATATTGCTTGTTTGGAAATGACATTCCACACGTCTTAACTTCCAGGGAGCAATGGCCCTGTGTTGGTCACGTGTTGTGTTCTTTGCATTTTGCATTGTTTACCTTGTTACATCCAAAACGTGGCCCATGTGATGTTTTTGATGGGGTGACCACCAAGTTATAAGTCCTTGATTTATCTTTTCTCTCTCATTTGAGGGATATTTGTGGATGGTACTTTATGGCTTGTATCCATAAATAAGTAAATTCCTGGTTGAATGTTTTAGTCCTCATGTAACACAGTTGCCTCCCTTAGTGTGGGCTTAGACGACCCCCTTGGTGTATGAAATCTTGTGTATTCAAACTTTTCATTGTTAGTGTGAAACACTGCAAGTAATCAACTCCATAGTCATTGTCCCTCATCAGTCACAAGCAAAACCAATCACACCAACTCTCAGAATCACTAAGACTATATGTACCTGCAGTTAACTGAATGCTGTTGGATTTTAGTTTGCAGTAATTGAAACAATTAAAAACATTAAAAAGACTTTAAAGAACTGGACAATAAGAATAATTTGTAAAATAAAACAAAACCAATTAGTCTGTAAAGTCTAATTCTGTGATCCACCTTAATTCATGTAGACTAGAAGTGGAAGATGCAAATTGTTAATGATTTTATTATAAAGCTAGAATTCATATATTTTCATTATTTGCTGTACCATTGTGCCTCTTAATGGAACCCGTCGTTCACGTCTATTTCTTATGCAGGCAGACAGTCTTGTGAAGAAGACTACTAATCTCGATATGGCTCCCAGGAAAACAAGGAGCGGCCGAGTGATCAACTACTCAGTAATAAAAGATATAACTCTGTATCTTTTTTTGTTTAAGAAAAGAAGGACTGACCACAGTGTTGTATGAAACATAATGTAAAGAGCGTAATTTACTTATAAGAGTATTGTGTGTTATTCCACTTATACTATAGCAATTTGCTGACAATTACAACAGTCTTGATGAATGCCACATTTTATTCAGTTGAACATTTAAAAGCCTAGAACCGATTATGTGGAACTCTCAGGCTCCTTCCCCACCAGAGAGGTGACATTCCACGTCTCAAAATCCAGAGTCAGTAGTTGCGGATCAGTCCGGCAGAACCCATGCCTTCGGCTGCCACCCAGCTCAAAAATCCTTTTTTTTTTTTTTTTTTTAGTTTTAATTTCAATTTTGGCATACCGTCCCATCATTTTCTGATTTAGGGTTGTACAAAAATAATGCACATCTTATGACGGATCAGATTTAGCCATTCAACCATGCTGTTGAGTAAATTATTATTATTATTTATTATTTTTTTTTTTTTTTTTAATGCTGAATAATATTTTCCGTATTTATGTTGTGATTGTATTGTTTGTTTTGTAATTATAGGACAATAAGATTGGTACAGTACCTTCATCTTCAGAAAAGAAACCGGTAAATACTACCGTACACACAATCCTGCTATGGCTCTCCCTCTCTCCATTGCTCTCTTTCTCTCTCCCTCTCACTCTCTCTTTCTCATATAATTTGTTTCTGTTTTGTTTCTCTGTTCTCCAGGTTTCTCAGTTTCAGTTTCCACTGAGTCAAGACCCTTTGCCTGCTGCACCAAAGAAGCGCAAATTCAGTGTCCCTAAAGAAAGTCACTGACACTTTGCTACAAAACATTTTGGTGTACCCAGGATAGCTGGATCAGATTAACCTGAAAATAAATGCTTGCAATAGTTTTGTCTATTTGATCTGCATAGTTTGAAGTCCAGATGTTAAACAATCTGTTGGTTTGCATCAGTATTGTATTTTATGGTACTTGTGTTTCAGGTATAAAGTATTTATTTTTTACATGTTAACAAAGTCAACTTTATTTCAAGCATTAAAATAGTGATTTTTTTTTAACCAACAATTGATTTGATACTTCAGTGTCCATATGTCCACAGCATTTATTATTTTTATTTTAAATGCAAATTTTATTATTTTAAGCTTAATTAAGTCCAGACTTCAAAATAAAGAAATTCTTCTGGGAGCAAATCAGTAAGTCAGTGATTGTACTTTTGGTAGAATTTATCTTGACTAGCGTTGGGGATTAAAAAAGCAGTCCACTAGATGGCACCAATTGCATTATGCCAGTGCACTGGAGTGCATACTAAATCAGACTAAGACATTATTTAATTACTGTGTTTATTACGGCCTTGTTTGCTTTATCATGACCTTTTATATTGGTTTATCATATTGCTTGTATTCAGGCCACGTAATCTACATGCAGCACAGAGGGTTGTTTTATTGTGGGTAGACTATTTTCAGCCTGTAAATAGGGCACCAAAGTCCTTTAACCTATGGACAGAACTATGCCAACTAGCTAGCCAAGCAAAATAAGATGTCTTATGTAAGATATAAATGGAATGGACGTGCTATAACAGTAATTATTCAGGATGCTTGTTGACAAGTCAGTTACAGCCTACGGGTGAATGTTAAGATAATTGTGCCAGTACACTCCCATAGCTTTATGTGTTGGCAATATAGGTGCTTCCATACTACGCCTCATTTGACCTTAAACTGTATTTTCTTCAATAATTTTCCTTCCGTTTGCTTCTGCTTATTTAGATATGCCCAGCTGCACTACACCTGTCTACTACTGATCAATACCACAGCAATTTAGTCACTTATACACACAGACCCATAGAGTGAGGTTGAGAGACAGAGTTCATTAAATAATCCATAAACAGACATGCTGAAATAGTGTTTTGATGAAGAGATCGAATAGCTAGCTATGAAAGTGAATTGGTGCTGTGTCATTTTTAGTGTATAAAAGAAAACCTGTGTAATGTTTACCAAATTCAGTACTCAATTTTTACAAGAAAGGGACAAAAATGAGAGGGAATGAATGTAGAATGTAAGAGGTTTGCTTTGTACACAACCATTTTCTTTGATAGCTTATATAACACAGGAATCCTGGATTTTGCTGAAAGAACTCAGTCAATTAAGTACTCTTATGATTGCTCCTAACTGTATGTAACATGGTTGGTCAAATATTAGAGGGTATTTCATTAGTATACCAAAAGTATAGCTGATCACTCAGGACCTGTTTGGTGTGGATGTGGAGCTCAAGACTAACACTCAGAGCTGTCAGGCTGATTAGAGATAGGGAGAGCCCTGAGCATGTTCAGAGATCTGAGCCACTGTCAGGCCGAGAGGGGGAGGCAGAGTGTTATTCCCCCTCAGGGCTTCTATGCTAGGAGAGCAAAAGGAGCTCTGGACATTTAGCAGGGGACCCTGATCCCCTGACCTTGCCAGAAGGGCAGCAAATGTTTTGCTGCTGATTAGTAATTCTTCAGTACAGTAGCTTGCCTTTCCCCTATCACCTCAGCATTCTTCAATTGAAAAAGAGACCATGGGCTTTCTTCAGAATCTATGGATTGTGACTGATTTGTTTAAATAGTAATGCAAGGGCAAAAAATGCCAAGGGTGCCAGTTCATTATTTTAAGATAATATTTGCTGGATACAGTTGTCATTTTTTGTTTATTTTTAATCATAATTAGGTCAAAGCACAAAAATATTTTAGTTTCAATACTATTTAATTGATTCTTTATTTCTGTCATTTAGGGGTTGATCACACTAGAGGTGTAGTAGAAGAGCAACTGACGCGAATGTCAATCCACAGCTGTCACTTTTCATTACAAAATTTGTCATGTGACATTTGCGGTATCACATTTTGGTCGCCTGGTACGTTAACTCATCACTAAAATATTCAAACGTTTGAAATTTCCATGAATGTTGCAAAACGAGGTGCTGACGTGGCTCTCAATCAGTCCACACATGTTGCAAGAAGGTTGCAAAGTTTCACTGCAAACTTGTCATTGCAAATTATTCTGAATAATACGTAATAATTTAAAATAAATACTTCTATGCGGAAAGTTTGAGACTTGCTGTCAAATCTGCATCCTCTACCTATTTGTTCATTGTTCATATTTTATTTGCATATTGTTCATTCTAATAATGCACAAATCAAAAGTGAATGGTTTGAGAACAGAAGGTGAACAAAACACCATTGATTTACAACAAGAGATTTACTTTTATTTTGCCAAAACAATCGCAAACCAATCAAAAAATATTCACAAAAAGTTACAAAATATTCACTTACATGTTAAAATTGCAAAAAAAAAAAATTTGCATCAGTTGCTTTACTATTGCACCTGTCATCGACAGTGCGATCACGTCAACTATTTTATCTAACTATGAACTATTTATCTGACTATTTACTAACTATTTTATCCTGGTCAAGGTCACAATGAATTTGAAGCATATCCAAGAACCACAGGGCATAATGCAGGATCACACCCTAGATTTCACTTACAAGTTCACTGCAGGGCATCACACATACAGCCACATTCATGCATTCATTCACATCTACAGGCATTTTACAATACTATCGTTTTTGTTTTGTTTTTTCAAAACAAAACTAAAGCCAGGCGTTTTTTAAAGTTACAGCTAAGATAGTTTTTGAAATCCCTTGGGTTGTAATGCTGCTGTGCCATGGAAAAACCCTACTAAGTGACACATAGGTCAAAAGTGGGGATTTGCCTTCTCCTAAGCCATATTAAAATTGTAGAAAATTCCTACAACATTCCAAGAAACATCTCTTTCGGGTCAGGAAAACCCTAGCAACTCTTACAAACCAATCAGGATCAGGTACTTGTGTCCTGATTGTACCTGCATATAATATGAGAAGATACCCCTCCAAAGGTAGGACCTATACCAATGTCCATTATTCTCCAGCCATATGTTTCCCTCTTAATGGTACTAATTATTTCATAAATATTTTCCATATTGATGAAATACTTCACATTTACTAAGAAAAAATAATGATCTAATAATGCTGTAATTCTATATAATGAAACTTTACCCAATGCTTGAATTTTTTCTCAAAATAATAATTTTTTCCACACCGGGCCAGTAATCCAGTTGTTCTAAATAGTGCTGTGTTGCATTTGGTAGCTACAGTTGTCATATGCATTGATGTGCTTCAGGTTATTTATTTAACCTTGAATCTTGCAGCTGTTTCTGCCTTTCTGTGTGGAGTTCTGTGTTCTTCCCATGCTTGTGGGGTTTCCTCAGAGTGCTCCAGTTTCTTTTCATAATAAAAAGATATGCAGACAGGTTAAATAGCTACTCTAAATTGGTACTAGGAGTGAATATTAGTTTGAATGGTTGTTTAGATCTGTGTTGACAACCTACCCAGGGTGCACCCTGTTTCTTTCAGCTGAGATTGACTCCAGCTTCCCTGAGACCCCGACACATAAGCATAGGTAAAGAATGCATTTCATTAGATCACTCTATATATGCTTTAATATACAGTTGCTGTGAAAATTGGTAAAATTCCTGCTTTCTACTCTGTGTTACTTGGATAAGCTCAATCTGCCATGACCTTGACCAGATGAAACAGTTACTGACGATAAACTTAATGATAAAATGAATTTCCATCATGGTCTCCCAAATCCCCTGCAAAAATCTAAGCATTTACACAGTGGGGCCTAAAAGCCAGAGAGCACCTAAAAAAACAATTTCTCCCATCCATTTAAAGCATGTAAAATAATGCAGATAAGAAGAAGCTCTTAGATTTTTTAACAACATTTTGCACTCTTTCTAGATTCATTTCTTAACTGCTTTGTTTAAAAGGTCTGATTTTCCTTATGCCTGATCTCTTTAAGTAAAGCATGTGTTACTCAGTCTAAACCCTTCAGATTTAGGTTGTTGTCAATAATATAAATCTCAACCTTGCATTACATATACAATGCCTTGCAAAAGTATTCACCCCCCTTGGCATTTTTCATGTTTTGTTGCCTCACAACCTGGAATTAAAATGGATTGTTTGAAGGTTTGCATCAATTCATTAACAGAACCTGCGTACAACTTTGAAGATGTGATTTTTTTTTTGTTGTTATAAAGCAAACAACAAAATAACTGAAAACTTCAGTATTCATAACTATTCACCCTCCTAAAGTCAGTACTTTGTAGAGCCACCTTTCATCATGCTGCTGAAAAACATCCCCACAGCATGATGCTGCCACCACCATGTTTCACTGTGGGCATGGTGTTCTTGGGGTGATGGGATGTGTTGGGTTTGTGCCAGACATAGTGTTTTCCTTGGTGGCTGAAAAGTTAAATTTTAGTCTCATCTGGCCAGTGCACCTTCTTCCATACATTTGGGGAGACGCCCACATGCCTTTTGGCAAACTTAAAACGTGCCTTCTTATTTTTAACACTAAGTAATGTCTTTTTTCTGGCCACTCTTATATAAAGCCCAACTCTATGGAGTGTACGGCTTATTGTGGTCCCATGCACAGATACACCAGTCTCTGCTGTGGGACACTGCAGTTCCTTTATGGTTAGCTTTGGTCTCTGTGCTGCCTCTCTGATTAATGCCCTCCTTGCCCAGTCTGTGAGAGTTTTAGTGGCCTCTCTTGGCAGGTTTGTTGTGGTACCATGTTCTTTCCATTAGAAGATGATGGATTTTACAATGCTTCGGGGGATCAAAGATTTGGATTTTTTTTATAACCCAACACTGACTTGTACTTCTCAACAACTTTGTCCCTGACTTGTTTGGAGAGCTCCTTGGTCTTCATGATGTGATGCCTTGTGCTTAGTGGTGTTGCAGCCTCTGGGGCCTTTCAGAAAAGGTGTATTTATACTGAAAGATCATGTGACACATAGATTGAACACAGGTGGACTTCATTTTACTAATTATGTGACTTCTGAAGGTAATTGGTTGCACCAGAACTTTTGAGGGGCTTCATAGCAAAGGGGGTGAATACATATGCATATGCCAAGAGTTTTATTTTAAAAAATTAAAAATATTTTTAATTTACAGGTTGTAATCTAACAAAATAGGTAAAAGCCAAGAGGGGTGAATACTTTTGCAAGGCGCTGTATATACACATACTGAGAATTTGATTAGTTTATTAGTTATTAGTCCACTCACATGAGTTCATTTCTTGGTAGCATGGATTCAGCAAGATGTCTATATTGTATTGTAATAAAAAGGTGTTCATCAGATTCTGCAATCATTTGTTGAGATGACCTGAAATTATGAAATTGAAATCATTTTGGTTTTTGACATGCTGGAAGTAGATGTACATGGTCAGCAAAACAGTACTCAAATAGGCTGTGACAATCATGTGATGACTGAATGGTATTAACAGGTTTGCCAAGAAAACATTCCCCACACCATTACACTATCTGTAGTGTTTGGGGTCCATGGGTTCATTCTGTAGGAATCAAAAGTTGGTATATGCAGAACTGCTGCTCATTGTGTGGTATTTTCTTTCTTACACTATTCTGAGTAAACTCTAGAGAATACTCAATGTGAAAATCCCAGGAACAAACTTAGCAGTTATAGAAATACTGCTAAGAAATACAACCCAACTGGCAATAAATAAATAAATAAAAGAATTCAAGCCATTGTAACGAATTACTGAGATCATTTTTTACCCCATTCTCTTCCCACCTTATGCACTGCACTGTTGCCACATGATCGGCATGAATAAGTAGGTTTTCCTAATCGAGTTTCAGATGTACAGTGCCCAATGATTAAGTAAGAGGAAATATTACAAACAAACTCTCCCCTAACCTTCGATTAGTGACACTCACAGAGATTGCTTTGTGTTTATTAGTTTAAATTAGCGGTGCAGTACATGACCTTGGGCACAATGTATATGCCATTACACAGTAAAGCATCAGTCCTGTCACTGTGGAGAGTGCACATCTGTGTATGACCTTGAACTACAGCCACAGGCTTGGCACTGACTAATTTTAGCCCTAGATCTTATATTGACAGACTGAAATTCTTAATATGGCAGATGATATATTAGTATTGACTGGTGTATGAATGCTGCTGCTGGACAGGTGTTCAGAAGCAGAAGGAGCAAAAGAAGTACTTCCTGTTAAAATTCTGAACCATGACGGGTATTCCTGCACTCCTGTAACCTTCTCTTGAACATTACAGAAAGAATTAACAAATGCGTACTTAATACATTCCTGTTACATTCAACTTATCTCATTTAAAGATTTAGAAACTTGTGGCATGATAGATTTTTTCCCATTGCATATTTTATATTATTTAGATACTTGATGAAGTACAAACTTTATTTTATATTCATTTTATTTTATTTTTATTTTATTTGTACCTCTAATAATAATAATAATAATAATAATAATAATAATAATAATAATAATAATAATATTAATAATATTAATATTAATAATAAAAGGAATAGACAATAAAGCAGCCAAAGATGCATCTACAAACCCAGAATCTAGGTCTAAATAATTTGCTGTCTGAAATTGTTGTGAAAATGTATAATTTTTCTTGGGAGAGTTGCTGCCTGCCAACTCTATTCTGAGCTCAGGTTACAGCCTTTATGGAATTTCACAAGCCTGTGTTTGTGTGGGTTTCCTCCGGGTACTCTGCTTTCCTTGCACTGTCAAAATAAGCCTATTGGCTATCCAAAATTTCCTGTGTGTGTGTTTGTGTGTGTGTGTGTGTGTTTGTGTGTGTGTGTGTGTGTGTGTGTGCGCGCGCGCTGTGTGTGCATGTTCATGTGTGTGTCCTATACCCATGGTGAAATAACCCATATGTTCTTGAGCAAAAAAGAATAACATATCTAATTTCATCTAAGTTCATATGCTCATATATACAATTATTATCTTCCATATTGTTTTATTATGATGAGTGCACTGTGGATAATATGATGAAAGTACAATATCGGCAATTCTACAATTCTAAATATTTATTTAGAAATATTTTATATAAAAAATATATATATATTAAAAATATTTAATATTAAATGTTTTATATAAAAAAAATTTGGCAGCATGGTGGCATAGTGGTTAGCATGTCTGCCTCACAACAACAAGGTCCGGGGCTCGAGTCCTGGGTGTGTTTGTGTGGAGTTTGCATGTTCTTTCCATGCTTGAATGAGTTTCCTCTGGGCACTCTTGTTTCCTTCCACATACCAAAGACATGCACATTCGGTTTATTGGAGGTTACAAATTTCGCCTAAGTGTGAATGTCAATGGTTGTGTGTGTTGGCAAAGTGATGGACTGGTGAGCTGTCAGTGGGTACCCCACCTTTGCCCAAAGCTCCAGCCTCCCTGCACACTAGTAGTATTAAGCAGTCTGGAAAATGAATGAATAAATATAATAGCTCCATTATTTTATTGGCAGCACCTTTAACAGGTATGTACATAGCAATTTTATTTATTTATTTATTTATTTATTGCCATACTGTATTAATAAGGGAAATCTCTCTGCACTTAACTCATCCAAAGTCAGCACACATACAATCAGAGCAGTGGGGAAGGTGCAGCACCACACACTTTTCCTGCTGGTTTTGGGAATGAAACCAATGACCTTTCGGTTCCAAAGCCGCTTCTCTAACCATTAGGCTATGGCTGCCCCTGTAGCTAATGTAAGCTAATGTGATCTAGTTGGCCACCTAATCTACATACTATACACTAATAGTAACTTTTCCAGCTATATAATACAACCCATACTGTGTCCAAAATGCCACTTGATCAATATAAAATTCTTACTGCTAAAAGAGTTCTACAGACGCAATATCCCACTCGAAGTGCTGTTCTATTCAGTCTCATCACAGAAGTGTATGTAATTACTGGTACTCCTCCAGCCTTGTACCTATGACCAAATCACAGCCGTGCTGATACCCTGAAGCATCCAACAGATCATCCTCACGTGTAGTATTGCTTAGATAAGATGTTATTGTTGGGAAATATTTTAAAATGTACAATTATTTATCTGAGGAGAAATATATATTGACTTTTCATTTGTATTGTGAGAAGAAATCTAATTAGAATTTTCTGAATTAATAAAAACACTCAAATGGCAAAAATGGCTTAGATTTAGACTAATAGTGCTAATAAATGCACAGATTATTACATTTATAAATGTACATAAAGTGGCCTTATAATAGGCTGATGACCTGTCCGGAGCGTACCCCGTCTCTTGCCTGAAGTCGGCTATGGTTGGCTCCAGCTTCCCCCGTGACCCCAACAGATAATCGGTATAGATAATAGTTTGATGGATGCATTTAAAGTATAAGCTTCGAAGTCTATATGCTGTACGCCTTATTTCTACTTCTAAATGTAAATTCCTGATCAGAGCAGCTGTTCTGGGATAACTATACATTTCTTTGGAGAACTAAAAGCTCTTGAGTAGGTCTGACCTATATTAGCATATAGATTAGCATGAACCATTCGCATTAGGAAGCACTAAAAAGCACAGTTTGCATTAGCATTCATGTCTGTTCCAGAAACTTCTGTAGTGTGTGCAGCCAAGTTCAGACTCTGACAGCACACACACAGAGTGAAAGAGAGAGAGTGCTGGAGGCAGTGAACACTTTCTCTCCCTCATTCCTTCTATCCCACATGGCAGCTGACTTCTGGCCTGCAGGATGGGTTTTCATCTCGGTGGGTTCGGGAGGGCATCCGCTCCGCTCATCCTCACGGTGAAGTGCGCCACCATTTCCATTTCCGCCGCAGGCTAAGTGCCATTTCCGGTAGCGGCAGACTTTCCTGGAGAGCGCAGGACACAGATGGTTACAGAACTTGATAGACTGTGGTTCAACTGCATCAATCCCCCAAATGAATCTCATATGCTTCCTATTGGACATGTAACGTGTTACAAGAGTGCACACACCACTATTTTATACCTAGGTGCCATTTGAGAATTAACTGTACCTTGTGTCCACACATCCAAGTGACACTAAGACTCGTCCCCATGCCTGACTCTTGGCAAGCATTCAAGATCCTACAACAAACTGATAAATAAATGTAAAAATGTAAGATTTTATCAGATGGAAGACAAGTTTCTGTGAATTGTGCGCCAAAACTGGGGAAAGAAAATAATTGGCACAGGCTACTGACCGGGCTGCAGCATACGATTACATAGTTGCCTTTATAAGAAAGAAATAACTCAGAAGACACTGCTTTGATGTTGTGTGTGGAGGTAAAGAGAAAGATGTAACGGACATCTCAATCATTTGGGTAATGTTTCTCAGCAGTGGCCATAAGCAAGGGAAGAGCCTTTGTCCTGGCCTTGCTTTCATTTCCAGCACCGCAGGAATTGTGATGGCCGTGCCTGCAGGCAAAAGAAGCACCTTAAGGAGGCCCACCTTTAAATCCTGCGTGCTGTGACTCCATCCGTGACCCCTAGCTGGAGGGATCCCTCAGGCCAGATTTAAACGAGCTCCCTTAGGTCCTCGATGGTGTCTGTACCACCCTCTCTGCACTTACTCCAGCACCGTAGCCCATGTTTGGTGTCACATGTATTTGCATGATAACCAAAAAAGGTGGCCGGAGAGTAAATGGTTTCACTTTAGGTAAATGCTGTCTGGCTGTTTGCATATGTAGAGAGGGAACTGAAGACATTTTAATTAAATGTGACAGATGTCTGCGAAGTGGCATTCCATACGCAGTTCACTGAATCTACCTTAGGACAGAGCCGGACAAATCTAGACTTTTTTTTTTCTTCAGGTCGCTACAGTGATGTCATATCACTTAGGAGTGGGAGCAATTCCATTTCTGAAAAGATGGCAATCCATTATCTGAAAACGGGGCTTCTCAGTTAATAAAAAGGACAATTTTTTCCCCAGTATATATTTCTTTTAACATAAAAAGATCTATGTGACATTTAGCTATTGTTTCTCTTCTTTTTGGTTCTTCTTCCTTCTCACTATCATTATCACTATTATTGAGGCAGTGGGAGACACAAGGCAAAAGAGGCATAAAATATCAGCCTATTGATCCACGCCCATCATGGCAGAGAAAAAAACCTGGGTTCGGGGGCTGCACAATTCCAACTGGACACCGCGATCGATAGGATACTCTATCAGCCGTTGCCATGGCAACTCGCTGAACAAGGACAGAGCCCCGCCGTTTATTTACACCTGTCTACCCTCTCAGAGCTTTGGCTGCAGGTCTCAGATCGGTAGAACAAATGAATGAAGATGATTTGCAGACCAGTTTGTCAGACATGCACTGTGATATTTTATGTTGCAATGTAATCTTGCAAAGATGTGGTGAATTAAAGCTGAATTTTACTTTTCTCTGTTGGATATTTGTCATGTTAAGAGATTTGTGCTTGTACATGCAGTATTTCTGTTTCAGTAGGTCTTTTTCTTTGTCACGTTTGTCCTTTCTTCTGTGCAAAGTGGAGCGATCTTTGCACAAGTGCACAGGTCTTTACTTTGAGTTGACCCCAATTTGCAGGTCAAGTAAACATGAACAGTGCTGTGCCTGTTCGCACATGATGGGGTAATAAGAGAGAGCCCTGAAAAAATGACCCACTGAAACAGGACAACAAAAAGTCAAGCACCGCAACACTAGACACCACCCACAATACATTCTGTGTGGATACACATATGACTCAAGTGGCACTTAGCGTTAAGTACTCATTGCAGAGTATGCCCCTGTTCATTAAGTCATTGAGACAAAGCTGTTTAAGCAGTACTCATGTTATAGAGTAAGAGTAGATGAACCGTTGGTAAAATTGCAGCCGAGGACTAGCTTTATTAAGCATCTCACTATGCCGCTTTGCTAAAAGACAGAGTTTGTGCCTATTAAAAACAGCGGAGTCTGAGAACCTCTAGCAGAGCACTATTAATAGGCACTGGGTGATTCTAGGCATTCTGAGTGAGGGAGGGAGAGAGAAATGGAGGAAAGAAAGGAGGTACAGGGAGACACACAGCTGAAGATTTTGTTCACTGAGCCTGTCTTGTACGCTGTGACAGAGAAGTATTGACCGACACACTTCTCTCTCCTTGGCATGCCCACTGCTTGTCAGTATATGTGTTTTTGACTGCTTTGTTTGGTCACTTTGTAGCTACCTGCTACTTCTCCATCAAAAATGGAGCCAATCCATGTAGTGCTTCTCATGTACACACACGTCAAAAATCAGTCTACTCCCTACCCCCTCCGATCAATGGTAGTTTCATATGGCCTCTCAGGCCTGCAGTGACGTGTGTGTGTGTGTGTGTGTGTGTGTGTGTGTGTGTGTGTGTGTGTGTGTGTGTGCTTGTGCATGTATTATTGATTTATCAACTCCTTGGCTCAGCTTGGCCCAGGACCCTCTTCCACATTGGGTTAGCCTGGAGCCTCAGCACACTGGACCTTTACTTATCCAGCTACAGTCTACTGCATGCTGCTCAACAGAAAACACAATACAGTTATTACAAGAAACTCTTAATACCCATGGCAGAGTTTAGGCAAATTATTTAAATAAGGAGCAATAAACATTTCACACAGGGTTCACTGCCTCTTTCACATTACTTGTACTCATTTCATCATTAACCAGCACAAATACCCAACCTCTGGCAAGCAGCGGCGTGGTGGTTTAGTGGTTAGAACAACCACCTAACACTAAGAAAGTCTTGGTCTTAGTGGAGTTTTTCTGTGTAGTTTGTTGCCATTCCATGAGCCTAGAAGTATTTAGAGGTTCAGCAAATAAATGAATGAATGAAATGCTAGTTTGAATACTGGTGTTCTCCTGTTTTGTAGCGCTGATGTATCTAAATTACTCTTACGTTCTGAATGTGTAACATTTAGATTACAGTTGATGTACTCTTATGTGTTCCAATATCCTTTTTAAAATGAACATTTGAGTAATTATTATCAACAAATGCATTTTTATAATTTTTCTTTTCATGTAATGCCATGTTTACGAAAAAAACAAAAACAAAAAAACAAAACAAAACATGGTCATTCTGTCTTTTGAAATAACCCTCTGTCAGCTGAATGGTTAAAGGCTTCTTATAGCTCTGACTTCCCTCATGTGTCACCTTTGTGGCTTTTAGCCACTCCCAGACTTTCTCCCAAAACATGCACACATGTACGTGTGCATTCAATTACTCTTCCCTATGAAGCTCAGATCGGTAAATGTCCAGCTGCCCTCCCCTCCCCTTTCTCTAACATAGGCCTTTTACTGGTCAGTATTGTGGGGTATTGTGGGGGGCCTGAGGGTTTGGCCTTTGTACGTGCGTGCATGTGTGTGTGTGAGTGTTAGCAGGAGCTCTATTAGTCCAGACCCTGCAGCAGCTGGCCTAAAAGAAGGGATTGAGTATCACTGACCTGTCCACAATGTCCAGCTGGGGGTCACTGTTGTGTCCTCCTCCGGGCACGTGCTGACCAGCCATCTGTGTATGAGTAGGTGGGGGAGGAGGAGCAAGTGTGTGTGTGTGTGTGTGTGTGTGCGTGTGCATGTGCGTGTGTGTGTGTGTGTGTGTGTGTGTGTGTGTGTGTGTGTGTGTGGGGAATAAAGTGACAGTTGCCCAGTGCTCAAGCTCTTTAGTGACAGCACAGCTGGCCTGTAGCAGCAGGCGTACTGCGTCCCAAACAGCCACCAAGTAGTTTTAGTTACTTCTTATAACAGTAGCCATTCATGCCCTCGGGATAATCCAATTTATTTAGTAGAGATTCAACGAAACTTATAATGGGTAAGAAATCTAAATCACACCACTTATAGTTACATACACATTACAAATTCCAATGTATAATTACATCCATACTGTCACTGAATTCACACAGAGTGAAAGATTGCAAAGCCTTAGACCAATCCATCACTGAGTTCATATCATGACATGTCAAGCTCATCACAGACAAACCCAGCACAGATGGAGAAGAGGTGGATCCTCGTTTATCCATCTTATTTTTTTACTTCATCCTTCCATTCAGGATGCTTCAGACCTGATCAAGGCTCGGAGTAGTACCACAGCTATCTACCATTACCTATCCTCCCCCACATTTTCATTGCTCTGTCCATCCTTCTGCCTCAAACTGTTTAAGGTGATTGGATCATGCCCATTCTTCTTGCATGGTCAGCTAAGGTCAATGACCCAAGGCTGATTGTACATGAGGAGAGTGAAATGGTCATCCAGCTTTTGCAGTGAAGCAAAGCCATCCTTACAATATATAATCCTACAGAATGAAGAGAGGAGCAAATGAAAATTTTCTCTGGCATAAATATATATATATATATAAATAGGCAATTAGTTGATTAAATAAGATATCATTTGGCCCATTTTTTGAGCTCTGTGAAAGCACTTTCTTATAAGCAGAGTGTGTATTAAGTATATATTTTGTATTAGATGAGAAAAAGTATGTGCACCTCCTTTCTTATCCACAAATCATCCTTTAGTTTTACCTTCTGTGGAGTGTAATAGACCTAAACTAATTTATTTATTGAAATATCGACTCCTAAAAGCAATGGACAATAAGTTTGCTAAAGATTGTGTGTGTGTGTGTGTGTGCATGTACATGAACACATATATTATATTTGAAATAGCCTGTGGTCTTTGACCCCTGACCTTAGATCTCTGTTGCTAGGTGACTGCAGCATCTCTGATGAAGGTGTGGGTGATGGGGCTGTCAGCCTAAAGGGGGGTCAGAGAGGCAGTGGTCACTCAAATTCCCATGGGACACTTGCATGCGCAAGCCAAAATATCACAGATCACTGTAATATGAAGTCTGTCTTAATGACTAGAATTTGGGCCTCTCTGTCTTAAACTTCTTAAAACAATGCTGATTCAAGGTATGTTTTTCTCGTCCATGTATTTGTGCATGATTACTCTGAGCAGAGGAAACCTGATCCTAGTTTAGCCTTCTTACCTCTGATACAAATGGTCTCTGATATTTGATATTCCCTTTTGAAAGGTACTCCAGTGCTGAAGCTTCCCGAAAGAACTGGTGAAATCAAAGATGGACATGTATTCATGTTTTTATGAGTGTCTCATAACATTATATTAATAACATTGTCATTCATTATCAGTTATATCTGTCTAGATGTGCACTTAAAAAAATATGATATTTGCTTTGTTCTACATTTATATACTAAATCAGCTTAGAAATATTGTCAGTGTTAGCAGGAGACAATAAAACAATGTTTCTTCAGACAATGAAGGTGAATAGATGTTGGAATCAACCACTCTTATGACAGAATCTCTGCCATCTTCACATTGTAGAGACCCTACCGCTAGGCAGAGACAACACTGCACTCTGAACAATAGCCTTGTGATGGCAGCTGTAAGGGCCACTTTGTGTTTGTTTGTGTGTTTTGTTTTCCAGATTTTTTTTTCCTTGACACTTTCTTCTGTGAGGGAATTCTCTTCATCCTTTGCCATCACTCTCTAGTTGGCCTGCTTGATGCACAGACATTTGTTGTGGGAGACCTTACCCTGGGGTGGGAAAAACACACACTCTTTCAGCTTTCAGAGGTATTTTTATCATGGGGGTATATGTGAGGAGAACTACTCTGTCTTTTGGGTTAAGAAAAAAAATATATATTCTCTTTGTGTATTTAGAGCCCTTAGCTTTTTATGGAATAGTGCAGACTGAAATTTCTTCCCTTCTTAAGGAATTATATATTTTCTCAAGTATTTTCTCAAGGAATATTGGCATTTATGATTCTGCCATCTACGTATACAACTTTCGAAAGATGGAGATCGAGGTGTTGAGTACTTTGTGTTTGGAAATATAAAGAAAAGAAAAGTTGTGAAAGAAGTCATGTATCGTTACTGTCATTGTATGAAAGAAGAAAGTGCACGAATTGTTCCTTTATTGGCACTGAGTTGCCAATAGTTACCTTGAATAAAGCTTGTGTAGATTTATCCTATTGTAATACACTTAAATTTCATTATGTTCTTTCTTAAAGCTGTGTGTGTGTGTGTGTGTGTGAGAGAGAGAGAGAGAGAGAGAGAGAGAGAGAGAGAGAGTGTGTGTGTGTGTGTGTGTGTGTGTGTGTGTGTGTGT
>JAOUQZ010000044.1:23398441-23414478 GCA_028564935.1 Neosilurus hyrtlii
GCAATAATATTTTTTTAATCATTATTATTTCTCTTTATGAATTTGTTCTCTTTGTAAATATTTCTAAAATGTGATGTCTCGGTTTCAGCCAAATGACAAAATAAACATAATTATAGACAGAAATTAATAAATATCAGTACATAGAGTTAAATTTAATGGTTTTACAACATTAAGATTATTTTTAATATTTTCAAGAACAATTTTAAGTAAACTACTTTATGTATTTTTTGTATGTTTATTCTACTGAACCCCTACAGACAGAAATGTACATGATAGCAATTCTTATAGAAAAGTATTTTAATAAATAAAAATTTAGGCTTGAAACATTTTTAAAAACTACAAAATAATTAAATTACTCTAGTAAATATGATAAAATAACCCTTTCTCTTTCTATTTCTGTCTCTGTCTTTCAGCATGTAAGCGAAAGGAGCAGGAGCAGTCTAAGCAAGAGAGAAACCAGGGACCTAAGCGTACACGGTTAGTCTTTACAGACTTGCAGCGACGTACGCTGATGGCGATCTTCCGAGAGAATCAGCGGCCTGCCAAAGAGCTGCAGGTGACCATTGCACAGCAACTGGGCCTCGAGCACTCCACCGTCAGCAACTTCTTCATGAATGCTCGCCGTAGAAATCTCAACCGCTGGAGCGAGGAGGGACGCCCATCCTCCACCGGGTCCTCAGGGTCCAGCACCTCCTCCCCTACTGTCTCCTGCACTACAGCATGATACGAGAAGAGGCCGGATCTCTGCAGCATGTAAAGATCTAACGTCTCTGATGTTAGCAGAGGTTTTTTTTTTTCTCTTTTAATCAGAGAGGTTTTACACAGGAATCAAAGTATAACTGAAACCAAAGATCCACTACAGAAAAGATAGATTTCTCAGTATTTAACTGGTATTTTACATTTAATTTGGAATAGAGCAACTGATTTTCTTTTTAAAGAAGAAACCATGTCTGGCTTAACTTTAAGTAAAAGGTGATTAACCAGGAATTCTGCAGTAGTTTAGTAAGCAGTCATTTTTGGCATCACTACTTTTGTTTTAATACAGAAACCAGTATCAGTATTTTAAAAGTCAAGACATGTCACTCGGACAGTTTTTGCCTAAATGACTTGAGCTCCTGTAATAAAATATGTAAAGAAAATGATTACCAAAGAGAAATGCCAAAAGAATGTGGAATGTTGTTTTCTCCTTCCTTGAGAAATGTTGAAAGTAACTTTGTGTGGATTTTTAGGGGTTTATTTCATCTGGGATAAATTGTAACAAATGCCACAGCTCATCCTCCAGTCCTGCTGTCCAAGGTTCTGCATGGAGCAGCCTGAGCCTGTGAGCAGAACTGAGTATCCTCCCAAATTAAACAATGAGCCTGAATCCTATAGGGATGAAAACGGATCCTGAAGGAGAGGGGGGAGGGGCAGAGGATGCGATTTTAAAGAGTACCCTCAAGAGCACTGATCGATTGATTGGGGAATCTCATGGGAGCTGCAGCAGAGAAATACAGACACAGATACAAAGAAGAAGAATCCTCTGCAGATGTACAATGAGCACCGGCTGTTAGCATTTGTAATTTCCATCCTCTGATTTGAAAATTACCAGTAGAGAAAACTCCTGTAGATCCATTCCAAGATTTTACTTGGTGCTCATACTGGACAATGGAGAGATGTATCACCTGATAATGGTTTTCTACAAATATCAAGCACACAAGCCATGGTGGATTACTTAATGCCAGTTGTTCAATCTCAAATGCGTATTGTTTATCGCATCCAAAAGAAAAAACTTGGATATTATTTGTGACTTGAGCTCAAAATCAGAACTCAAAAATTACTAGTTTATATTATTATTATTATTTTTTGTAATTATTATTATTATTATTATTATTATTAATATTATTATTATGTGGTTATGTATGTATTTATGTATTTATGTATTTATTTGCTGGTTATTTATTTGCTAGATATTGCAATTATTTATTTCATCACATGTTGTTTGTGTCTTATCTTGCTTTTGATGGGAGTCCCATCATGATACCAAAGACGAAGGTTTGTCCTCCCTGAATGTAGGCTCTGCTGTTGTTTGTTTCTGTAACGATGCTAGTATTCTTACTGTCCATTTGAAAAAGAAAAATCACATGCAATGCATGCTCAAGTCAGAGCACCTCTGACACACAAAACAAATCTAGAATCTGCACCAGCTGGAAGATTTTAATTGTTGATCAGAATCATATAGCGCTTGCTGGGATTTCAGTCTGAAACTTCAGCCTGACTGTGAATGCATTTTGACAATGTCAGAGGCATCTAAATATTTACATTCCTTTTAGTCATTTTTACCTGGACTAAATTTAGTCATAATGGAACCATGTGAACCCCTTCAGTTTTAATGCATTGTGCTTTACACATACAAAAGCCCTGTGTCTTTTGGGATGTGCGGTGCAGTGTAACGTAGGGTTCAGGAGTACAAGACAAAGTTGCAATGCCGTTTTGGCTGTGTCCGCATGTGTCACTCCATCTTTAACCTTCGAAGGGTGTGAAGTGAGGCCCCCTTAACAGCATGCACTTGAAAGAGGGACCATGAAAGAGGCCATCGACTTTTGCTGACATGAAAGAGGCTCTTTTTATGTGTGTCCTGTTGGAGGCTGGGGCCGATGCTTGCCGCTCACTCAGCCAGACCCATGGGCTTAGGGCATTCATAGGGGAGGGCAGATCAGAGAAGGGCTGCATTACCAAACCAAGGGTTAGTGAGAGAGGAGGGAGTGTTGGAGAGTGCAAATTAAACTTTAATGAGTGACAATTGTAAGCGTGCTGCGAGCAGAACAAGGGAGTCTGCATCAGCGCATGTGTTAACACTCAGCAACTTCTCCGAGTGTGGCCAAAGGAGCATTTTAGATACAGATATCTGTTATTTCAGATTTGCACTTTTTGCATCTCTGGAGCCAAAACAACCTTGGAAGTATAAATGTTTGTTGAAAGTAGCAATGTTAGAGTGCCCCTAGTGGTTGAAGATTTTTCTGTCTCTTAAAATAAAATGGCTGAAGGGATTAGCAGATGGGCCAGACACAAATACAGGCCAAATAAGTGTGAAGGAGCTCTAGGAGCTGGTTTGTAGAAACTGGACTGCACTGTGCTAGGGATGTTTTGGCATGTACATGCTGTAAACATACGCTCTTGTTAATGTCTCTCATTTCTCCGTGCAGATATGTGTGTACACTTTACTGTATTGAACCATTCACCTCCCCATTTGATTCCTGGGCAGTGGTTCACATGATTCATTTTTTTGCTATTCAAGAAACAACTCAACCCATTCATCACTACTATGAAGAATTCATCTACCTCAATTGTGTGTGGTGTAGCTGATATGTAACTGTACCAAAGATCCCATACATTCAGGGAGAGTTTGTGTCTCATATTTTCTAACCAAATGTGCTGGAATCAATCTGAAAGCGCTAATCACGGTTTTATCTACAGACAGAGATAAAACATACATACAGAAGGAGAACATGTTATTTGTCTGTGTGTTGACAGGGAAATAAAAATCATCGATGCAGATACCAAATGGGACAATCGAAGCAGGAAAGGGTGGTCTTGCTGTATTTATGATTGTTTATTCTTCCCACAAGAGTGTAACCAGTTAAAGAACAAATTAAAAAAAGAATAGGTTACAGTGCAACATAGTCACTTAAGAGACAAACTTGACTTAAAACTGGAAAGTGTCTGTTCATAATATAGTTACAACCACTGGACACCTTTTGTAATTTGTTGAAATAGAATATAATTTTAGAAGACAATGTTGCATTAATAGAGATCTTTTGAAGTATATATACAATTGACCTTTCAGCTTGTAGAACTGAAAGACACTTTAGAACAAAACTTGGCATCTGATTTTTTATTTTCTTTTTAAAGGTGTTCAATATTGTGATCCCTAAAATGTATTAAAGGTTACAGGTACCAAAAAGCTTTAAAATCATTGCCATTCATCGTGTTTGTGTCAATTTTTAAAAAAAATCATTTGTCAGTAAGTCATTGTGCCATTCTCTCCTCATGTTAACCTATGAATGTTGCTAACCAACCAAAGGTTTTGAAATCATGACAGTCTGTGTGTCAATCATAACTGGATGTTGTGTACCAATTTTGAAAATCCTTTGATACCTCATGTGAAATTGTTTGTGGTGATGTTGCACTAATAAAAAGTCACTTGTAAATTCAGTGGAGTAGAATCATGTTTTAATGCCACACTTTCTAATTATGTACAAAAAATATCTGTTCAAGTATAAAATCAATGTATAGAATAAAACAACAACATTTAATATAAAGATGAAATCATAAAAACAGCTGATTTACTAGTTACTAGAAATAATGGATCTAAGAATATGCTTCTGCTTATCCATGCTACATGATTGGGTAGCAGGCATAACTTGCAATGCCACACATATTGCCTTTGTTGCGGGCAATGCGGATGTAGCCTCCATCTCCAAATCTAGTACCCCAGCTGTAACAGAAAGACAAACATAACCGAACCACATCATGGCCATTATTCTTCAGATATACATATGGTATGTTTTTAAAATTCATAACTATTACAAATTATCAGATGCAAGTGTACACTTAAATGGAAGTCAAATGTAGAATGTTCACAAAATGGGAAACAGTTTATTTAATCAGAAGGTTTTATTAACTAAAGAAAACTCAACCTGTTGTATAATAGTATGATTATGAATGTCACGTATACCTGTTTTTCACTAGCCAGTAATCCTCTCCATTCAGGGTGCCATACCCTACAGCCAGCACTCCATGGTTTACATCCTGGGTGCAGGTTGGATCATTGTAAACACCTGTTAAGGAAAGTAGACAAAGAATAAACCAAACATAGGCCAAGGTACATTTTTACGTTTATGTACATTAAAGTAGTAGTAAAGACACACTCTACAAGAGCAAACAATCAAATGTGGATGATATTTATTCATTCAAATGCTAACTTGACTTAATATTAAGGTCATCAACACAGTCTGTGTGTTAAAATACAAAGTCATCCAGGATTCATACTCTTATAAGAAAGGAGTTGTGAAAATAAATCGTACCACTTCTGTACAGGATAAACATTGGCCGAGTAGCATCAATAGCCACAGAGATGGGTCCAATGGTAGCCACAGCTTGCTTAAGTGCCTCCTCATTACCCTGAGAAACATAATTATAACTGGTGCAATTGGCAGCACGTTGTGACTGGTCGTATCTGCACTGGCCATCCTAAAAAAAATGTAAATGAAAAAGTAAGGACAAATACTTGCATGCAAGACACGTTTATATATATATATATATATATATATATATATATATATATATGAAGTTAAGAAAGCTAATGTACCCTTGCAGTGTAAGGATAGGCTTCATCAGAATCTATACCACCGTTGTCAATGACATACTGGAAGGCCTCATTCATGTAACCTCCATTGCAACCTTTGTTTCCATACTTAGAAGAGCAGTCCACCAGATTTTGAGCACTGAGGGACTTCACCTGGCCCGTAGTCCTCTTCAGCTGACCCTCTAGTGCACCAGCAGCACTAAATGCCCAGCATGAACCACATGAACCCTGACAGGAGAATGAATAAAAAATAGGGCTATAATTTTTCAATCAGCCACCCTCTATCAATTCCACACATATTTCCAAGCCTAATAACCCAGAATTCATTCATTTACTAGAGTGTAAATTGGCGGCTCAGTAGCTAAGGGTCTGGATTAGTGATTTGAAGATTAGGGATTCAAGTCTACCACTGTTGGGCCCTTGAGCAAGGCTCTTAAAAAATATATGTAAGTCACTCTGGATAAGGGCATCTGTCAAATGTATACCACGTATCCACTGTGGGTCATGGGTGGCCAAACCCATCTTACCTTAGGTGAGAGGCTGGGTACACTCTGGACAGGCACTATTATGACACTAACACAAAAGCAGAAAACCATTCACAATCATATTTACCCCTATGTGTGAATTTAGACAATTTAGCCATTTGTCCTAAGATGCATGTGATTATGTGTGGGAAGGGCTGTCTTATTTTAGCAAATTTCCATATCTATCTATTTATTTATTTTTATTTTTACTAATCAGTACTTGGTTTTTTTTTATTGTTGAAGTTTTGAATGTATGTATGACTGATGCATTTTTGACTGGTTGACACAAATTTCGTTGTACATGCAGATGATACAATGACAAGAAACATCTATCTATCTATCTATCTATCTATCTATCTATCTATCTATCTATCTATCTATCTATCGATCGATCTATCTATCTATCTATCTATCTATCTATCTTTTCACTGCAGGAGAAAACTGGAGAAAAAAAACAGGAAGAAGCCCATGTAGGCATGAGGAGAATGTGCAAACTCCACACAGTAAACAGGCATGTTTAAACCCAGAAACTTCTGTGAGTCAACAGTGCTAGTCACTGCACCAACATGCCACCCTGCCAAAGTCAACACAGGAAACATTTTAGTTGTATGGACGTATTTTCTCAATTGCAAGCACGTCAGTTTTTATACCGTGCGTATAGATGTTTGTGTACTGCCCAATAAAGTCAGATTTTGGGTGTACATGTTATAAGCAGCACAGACAGAAAATAGTGGCAGATTCTCACTCCCACAAAACTTTGAACATTACAAACAGCTTAAATAAGAATGACAAGCACCAGTTTGGACCTGTACTTGGGTTTACTGGCACAGAACAGGTGTACTACATATGGAATACCAACCCTGTGAAATCACGGTGAAGTAGTGGATTGTAAAAGAAAAACAATTTGAATTCAATGGAAAATATGCAGGATATTTTATTAGTGTATAGCATTTAGTCTGATGTGGACAAAAAAAATCTTGATCTTGTGAAAAGATCATCAAGGGTGCCTGACTGCATACAAGCTTTCAATATTGTATCAGAGCATGGTTAAAAATATATATTACCTGGTTCTTGACATCTGTTACATAGCCCTTTTCCCTCCAGTCAACTGATTCTGGTACTGAAATTCCAGCAGAGTTAACAAATGCAGAAGACCCCCTTGTCAGATTAGGAGGAACTCGAGTTCCAGCAAACTTCTGCAGGATCTCCTCTCTAGTCTGACAGACATTTACAGAAATGGTTACAGCAGGGAACATTTACAGACTTTAATTCTACTTTTAGTTAAAAGAATGAGACTGATTAAGAAAAAACAAACAAACAAACAAAAAAAACCCAAGTACTTTACTAAATCCACTGAGATTTCCAGATATATAATTTAATATGACATTCCGGATAACAGAATCTGAAACAAGCTCAATGATGTGAATGTGTTTGTTCACTAATGACTAAAGTATTTTAATTGCAAATATAAATAAATATATAATTGCTAGTACCCTAGAATTAGCTTATTGGCCCAATTAACTGCTTTTGAAGTTCTCATGATTTTCTTATTTGAAAAATCTTACCATATCTCCCATATGGTTCATGCCCAAGTCATATGTGTGCATTCCCAGTGAAGCCTCTAGGTTGTGCAGGGTGATCAAGCGTAGGTTGCTCTCCCAAATCTCTCTCCGACCCAACTCCTCCAACTGCCACCACATATTTACAAGTTATTGGTATGTCATATTAACGAATTATAGTGTTGCTGGTAAATAAGTGTTTATAATATCAATACTGTGACATTATGCCTTGTAGTGGTGTCATCTTACAATATTGTACAACAGCAAAAGTATATAGAGAAATAATATGTAGACAAAATGGTGGACATTTACACACCCACACACACACACAGAGAGAGAGAGAGAGAGAGAGAGCGAGAGAGAGAGCGAGAGAGAGAGAGAGAGAGAGAGAGAACTTTATTTAAATACTCAGTTCTGATTCGTTAGTTACAGCATTTTATGATCTGTTATTTCTTTATATTTTCTTTATTATTTTATATATTATTCTTTATTGAATGGAAGCTTCACATCAAGGTCCCACTCACAATGGTAGGATTTATTCTGTTTATTCTTTAGGCTGTGAACGTAGAGAGTGGTGAATGTACTGAATACTTCTTTAGTCAAAGAGAAAGTTCTTACTGAGGCTAAATTTTGAAGGTATGTGCAATTTCATATGCAGCCCTTCTAGACATCCATTATGCCCACAACTATGCCCTTTCCATAATTACCAGTCTAGTGCAACTCTATTCTCTGATAAGGTTGCCATAGATAATTTATTCATCATGATGCTTGGCCAAATTCATTCTAAGTAAGAATAGTTTTCAGGCAGCTTTTTGTTTTTGAAATCTAACATAAGAATGAATTACTGTTCCACTGTATAAATCTCATGTCAGTGTTAGAAGTTTAGGTAAGAGATCTTTATTGTCAGCTGTTGCATGAACAATAAAAATCAGAACAAAGAGAATCAGTTTAGCAGCTCTCTGTTTAGTAGAAATTATAAAGGTGCACAAAAAGACCACTAAGGTAAAATTATACTTACCTCACTCGTGTACGTTTTGCTGTGATTTTTCTTCCACATCACCCAGTGCATATCCAGGCTTGGGTCTTTAAGGGATGCTACTGTCCCAAAAATCACTGTGATCACCAATGTCCTCAACATCTTCGCCTGCTTTAAACCAAATAGACAGTTAGTCTACCCAGACTTGATATAAAAGCAAAAACATATCCATGTAAAGGAAATATAACTACTTTTTTCTCCTTAATGTGTCTTTAACAGTTAGAGAAGTTAACTGGGTATATCAGCTGTAAGAAAGAATAGGGGAAGTAAAAATAATTATGCAACCAGTCGTATGACCAAAACGCATTCACTAACTGATGACCAAAAAAGTTGTGAAATGACAAATAACGTATAGCTTTGTTTTTCAACAGTGGCTGAAGCTATTTTCTAACCTTGACAGTGGCATAGTTAATCCAGATTCTGAAAATACACACAGTTCAACAACTAGTGCATTTTACCTATTTAAAGCTACACAATTGTTCTCAAATCAATGTTTACAACTACAAAATCCAAAGCATCATAACCAAGAGATCCACAGACCACTTTCATTAATTAGGAAGTGAACTTCCACAGAAGTATTACAGTTTAATCATCTGCCAGCATAAGAGAACATCCAAAAGAGTGAGCAAAGGGAACAACTTAACACAGGGCAAAATGTACACCTTGTGTGGGGTTAGATGTTACACAGTGTTAAAACTAAACTGCACACTAACTACACAGTTGTGACCTTAGCTGTAACCAAGTGTTAAACTAACCCTCAATCTGTTACAATGAACTCCACCCAGCTATAAGTTGTAATACTGATTACACTCTGTTACTTTTAGTGGAAATGTATATGAAAGGTGGATGGATGATGGATGCTGAAAGATTTCCACCTGTTTTCCCCCCACAAAAAAAAATTAAAAATAAAATATTGTATAAATACTGCCACCTGTTGGACTAATTTTGCAATGTTGACACACTTTTTCTTTCTTTTTTTTTTTTTATCCAAATCTCTATCATGCAAAATAGAAAGGAAAAAACAACTAAAGAGGAACAAAACTAGAAACTATCAAGACTTTAATTATTATATTATTATAATTATTAGTCTTAATTTATCCACTTTTCTCTCTTTTCAGTCATGAATCTTCTCAATGTGGTTGAGATAAAGAGAAAACATGGAGCATAAGGAAGTTAATTAAAAGCCTTATCTACTGTTGGTTAGAGGAAACAGACAGCTAAAGCAGGGCTGTATAGTCAACATCTGCTGGTTTTATTAAATAATTATAGCTCAATATTTACAGATTGGAAATATCACATATATGAATATGGAAGGCAGCAGTCAACACTGAACAAACAGGAATTTCACAACTGATTTCACAGTGTTGTAGTGTCAAAAATCTCCTTTTCACAACAAATCAGTTCATGTTCCCCTTTTCTCTTCATGTGTCCTAGAATAAACCAAGAGAAATACTCACTGTAGGCTAGTCAGAGTCCAAAAAACACCACCTGGCTTAAAAATCTCATTCCAAAACCGAAAGTAAAACCTGTAGCGGCTCTTAAGGAAATCGTCAGACAGGATGTAAACGAGCTTTTCTCGAGTTTTTCGGAAAGTGAATTAAAATGGGTCGAGCTCCCCGGTAAGAGACGGAGTGTGTTGAGCAGCGCTTACCTCTGAGTGCGCACCGGAGTCCCCGGAGGAAGCAGAACCTGACGCTCACACCACAACCGCTTTCGGCTTATAACCGGCCTGTCACGTGTCTCATGAGATCAGCAGGGTGTTTTCTTTCTTTCCTTCTTTCTTTTGCATACTTCAGGTAGATATAACTGGCGCAAATGTACAGTATCAGCAAATATATTCGGATATTTCAGGCTAAATTTCAAGTTCAAGGTTGTTTGAAAGTCCCCTGCTGGCTTAACGGAAGTAGCCTGTTTACTAGTAGGATATACTACATGACTGTGTTCAAACAAACAAACAAACAAAAATTAGTTTGAAAATCTTTTTATTTTTTTTTTGCTCTGCCGTTTAATGTAGTCAGAATTTTTTAGCCTTCATGCATATTTTGGAAAATAGGAAGCACAGCTTGCTGGAACTGCTGGAAACTTTTAATACTCCATTCTAAGCATTATTATATTATATATTATATTCACCTTATATACACTGAACAAAAATATCATGCTGACTTAAATTGATCTATAATGAAATATGCTTTTAAATAGGGTTTATTGGTGTATTGAATGATTTGTTCTCCTGACTTCTGGTTCCCACTTCCCTGTGAGATTACGCAATCATTGAGTTATTCCACCCATGAGTGGCATAATGCATAACATCTTTAACTCTATGCGGCAGAGATGATCTGTTTTATGTGGATATGGTGGACACACTTGGTACTGAGTGTTGTGAAGTTTGCCTACTGACCTTAGGATGGTTCAGGCTGTGATAACTCATGAATTGTGAACAGAAAATTGTTAGTCATATTTTTTTTTTGGTTCAGTATTAAGGCAGGAATGAAATAATAATTGTTTTGTTAAAATATTTCCATACTGTTTAAAAATATTTAGAAAAAAAATTACATTATTAATTGATATTTTTGCTCAGTGCATTTGCATGTGCTTCCTTACCGAGATACTATTAATTTGATTTGATGATACATTACTATTTTAATATTCCTCAGAGTACCAAGGAGTGACCATTCTTTTGCAACCAACTTCTGCTTGTGTTTTTACTGCTATACTGGACTAGGTGGTTATTTGTGATGTCAATAAATAGGAAGTCATGTGATAAAAAGCTGTGCATACTGGTTTAAAAAAATAGCCAACTCACTCATGTCAAGAGTAAAAGGGGAAATTACAGAAGGAAGTGAAATCAAGGTTCTGTCTTATGAGTCTCAGCAAATACATTTTCTATCAGGCCATTTGAAATGTGTAGCCATTTTGTTTACAATGTAAAACAAAAACAATCTCACATCTTGCTTCCTTGTAAATGCTCACTCACTCACTCACTCACTCACTCACTCACTCACTCACTCACAGTGGTTCATACAGTAAATGAGTTGTAGTTGTGTCGGCTGTTGTTGAAAGGGAAAACACTGAAAAGGGAAAAATCTAACTCGTGCACAATATGTACCAATCCTCATCATGTGACATATTCAATTCCGCTTTCATCATTGTACGACTACAATATGGCAGATATTCCTCCATCCAAATTATTGTAAGCATTTATCTCACTACATATCTATGGTGTATAAAACCAGGATAAATAATATGCATAATTGTTGTCTAAGCGACACAAATGATCCATTATTGATCAATTAGTAATTTAAAATACAGTATACTGCATATCAAAGTAGAACAGTATTACATTAAATTTAGACTTGATTCATGTATTAGAGTTTCTCTTAGTTGTATAACTGCATTTCTTCACATATAGATGCAAAAAAGCACAACTGAAATGTAACTGTTATGCAACTGAACTGTGAACATTACAGAAAATACTATTAATATACACCATTTGTATCAGCCCTGATACAACTAATAATTTGTGGGGTACGTATTCCCTTGTCACTGTGCACGCTGGGGTATAGATTATCATTTGGATGATGCTCCAGAAACTCCTGGAGGCAGGTTAAGCTCTGTGCTTGTAAGTTTAACTGTTGCAGTGTGTGCAGTGTTTCCTTTCTTGTATATGGCCTCTACAGTGCAGTTGAACACCTCCAGAACTGTGCATAAGAACACCTCCTAGGGCAATACATTTTTCTAATAGTACACTTTGAGTTACCCATTGGCTTTTCTGCGCCTAATCCTGTGTTTTTGAGGTTGTCCCCTCTCAGGGCTAGCTGTATATCATGCTAACTTTAGTGGACATGTCTGCAGTACAATAGACAGATATAGTTGACATCAAAACTCTTATTTCTAAACATTCTGTTGTCAACTTTAGTTAATTTTTAAAATGTATGAAATAATTTTTACATAATGCAACCTTAAAACGAAAATAAGAGCATTTACACACACACACACACACACACACACACACACACACACACACACACACACACACGGTGTGATGAGAACTCACAGTACTGGGTTTAAACAGCTGTGAGGCCATAATAAAATAATTTGTTAGCAAACCTTATCAGAAGATAAGGCTCCAGTTTGGTAAGAAGCATAATTGAACTCTGGAGCAGTGGCTAAAGAACATAGTTTCTGATGACTCCAGAGTAATTCTATTCCAGTGGGATTGGCGCGTCAGGGTGAGAGAAAACGTGCATAACGATGTTATGCGATTTATTCATCATGCATAGTGGCTACTACAAGTATCTGGAGGCAACGTTATGATCTGGAATTGCTTCAGTTGGCTAGGTCAAGGCTCAACAGTGATATGTGGCAGTAAAATAAAGTAAGCTGTTAACCTGAATGTATTAAATGACCAGATCAACTTATCACTGGATAAAAAAGAGTGAAAGAAAGAGTGGTTCAGAGATTGCGAGGCATCATTTTCACGTGAAACCCACTGAAAGTCTTTGAGCTGGAGAAGACTTTATTAAGTGGTTCAATTCTCCTGTTGTCAATATAAGATCCCTCTGAAAAGCTAATTTAACTTTCGATGAAATTATTATTTTTTATTTTTTTATTTTTGCCAGTCAGTGTGTGTTGCCCTGACCGCATGTGAACTTTGTGGGGTATACAGCAGTTCTGTAAATAAAATCATACCTAAACTTTCTAAATCTGTTAATAAATCTGTTAGGTCAAGCTAATAGATCAAACGACTGATGCTAGAAAAAACTGTGTGTCGTTTGTTCATATATATTTGATAAATTTCAAATGTATCTCCTGATGCACACTTAGAGCATAGTCTCAACTGCAATCCCTAAAGCACTCTGTGAAAGTTTCCAAACAAATAACCAAAGGAAATAAAAATAAATAAATAAACAAATAAACAAACAGAGATAGAAAGAAAGAGAGAGAGAGAGAGAAAGAGACAGAGAGAGAGAGAGAGAGAGAGACTGGCTGCTATTTGTATCTGTACTTTTAGATATATTTATAACAATATTTGTTCAGTCAGTAAAACATAGTTGTTATATTCCTACTGAGTAAAGACATAAACAAATGCAAGTTTTATAAAACTTTATTTCCCTTTGTCAAAAGTTCCCTTTAATATACCTTACAAGACCAAAAATTCCATATAAAATCCTTACCAGAGGAATTCACATAATTAGTAATATGTTTACTTGACTATATTGAATAAAACATAGTTTACAGGAACATTTCATGTCTATGTATATGTATAGGAAGGTATCCAAATATTATATTTTAATGATTAATCAAAGAATTAAAAAAAAACTATTGTAATTGATTTCCTATATCCTGAAAAGCAGCAAGGGGTCTTATGAGATAAAAAGTTTCTCAGCCCCTCATGTGTTTATTTAGTGTGAGTGGTTGATTGTCATGACTAAGTGCCTGACATGTATGAATAGTGTTACATGACAGGGAAACTGGCAAGATTGGCAATTCCACAGGCATTATTGCGGTTACGTGCCATCTGGACATAACCTTTCATTCCCCACTCCTCACCCCAACTGCAAAAAGAGCAAAAAATATATAAATGAACTAATTAAATAAATTAACCTTCAAAAATGTAAACATAACTGGTGGTAATACACTATAAAAAGCTAATGAACAGTTTTAAATAACCTACCTGTTTTTAACAATCCAGTATTTTTTCCCTTTAGGTGTGGCTCCATAGCCCACTGCCAGCACAGCATGGTTGATGCTTTCCTTGTCACAGTTGGGATCATAATACACACCTAGGAGAAAGAATATATGATGCTAAGCATTCTACACATAAAGCAGCATTGATTTTGTCTTTAACAAGAGTAACATTATGCTTTGTTTATGCTACTTACCTCTCTTGTAAAACTGGAAAGTTGACTGCATGGCATCAATGCCTACAGAAACTGGGCCAACTTTAGCAACAGCAGATGCTAGTGCATTCTCACTGCCCTTCTTTACTTCCTTATATCCTCTGCACTCTGCAACCTTCCCAGATTTATTGTATGCACACTGCTGGTCCTGTAGAGGGCAGTGTTTCCACAAACATAAGAAGGAAATTGGTTGAAAACACTAACAGAATACTAAACACCTACATGTAATCTGTAATCTGATATCTTCATTTGTATTTTAAAAAATCAGGAGTCTGAATATCCAGTTGGGTCGGATAACATTTAATCCATTATCTGAAATTTTCATTAAAAACTGTAATAGATTTTATAGAACTATTTACATCAGAAGATAGAGATCATCATCGACAGTTATTATAATTTAATTTGAATCTCACTCACTCACTCTCTCACTCACTCACTCATTTGCCAAACCGCTTAATCCTACTTGGGTCATAGGGAGGCTGGAGCCTATCTCAGCCAACACGTGGCAAAGGCAGAGTAAACCCTGAACAGCTTGCCAGTCTATTGCAGGGCCAAGACACACAACCATTCACACTTACACTCACACCTAGGGGCAATTTGAAACAGCCAGTTAGCCTACTGTGCATGTCTTTGTACTGTGGGAGGAAACTGGAGTACCCAGGGGAAAACCCACACAAACACACTACACACAGAAACGCTCAAGTCCGGAACTCAAACCCAGGTCCTTCTTGCAGTGAGGTGGACGTGCTACCCACTATTCCACTGTGCCACTCTTAATTTGAATCTAAAGAAATTGAATTAAATTTACCAGAATTTGTTTGTGATATTTTAGTATGCATACTGAAAATATGTCTGGTACAGTCATCTCTGCTCTGCATCACATTAGTATTTTATTTCTTATTTTCTTACAGCTGCATGTTTTTTTGTATTGTGTTTTATTTCATGAATATTCATATGAAGAACAAAGGCATACCTCTCCTACATAGGGATACGCCTCCTCAGAATCAATGCCTCTGTTGTCTTTAACATATTTAAATGCATTTGTCATGTATCCACCGCCACAGCCATCATTCTCAGTCACACAGTCCACCAGGTTTTGAGGGCTGATGTTTACCAGTTTGCCTGTGGTCTTCATTAACTGACCCTCTAAAGCACCAACTGAGCTGAAAGCCCAACAGGAACCACATGATCCCTTACATGGAAAGAAAAGCAGAACACACATTTTCATATCTTCCCTCATTTGGAAAAACCTAGTACATTGAATTTCAGTCAAATTTGAGTTAGACCCAAATTTGCATTTATTTATTTATCTATAGCATTTATTTATAAATAGGGTTTGTCACATCATTTTATCAAGTTAAAATGTAAAAAAGAAATGTGTGTATTTCGATCTTCAATAACCTAGCAAGTCTTCCTTACTATTCTAAACTTGATAGGTTTTCAAGATCATGGGAGATATGCACACATATACTGTGTTTCCTTGTGAATGCATTTCTTCAATTCAGAAGGAAAGCTTGGCAAGTAAACTTGTGAATTGTCCCTCCATACTAACATATCACACTCGGATACCCCCAAAACAAACAAACAAGCAAACAAATACACACACACACACACACACACACACACACACACACACACACACACACACACACACACATATATATATATATA
>JAOUQZ010000044.1:23414578-23429841 GCA_028564935.1 Neosilurus hyrtlii
AGTGTGTGTGAAAGAGAGAGAGAGAGAGAGAGAGTGAGAGAGAGAGAGTGAGAGAGAGAGAGAGAGAGTGTCCTGGATGAACTCCAATCGAATGTGTGTGTGTGTGTGTGTGTGTGTGTGTGTGTGTGTGTGTGTGTGTGTATAAAACAACAGTAAATCCTGTCAGGACAGTCGCCGCTCACGCGCACACTTTAACCCTCCAGCTCGCGCTCAGCGGATGCTTGTATTTGTCTCGAGCGCATCACGTGATCTGTTTTTTCACCTGTTCCCTCTCCGAGTCACCTTAACGGTTTTTTAGACCGGTCCCAAATTAATCTCACCTCTCTCCCGCTCCGTCTGCGTGATGGCAAAGTACGTGCAAGTTGAAGGGGGGCTAAGAAGAGTCGACCTAAATTACGGTCGCAATTATCTTGCCGGAGCCACAGGGGACAGAAGGAATTAGTGAAGGAGTAAAACGATTACAGCGTGACCCGCTTTCCTCCAGACAGGTTCACTCAGCACCGCCACACCGCAGCGCAGCGCAGCGCAGGACGCTTTCCGGGGACAGAAATGCGGAGAAGGACCCGGGACATCACCGCTGTTTGTTATTGCGTCACCGGTAAGACCTCAGGTTAACTTTTTTTTCCTTTTCCTGTAAATCACATGCAGGTTTTTGGTGTGAATCCGGCGGTACAGCATGAATTCACCCCGAGGGGAAACCGCACACTTCTTCTTCTTCTTCTTCTTTTGGGTTATGAATAATGTGTAAAGTTTCCATCTGCGGTTCGAGGATCACGTTGCTTCCCTTTTACTCCTCGTTATGAACAACCTCGTGGTTTTGCCAGCAGTGTTGTTGTTGTTGTTGTTGTTGTTTTTAATCCGACATGTCAGTGTATGAATGAGGGGAAGCCTGCTGTGGATTTGATAAATAACACAGTGTCCTGCTGGGCTTTTATTTCTAGCATATTGTCCCCCAAATACCCAAGAAAGGCAGAAAAGTGAAATATTTACTTTAAAAATACGAAATAAAACAATATAAACAACACAAAAAGAAACTACTGGAGTTATATCTGGAGCGCTGTCGTCAATTTATAGCTTACTTTTCTTTATTCTTTTTTAAAATGTATTAATTTTTTTATACTGTATTAATACCTCAAGGGAATGTATTGCCTCTGTGTGTGTGTGTGCTCCTAAGTGAACACACACACACGCACACACACACACACACACACACACACACACACACACACACGCACGCACACACACACACACACACACACACACACACACACACACACACACAGGGAGCACTGGGCTGCTACACACTGCGGTGCCCGGAGAGCAGGTGGGGGTTCGGTGTCTTGCTCAAGGGCACTTCAGCCATGTAGGTGGAGGAAGGGAAGGTGCAGCTCTCTCTCCCGCCGCCACACATTTTTCCTGCTGTTTTGGGAATCGAACCAGTGACCTTTAGGTCCCAAACCCATTTCTCTAACCATGTTCTTGATACTATTTCCCCCTTTCCCCTCTTATTCACCTGGAGATATCAAGATCATGTTATGCTGGGATCACTCTCTCATCACACTCACTCATTCGCCAAATCACTTACTCCCACTAAGGTCACATGGAGGCTGGAGCCTATCTCAGCCGGCACCGGGCAAAGGCGGGGTACACCCTGAACAGCTCGCCAGACCATCGCCAGGCAACACACACAACCATTCACACTCACACTCACACTTTGCGTCAATTTCCATCAGCTCGTTAGCGAAATGGGCATGTTTTTGTACTTGGGGAGGAAACTGGAGTACCCGGCGGAAACCCGCACAAGCACAGGGAGACACTGCAGAGATCACACTCCACAAATTCAGCCTGATTGTCACATGATTTTATCACGACTGACATTGAAATTTGAAATTGGCCTTGTAATATGACATAATCACGGAACAGTGATGTGGCATCTGGGATGTTCCATGACACCTCGACGCACAGTCAAGCATGTCATCGGACCTTAATTTATTTATTCATTGCAAAAGAAGTTAGTACAACAAAAAATATACACAAGTAGAGGGGAGAAAAGAAAAAAAAACGGTGCTTTTTCTTAGTTGTACAAAAAAAAAAAAAACTCCCACCGTGTGTCCGGTTGACCAACCACAATCGAGTGCTCACGCTGACTGTTTAAACAGAATCGTCGTTCATGTTTGCTCACTGTACATTCCACTAATTTCTGTTAAAAACACTGAAGCAGTCTTTAAGTTGACAACCAAGAGAAAGGCTGTGTTACTTTTAGACATTGTATTCTGTACAGAAACCTAACAGTAACAAAAAACAAAAGAGCAAGGGTTCGAAAGTAGATTGCAATGTGTGGACGGTAAGGCAGTAAGAATAAGAGGCTAAGTGCTTGCTTTTCTCTGTACATATACTAACTATCAGTAGCTTGCAAATATGTTTTAAATTATAAAGTACGGCATTCAGTCATTTTTCCAGTGTATTTAGCCTGGTTTCCTTCTTATCTGCACCCTATTTCTTGATATCTTTGCGCTTGTGTGAACGCCTTGAAGAGGCTTTGCCTAAGAAGTGTGGGATTTCTGAGAAAACATGGAGCTGCCCACACTGCAAAATAGCCGACCAAAATGTCTGACATGAAAGGTTGATTGTTCAGCTTTTTCACTCGAGCACTGTGACCCAGCACAAACTGAATGACAGCTGATAACTAATCAGATCGGGATTCGGCCTGATTCTTCAGCACTAAAATTGGAACAAAATCATACAGTGTCTGTCTGGCATTGGTGTTCAGTTAGTGACTCAGCTGTTCACACAGACAGGGAAGTACCTCGAAAGAACATAGTAAAGAGCTTTTAAAAGGCTTTTTGTTCCCCTATATCACCATTCTTGCATTATTACAATAGATAGTTAACTCTGATTAATTAGATTGAAGTAAAAAGGGTATGTTCCAATAACAACAAGACCCTCTGACAGTCATTTCTTACCAAGACAAATTACTAGTGCGGGGAAGAAAATCAGACTCCATTCATATTCTTGCCACATTCTGATGAGCTCAGGTTTCCTGATTCAGTTATTGGCTCGCCTTCCCAAAGAAGCCTGACAAATTGATATTAATCCACTGGCTTGTACATACACTTTTGTGCTCAAGGAGAAAAAGGCACCCCCCAGCCCATCTCTTATCTCTCACCACCCATACACATACCACACCCACTGCTCTTATCCTGTTTGTTATTCATAAGTTTGGCGTGTGTTCAAAGAAGACACAGGACAGCACTGCTTTAATAATACAGTTAATCACTTTTCAGGTGTTTGGGTCAATCTATTATTTCATTATCCTGGTTATCATCATGAGACGGTCCAAGCTGACTGGCATGCAAGAGGCAGGGTACACCCTGAAGAGCTCAATGCAGGGCTAACACTGATGAACAAGCGTTCACACATAGGGGCAATTTGGAACAGCCGATTGGCCTGATGTGCATGAGCACATGGAGAAAACCCACATAAGCAAATGTAAAGCATGCAAACTCCACACAGAGGAGCACAGGGCTTAAAACCAGGACCTTTTAGCTGTGAGGCGAGAGCGATAAACGCTACGCCACCATGCTGCCCTGGATCAATCTAGTCATATTTCTACCTTAAACTGATTTTAGACTGTGGGTTTGCAGCAGTCTTATGATGTTACCCCTATACAATTTATATACAATTTATCACTATTATCACTATACAATTTTATACTGTGCTTTTATAATCTTGGAAGAAAATCACATGGAGATGATACGATGAGCATCGTCGTACTATTAAAGACATGAGCATTCTTCACTATGCGCTTGAGGAAATAAGGACATTATTCTGGCCATTAGCTTGCCCTCTTTATGTTTGACTATTGCCAACAGTATATTTATAGCTGTCCCATGAGTTTTAGATAATCCTATTGTTTTAAGGCTAATTTATACATTTCTATTGAATCTTCTCCTGTGGTGCGGCATCAGCAGGGTAGAATATTTATACTTGCAAGTAAGATGCACGTCTCCTCTAGGAGGTGCTTTTGCATGAAGTGAAACAGAATTTTGTGAAAAGCACAATGACTTTTCACAAAGACACAATAACTTTTCAGAAAACACAACGGCATTTCAACTTATGAAAGGGGGGGACAACAACGTTTTTGTGAGCAGACAGAGAACTTAGCAACAATTGTTCACCTCTTGAAATCTCAGTAGTGGAAAATCCTAACACTCAAACAAGTCAGTCTTCCTTTCCTACAGTCATTTGACTCAGGTGAACAAAAATATAAGTGCTACACGTATGATTTATAAATGTTTTATGTACTTATAGTTTAAAGATTTTAATTCAATTATTCATGCATGTGAAATCACCAACATCCAACAAAATATCTATCTCTCAGAATATCAGCTTCAGTCAATGATAGACACGAGGTCAGCGTTCAAAATAACGCTTTAAAGGTGCTCTCACAGGGCAGTGTTGGCCTGGTGGTGGGGTGCTGGATTACTGATTGCTGGATTACTGATTCCATGGTCGGGGGATCAATCCCAACTCTCACTGGGATGTCACTGCTGTCCCCCCAGTGTAGCTAACTGGCACACTGACTTTCGTAAAGAGTAGGCTGCATTGCTCTCAGTGTGTTTCACAAAATGAATGAAGAAGTGCTCACACGATACTGATTATGATCCGATTTGAGCCGATCACATTTATGTCTGTCATTTTGATGTTGGTCCGATGTCTTACCCGATGTTGTTTTGAAATGTACCGATGATTCGTCCAATGTTATTACTGTCTATACCGATGTCACTCTGATTTCTACCCGAGGTTGGTTCCATTTTTTCAAAATTTTATGCAAATGTAATACTGATCACTACTTATGTGCACAGATATTTTCTGATGTATACCAATATGATGTTACACCATTTTTTCCCCTATATTTCCCTGATATTCTCCAAACACATAAAACCCCACCAAATTTTTTAACACTCCAAAAAGATTTCACTCTTTCTCAAAGTTTAACCCCGAAATTCTGGCGTGTTCTCCATTGTATACCAATATTTTCTGATGTGTACTGATATTCTCCAATTTCCTCCAATGTAACATCGGAATATGATCGGGGCGAATCATAATCGGTCCCGTATGAGCGTACCTTAAGTAGTGTGTGCGAGTGTTGTGCCGAAAGTTTTGTGTACCAAACAGTGACTTCTATCTTGTGTATCCAGTTTTCTATATTTTTGCATAAATATGACCTGAAACTTCACATTTTCACAATCCTAACAGAAGATTAAGAGAACCCATTTAAACAAATAAAACAACATATTACAGTTGGTCATTTATTTAATGAGGAAAATGAGCCAATATTAAATGAATGAATGAATAAATGAATAAATTATAGACTTCCAGAAGCGACTCACACCTGATTGTCTTTACACTGATTAAAAACAGCTTATTTTAATAAATAATACCCGACCAATTAACTGCTAATCCTTAAACAAGTTTTGCCACTGACTTATATGTAATGTTGAAATAAATAAATAAGTAAAAATAAATTTCCCCTCAATTGTTTAACAGCGCTCTATTTACTATTAAAACTAATTTTCAAAGTGAGTTCTGCTCCATGGCAGCCGCATCAAATTCAGATATTACCTATGGAACAAAGGCTCAGTGGCCTGCATTTGGTGAAAGTGTGAGCATTTTAATCAGCTAATTTTGAATATATGGCCAGTGTTACACTGTCCACCTGCTGCTTGATTTATTTCTGACTTGTAATTTCTGAAGTGGTTGCACTGATGGACTTCAGTAATCACTTAATTGATTACTGGGTTTGTTTTGCTCAATCTGTCAATACTTTCAGGCTTCAAATGAATTAGTTTGTGGTTTAAGAGCCCCACTTATAAGTGAATAAGAATCTTCTGTACTGATGGTGTTTTACAATGTTTTTTATACGCACCAAACATTTAGAAGGCTTTCAAAGGCCAGTCCTACACCACAAGAGAGTAAGGTGAATTCTGGATCTGATTTACCCCTTCTGCTAAGTGCAGAGCCATTGCTGATTTGAGTATGTTCAGAATGAAGATTTAATTATCTTAAAGCCATCGGAGTCTAACAGAGCCTCCCTTATTTGGAATAATAAATATTGAATGTATTTGATATTTACGACTACAAATCATGTAGTGTGAAAGAGCGAGAGAGAGAGAGATCCATAGTTCTCTGAATTGCCAATCTGAAATTGTTCAGTACTTCTGCTTGTGGTCTCCCTTGTTTTAAAAAGAGCCATTCTATAGAACGTCGTATCCCCTCAGCCAGGACATCTCAATCACAAGGAGGACAAAAGCCATGCCCCTACAAACAGTTTCGGATAATCAACATTTTATTAGCCACCCTACACAGGTTTAGGTCATAGAGAGTGCCTGTGCAAAAGTTCAGCAAGCTATCATGCATATGAGTTGAGCAGTGGCCCGGACAAACTTCATATGTTTAAGGTCACTGTGCCAAGGTCAAAGGTCACATATGCAAATTAGCTACACCACACACAGGTTTAGGTCATAGGGAGTGCCTATGCAAAATTTCAGAAAGCTGGCCTGTGCATGAGCCGAGCAAAGGCCGGGACAAAGTTATTGTCACACTGCCCACCTGCCTGCCCGCCAAGGCCAGCAAGCCAACGACCATAACTGGATGAGGCGCAAAAACTGAATGGATTGGAAAATTTTCTACCTGTCTATAAACACAAGGATGGTAGGGGCTAAAACTTTGACTGACAACAGTCAGCAGGGTCGCTAGTCGTTCCTTGACAGTTTGATATCAGAAGCATTGTCTACCTCTATATGATGGTCTGTGGTTGAAGTTGATAGCCAAGTATATAAGGTATGTTAGAGATACCTGATTTCTTTACATGTCAGCTCACTGAGCACCTCTAACTCAGGCCTTGACAAATTCAAAGCCCCAGCCCCTCACCATTCCCAGACTATGGAATCCTACTGCACTGCACTGCACTGCTGTCCGTTATCACCCCTGAACGGAGAGTGTATTCCAGTCGATCGTCAATTCTGCTACATCAATAGTGAATAATATAACACTGGAGGGGATGGAGGGGATGCACTTGAAGTTTACCAGTTTGTTAAAATGTTCAGGTAGACATGTCGAAGGCATGAGTCAAAGTGAAAACATGCAGAGAATTCTGGTGATTAGCAAACATCACATAAAAGGCAAAATTAAGGTCAAGAGTAGAAGATCACAAAACCACAATTGCAATAGGAAAAAAAGCTAAAATTTAGTTAGAGTACAGAGATAAATAAACTTGGCAGTTAGTGAAAGTCCTAAGTCTGTTTTTGTTGGTTGTGTATGATTGAGAACAGGTTAGTGAGTTTAGAAAGTTGATGAATGAAAAAGTGAGAGTTGTCTAATTTCTAGTTCACGGAGGCCATGTTGGTAGGGGGTTGTTCTGGGAAATGAAGCCCGGAGTGGACTCTGGTGCGGATGTCTCAAGATGGAGAAGGACTGCTCAAGATTAACTTATTAGCTTATCCTTATTAGCTCCCACCACCACAGAAGGTAAGCCGACTAGGAGCTGTAGAAATGAGGTTTGTCCATCCGTCGGTCTGTCCGTCTGTCTGTCCGTTTGTCCATCTGTTTGGCTTTTTAGTGTGATGACTTTGGAAAGAATTGATATAGGATCACCAAATTTGGTGTATGGGTCTCCCTCAGAGGTGACTAGGGTGGGATTGTGGGATATGGGTCACAAGGTCACTTTATATATTGGAGTTTTAAACTTTGAAATGGCTTAATAACTTTAAGGAGCAGCTGGAGCCCTGTGGTGTATTTTTTTAAATTAAATTTAGCCATTCGGTGAAACCTTCATGTAAACGGAACCTGGCCCAACAGCCCCCTGTCTACATATGTGATCTTATTCTAAGCTTACCAGGAATCTCAATCAAAATTGTATCAAACACCTCCCCCAACAATAGTTTATTTTTATGACTGGAATCTACTCTGAAACCGGGACTTTCCAAATTATATCAGCTCTAACCAACTAGCATCTGTGTCAAACAGAAGCCAGCTGTCTGCTCTTTGTAAGGGATTATGCAAATATTTGTTTGTGAACTGGTTATGGCATCTAATCCACTGCATTTAGTAGAGGTCCACATTGGTCTAATAAAATGCTCAACCTTAAAGTGTATTGAACAAACATAATTACCATATTACTCTAAATACTTTGTTAAAATACCTTATTATTGTATTTCATGAGTCAGCCAGTGATGGTTCATCCATTATTGGTGCAGGGGTGCCACTTCCTCCAAATTTACATTTACAGCATTTGACAGACACTTTTATCCGGAGCGACTTACAATTATTATTTTTATACAACTGAGCAATTGGGGGTTAAGGGCCTTGCTCAAGGGCCCACGAGTGGTGATAGTGGGGATTGAAGCGCTGACTTTTGGATCAGTAACCCTTCACCTTAACCACTAAGCCACCACTGCCCTGCATATACAAATATGCAAATATTATATTGGCAGCAAAATTCACTTAAACATCCATCCATCCATCCATCCAGAGTTGTGGGGAGGCTTGAGCCAATCCAAGTTGACTTTGGGTGTGAGATGGGGTACACCTTGAATGGGTTGTCAATTTGGGACTCTGGGGGGAAAAAAATGTGAGCTTCACCCTGCACAGATCACCAATCCGTTATAGGGCCTGGGATAACAATTAGGAAATGTGAGTGTGTGTGTGTGTATACATTTTGGCAGACACCCTTATTCTTAGTGACTTACATTTATCATTTTTATACAGCCGAGCAACTGAGGGCCCAACAGAGGCACCTTGGAAACTGGAACTGGTTCTTGAACCCCTGACCTTCAGTAAGCCAGGGCCTTAACCACTGAGCCGCCACTGCCTTGTTTTTTATGTATTATTATTTTTTATTTTTTCCCTTGTACTATGCACCAATTGTCTTAGTGACTGTTAGCAGTCATCCTGTCAGCATTCATGCATAATTTCATAACCCCCCAATATTTCATAACACCCCCACTCCCCAAATTATCAAATTCCTGTTACTCTGCAGCTTGAAATAAAGATGCAAAAATATTATTCATTCTCATTTTCTCATATTCTATTCCTACTTAGGGTTGCAGGGAGGCTGGCACCCATCTCAGCCGACTCGGGGCGAGGGCGAGGTACACCCTGGACAGCTCGCCAGGCTATTTCAGGGCCAACATACATACAACCTTCCACACTCACTCTCACACCTAGGGGTGATTTGGAACAGTCAATTAGCCTCCTCTGCATGTTTTTGGACTGTGGGAGGAAACTGGAGTACCCGGAGGAAACCCACGAAAGCACGAGGAGAACATGTGCAAAAATATTATTCCAACAAAAATAAAAACCCAACAGCATGGTTAAATAATTCCCTCTCGTGTCAATACTTTGTTGCACCACCTTTTGTTTTTATTCCAGCCACAGTTAGGATACTTCCCTACACACTTTACACATCCATATTTTACAATATTTGCCCACTCTTCTTTTCATTCATTCATTCAGTTTCTGAAACACTTTATCCTACTAGGGTGATGGGGAGACTGGAGCTTATCTCAGCCAACTCTGGGTGAAGGTGGGGTACACCCTGAACAGCTCACCAGTCCATCACAGAGCTAAATCACACAACCATTCACGCTCACACCTAGATGAACAGCCAATTAATGTGCATGTCTTTGGACTGTTGAAAACCCATGCATTTTGCCACATACATTTTTCCTTCTGTCCTGAGAAGTGCCTGCCAAAGAGAGACACCTCTACAACATGATGATATCACTTCCACGCTTTACTGTAGGTATGGTGTTCTTTGTATGGTAAGCTGTATTGGCTTTCTTCCAGATAACTGTTTGGCTTTGAGGCCAAGAAGTTCGATTTTGGTCTCATTTGGTCATTTTTGAAAAAAAAAACTGTTGCTATTACTGTATTTTTTTAGTTGGCCACTTGTATGTTTTACCAGTTGCACTGAATAAATACAGCTGGAAACATTTATAGTAACAAAATGGGAATACTTGAGGAGTCTACTTGCAAAAACTGCTAACTCAAGTTGGTCAGATTTTTTATTTTTTATGTGCATAGAAATTATCTGACAGAGTTTCACTTCTTCTGCTATCATTTATACTATGAGTTAGCAGGTTTTAAAGATGGAGCTATCAGTGCGACATGAACAGGTGACTAAAAAAGAGGCCAAGAGAAATAACGTTTATTTATTTATTCATTTGTTTGGTTGTTTATTTATTTATTTATTTATTTTTAGCACAACTTGACTTAGCAGGTTTTGCAAGTGGACTCCTCATTTTAAAGGAGGTAATTACTTTCTATACCCATACATGGGCCATTACCAACCACCCCTGGAGTCATCCATACACACAACACGATTGATTTGTTTGTCAAAGGTAAGAATACAATTTTTTTTTCGCAAACAATACGCCATCACAGATGTATGTCTTCAGTGCATGTACTGATTTTCTGTGCAATCCTTTTATTGGTCAGCCATAAAGGGCATCCCAAGCTTGGTATAATAATCTTCAGTAATCTTTAATTTAAGAATATGTTCTGTGAGACTTTGGCTTAACCTTAAAGAAAAAAGTTATCCCTTATCCTTTGCATTGTTCAGATAATTAAATAGGAAATTGAATTGTTTCGCAAAAAACAATGTAAATAAAATAAAATCTATTAATAAACCAATGCAGAAAGCTATGTGCTTTCATACCCCAGCTCTGCATGTGCAACTGCCTTGGGATTGATATTGATGTTTATAATATACTACACAGGAAAGATTTTATCTATGATAAATAATTATGCATAATTAAACACAATTATGAATAATCCAAGGTGGATGACGCTGAACATTCATGTTGGTGACATCCACTGACTATAAATAGAAAATCTTTTGATAAGAAGAGCCCATAAGTCATACCATATACATTTCTTACAACCGTTATTTTACACCTTAAGTCGAAAATCATGCCACTGTTGTACTTTAAAGTTCTGTTAACCTGTTTAAAAAGATGTGCAAGTGCAAGAAGACCCTATCCTGGTAGACATTAGTAATTCTGGGCATACTAATCAAATAAATATATAATTAATTAGTGTTATGAATAAAACAAAAGAGGTTGCACCAAATATCATTATGTACTTTTGCACAAGGGCAAAACACTCAGGCATGCTGTCATCTTCCATTACTCAGTTCTGCACCTGTTATTTGCTGCAGGATACGTTAATACTCATGAGTGCAGCCCTGCTGAATTCTGCAGAGTGGAAATAGCCACAGTTGCTGGAGCAATAATCAGCTCTCTCACACCAACACAAACTGTTGTTGTTTTATTTGTGGGATTCTAATTGGGGATTAGTGAGCAGCCGGGGCTCATTCTCATACAGACAAGGTAGGAATAGCACCACAGTGTATAAAAGAGGGCAAGTGAGTCAGCATAATCCATTCCAGATCTGCACATTGAGGTCAAATGTCAGGCTAGATGCAGAGGCCACTGACCTTTCATACACTTCTTTGTCTAATGCTTCATCGGCTCAGATGGAATTTTAAAGGACGTAAAAAAGTCCATAAATTTTTGAAGGTCATTTGGTTTAATCCCAGACTGATGGGACAGCGCTTTTGACCTTTTCAGACAAAGGTACATTTACAATGAGTACTCTTCACCCTGCCTTATTATGATTTGTCTGCTGAGTGTTATCCGATCTTGCCTATGACTTTAGCTGCAACCTAATGAAGCTGTCCAGTCTTTGTGAACTTTATCTCTTGATGAAATTGGAGTGCACTGACCACAGTGGTAACACGAGGTGCAATCAGGTTGACAATAACATGGATTTTGGCCATTTGTCATTGTTGTATACATAAGATTAAAAAAATATTCTTAGAGTGAGATTTGATGTTATGTATACTATTTGCAAGGAAACATGGGGATTCAAAATATCTCATGTAATTTACATAATGGCCTATAAAATAAACTTATAATATATTATAAGTATAATATAATGCAATAATTTCCACAGCTACTGTGAATATTAAAAATATGTTAGTATTTGAGTGAATGAATGAAAACGTAGGAGTATTGACAGTGAGAATATGGGACATTCATTAAGCTTACCCAAGTTTGTTCACCTTTCAGAATCTAACTGAGGGATCAACACTTTCAATGGTTTAAATTGGGTAGTTCATCCCACAGATAGGCTGCATGAACAGATTAGAACAGAACAGCCCATCCCAGCATTCTTGCCACCAGACCTTCATTACAAGTAAAATACACTTTATGGGAATAAAATACAGTCATTGCTGCTTAGTGATACTTAAATGAAACATTTACTGTCCTGGAGAACAGCAAGTGATTGTGAGCTGCACAGGTTTGAATTGGTTTCTGTGTTTTAAACAAATGATTTATTTAAGGGGGGTATATGTTTATCTTTTTGGCTCCATTCAAATTGTTCATGTAATTCTTACAGTTACAAAAATGAATCAATTAATATTATATTAATTATGTTTACAGCAACTGCAACAACAACAATAATAAGATGATTAGATGACATTTATTAATTTCACACAATACTTCAGATACAGCTATGTTTATAGTTAACATGTGACATTTTATGTAATGTAATGTACATAGTATGGTATATATCACTTTGTTAACATGGTTATAGGGCAATATTGAACAATGTTATTATACTGTTATTTATTTGATGTTGATCTGCTGTATAAATTACTCCTAACTGAGACTGTCTTTGTGCTCCAACAGGCAAGAGATAAGATGTTGGTGGAGTTGTGTTTTCAGAAGTGGGTCTCTGCACTCGTGCTGCTCTACTCTTTGCATTTATCAGCATCTGATTTCCAAGGTCCATGTCCTCAAAAGTGTTTTTGTAGGCAGGACACACTAGAGGTCAACTGCTCTTCAAAACACTTAACAGTTGTCCCAGAAGGATTGCACATCAGTGCCAAGTGGCTGAACCTTTCTGGCAACCGCTTGAAGACGCTGAGTCGGCGACAGTTCTATGGATTAGTTCAACTAGAGAAGCTGGACCTTAGTGAGAACAATATATCTATGATTGAGGTTGAAGCATTTCAGGGTCTGAAAAACCTACGAATTTTAAAATTAAAAAACAACAGGCTCAAGATCCTCCCAGTTGGTGTCTTCTCTGGTTTATCAAACCTACTCAGCCTGGACATTAGCAAGAATGAGATACTTGTGTTTCTAGACTACACATTTCAGGAAGTGGTGAACTTACGGGAAATGAATGCAGGGGAAAATGACTTGGTGTTTATCTCACAGAAGGCCTTTGTTGGTTTGCAGAGCTTACAGCAACTGAATGTGGATCGCAGTAACCTTACCACTATTCCTACTGAAGCATTTTCACAGCTCCAAAGCCTGACCAAACTGCGCCTACGGAGACTCAACATTACTGTATTGCCCAACAATGCTTTTCATCAGCTGCACCAGCTACGTACACTGCAGCTACTTCAGTGGCCCTCACTAGAGACTTTAAACAGCAACAGCCTTATGAGTCTGAACCTCACCACTTTGGTTATCAGTAATTGCAATCTGAGTGCCATACCATATGCCTCATTGCGCCATTTAACACACTTGATCTACTTAGATCTGTCCTTCAATCCTATTACATCTATAGAGAGCAACATGCTAGGGGAATTGGTCAGACTTCAGGAATTGCATTTAGTCGGTGGAAAACTGCTTCACATTGAGCCAGGTGCCTTCAGGTGTCTGGTTCGCTTACAGCTGCTCAATGTATCCTCAAACCGACTAACAACCCTTGAAGACAGTGCCTTCCACTCAGTTGGAAACCTACAGATTTTGCGGGTTGACCGAAACCCATTAACGTGTGACTGTCGTTTACTGTGGCTTGTGCGCCGTCGTTTGAGGTTAAACTTTGATGGTCATCAGCCTACATGTTCTGCACCTGGACGTGTTCGCAAGCGGGAGTTTCGTAACTTTTCAGAGGCAGATCTTCCTAAAGTGTTCATTTGCAGACAGGCATGTATTCTAGAACGTAAGCTACAAGAATCAAAGGTGGATGAAGGAACAAATGTAAAGTTTGATTGCAAAGCAGATGGGTACCCCCCACCCTCTATAACTTGGTTATCACCACCACCACTGCAGGCTCCATTTAACTCTGTGGGGAGAATACGAGTGCATGCAAACGGGACTCTTGAAGTACGTTATGCCCAAATTCAGGATAGTGGATCTTACCAATGTATTGCAGCAAATGCTGCAGGGAATGATAGTATCTCTGCCATTCTTCATGTAAGGCCTGCCCCTCAAAACTATACAATCCCTAATTTCTTTGATGAGAGTTGGGTTGAAACTTCATTGCCTCCTTCCACCAACTCTTCGGCACAAATTTCAAGCCCTTACCCCTTTGATGCCAAGACTCTTGCCATTGCCATTACTATGGGGTTTCTTTCTTTTCTAAGCTCTGTGGTCATCTGTTTTGTGTTCATTTTCCTTTGGAGCCAAAGTAAGGGCCAGATTAAGCACACAGCCACCATTGACTTTGTGCCACGTACATCTGTGGGCGGAGGTGGAGATGGTGGAGAGACAGGGAGGTTTACAATGAAGCTTATATGATGCCCTCTGAGGACAGGCTTTGAGAGCAGCACATGAAGGAAGTCAGAAACAATATTTCATTAACTTGTTCAAGTTTTCACTTTTTATTGAGGTTAAAAAAAACCCCAAAATGTTTTGAATAATTATTTTAAGTAAACACAGTGATTCAAGACAGTTTATATATTTTTTAATTTGTGAGCTGAAATACAATCAGTTTTTTGGAGAATATAGAAGTTTCCAGTGCTATCAGGCTAACATTAAACTTTAAGCATACCTTCACATCACATATCATCACATCACGCCCTCCCTGTGATATTTTGTGACAGGGTTGCCTGATCTTTATATAAACTATGCCACAAAAATGACTCACTGGTCAGTAATCCCAAATAATAATAGTATTATGAAATAAAACTATGCATTGACCCTTATATAGGTTTAAGTCCTAAAGTGATCTGAGATTATTTCAGATATTGTCTCAAACGGGAGTAGTACAAAACTAATCAAGAGAATGGGATCAGGAGAACAGAATGGATTTATTAGATATGCTGTAGGAGGTGAAATAAATAATATTTGATATAGTTAATATTATAGTCAGAAGTGGTGATGGATAATTGTGTGTGTGTGTGTGTGTGTGTGTGTGTGTGTGTGTGTGTGTGTGTGTGTGTGTGTGTGTGTGTGTGTGTG
>JAOUQZ010000044.1:23479745-23496938 GCA_028564935.1 Neosilurus hyrtlii
ATGGTTCTTTTACATTCCTCTCACCACAGACAGTGAGAGACATGGCCGGCATTTGATAACCTAGTTAGCTGCACTGGGGAATATGATAAACAATAGAATATAAGTGTAGTGTAAAATGCAAATGTATAACAGTGGATGTTGTTGCTATATGAAGGAGTTGTAGAATCTCACTGAACACACTCCTGTGACTGATCAGCAGGTTGTGAAGCGGGTGGAAGGTATGGTTCAGTATTGTCTTTATTTTGGACAACATTCGCCTCTTATGACACTACTGCTAGAGGGTCCTGCTCCATCTCCACAACGTTACTGGCCTTGCGGATCAGTTTGTTCAGTCTGTTTGCATCTGCAACCCTCAGCCTGCTGCCCCAGAATGCAACAGCATACAGGATGGCGCTGGCCACAACAGACTCATAAAACATCCTGAGCAGTGTTTGGCAGATGTTAAATTACCTTAGCCTTCTCAGAAAACAGAGATGGCTCTGGCCCTTCCTGTAAAGTGCAGTAGTGTTCTTAACCCAGTCCAGCTTATTCTCAATATGAACTCCAAGGTATTTGTAATCCTTCACCATTTCCACACTGACGCCCTGGATGGAAACAGAGGCCGCTGGTGTTTTGGATCTCTTGAAATCCACAATCAGTTCCTTGGTCTTGGTCACATTAAGCTGCAGATGATTCTGCTCACACCATGTGATAAAGGAATCCACAGCAGCCCGATATTCCGTCTCATCGCCTCCACTGATACATCCAACTACAGCAGAGTCATCAGAAAACTTCTGAAGATGGAAGGTCTTTGTGCAGTAGCTGAAGTAAGTTGTATTGAGGGTGAAGAGAAAAGGGAAGAGGACGGTCCCTTGTGGTGCTCCAGTGTCGCTGACCACTGTGTCTGACACACAGTGCCACATACTGTGGTCTTCCATCAAGTAGTCCACAATCCAGGACTCAAGAGATGCATCCACCTCCATCGCTGTCAGCTTCTCACCCAGGACGGTTGGCCTGATGGTGTTGAATGCACTAGAAAAGTCAAAAACATGACCCTCACAGTACAAAAACTCTCACAACCCACATATTAAGAAGGCAGTTACTTATGAACAATAAAACAAGAAATACAAGAAAAAAAAAAGTTAAAAGTGCAGTAAGGGCAGGAGCGACTGAAATGGCTGCATGCCTGTTAATTCACGTGCACTACTGCATTCCCCTAATAAGAGGAAAATTATTTTCGTGAAATAGGGGGAATACATGCTAGGTTAAAAATGCAAACAAGCAGTCACTGGCACGCAATTCAAAATCAGGAACTACCTAGATACAGGTACAGATAAAGGTACAGGTACAGATACAGATAAAGGAAATGTTAGAAGTACAGGTACAGATTCAGGTACAGGTACAGGCACAGATAAAAGGAAAAACACAGGTACAGATACAGGTACAGGTAGAGATACATGTACAGTAGGGGTGCCGGAAAAAAATCTATTCACATCTGAATCGCGATTCTTATTTATTAGCATTATGAATCGATTCAGTTTTTCAAGAATCAAATTTAAAGATCACGTTTTTTCGAGTATTTCCAATCTTACTCACAATGCGTACCATTTGTCCACCAACGGTCTCTGTCGTGAACTGTTCCAGTAAGTGCTGGGTAGAAAACTACCGTGATTCCCCGATAATAAGACCTACCCTTTCTTCTGCAGAACGGTCCAAAATAAGCACTACCCTGAAAATAAGACCTCGCTGAATCCATATTTTGTTTGCACCCTCCCCTCATGTTCTGTGAATCCACGCTCCAGCACCATTTACAGCAGCGCCGCGAAGGAAAGAACAAACAGTAAGTAAAGTATTGTAAAGCAGGACTAAGGGGCATGATGTGGATAAAAGCAGGACTGGGGGAGTATAACGGTCATCATTTTATTTACTGGTATTATCTTCTATCTTCTGCCTAGTATCTAGGTAGAGTTCTGTGTTCACACCCACCTGTTTATTGAAATTGCTGTTAAAGTTAATTCAAATAAGACCCACCCCCAAAATAAGCCCTATGGTGTTTTTTGAACTGAAAAAAAAACAAAAAGACAGTGTCTTATTATCGGGGAAACACGGTAGCTTTCAGCTTAGCATTGACATAGATGAGGAAAAAGAAATACAGCCAGCGCCATCTTCACTGAAGGAAAATGTTTGCACTTTGGATTTTCTGGGTAAGGAGGAGCTTGACATGCCGTGTGCAAAATGTGCAAAATAAAAGTCAAGTATTTCGGGAACACTTCAAATCCTTGACCTCACATCTTACGCCATCACCCGAAGCTAAAAAAACGAAGCAGCAGCACGACAACTTCTGACCAATGCACACTCCATCACTTCACTAAACTCCCAACCGACTCTGAACGAGCAAAGCGGATCAGTACATCTACAAAACCAAAAATCGGAATCGAATTGAATCGCGAATTGTTGTTTGATTCACATCCCTAATGTACAGGTACAGGTAGAGATAAAGATACAAATAAAGGTACAGATAGAGATACAGATAAAGCTACAGGTACAGGTACAGATACAAGGACAAATACAGGTACAGATAGAGATAAAGGAACAGTTACAAATACAAATACACCTATAGGTACTATATCAGTTGTGGTTCTCACTTCACTCATGTGGGTATTTTTCTTTATGTTTGATTTGTAATTGCTGAACTGTTAGGAAGTTAAACTTGTTTGTGTTTTGATAAAAAGCTTATAAAAGAACAAAGTATTGAAACTGAATGTACTGAACTGAATGTAAATCATCTCTATATTTTACACTAAGAGGATGTAGTGAAGAATAAACCACAGTGTTGATTACAAATAAATACAGTTATAGTAGATGGTTTTGGATTTCAGGAAAAAATGTGACTTGGGCCCAGACCCACTCTGTGTCAACAGGGAGTGTGTAGAGAGATTGGAGTCCTTTAAGTTCCTCGGGTTCATCATGTCTGATGATCTCTCCTGGTCAAAGAACACCATGGCCATGGTGATGAGGGCATGCCGGAGACTCCACTTTCTCAGAGTACTCAGCAGGACAATCTTGGAGAAGAGACTGCTTGTTTCATTCTAGATAGCTGCACTGGAGTCTGTCCTCACATATGACCTGACAGTGTGGTACTCAGTGTGCTCTGCTGCAGATCGGAAGAGTCTCCAGAGAGTGGTAAGGACAGCGGAAAAGATCATCGGCTGCCAGCTGCCACCTCTGGAGGACATCGCCACCTAACGCTATCTCATCAAAACAAGGATAATAATATCACACAGTTACCACCCTGGGCACCACCTCTTTGAACTGCTGCCCTCTGGCAGGAGGTACAGAACAGCCAAGGCTTGTACAAAAAGAATGAAGAACAGCTTCTTTTCTACAGTCATAAGTGTCCTCAACAGTCACAGACAGCCAAAGACCCTGTTACACTGATCCCCCCAGACACTACTGCACCTAACATGTTGTTTTGTATATGTATTTGTGATTGTATTGTGAGTATATTTTTGGGTATGACTCTTGCCTTTGTTTTATGTTTGTTATTTTGTGTTGTTTTGTTTGCACGTCATGGTCCACCAGAGCTGCTGATGACAATTTCATTGTGGAGTTTTGCAATGACAATTTAAGTTATTTTATCTTATCTTTAATAATAATTATGCAGCTGCTTAAAAGCCGACACATATTACTATTCACCTAGCAAAAATGGTTCTCTTTATTTTATTCTTCTTCCATCACACATAATGTGGCAAGAACGGCAAACTGCACCCAGGCAATGTATATATCAAAACATGCGACTCAGCGCAGCAAAGTGTGCTATTACTTTTATTGCCATTTGGGTCTTTTGAGTCTCATTGTTACAGAATACCTCACTTTTGACATGGATCCAGCAGAGTTTGGAATAGTATTACAGCAAAAAGAGGAGAGGCTTAAGGAGTAGGGAGAGATTGTCAACCAACTACAAGGTCTACTACCCCGTCAGTATGACACTAAACGTGGATCTCCTGCCCCTCTAATAACCACACAAGTGACTGTGAGTCCACCACCTAAGTTTATTGCAGCGTCTGAACGTTATGATGGAAACCCAGATAAGTGCAAGGGATTTCTGATGCAGTGTGCCTTGTGTAATAATCATCATCCTCACATTTTCTCCGATAATATAGATAAAGTGCATTTTGTTATTTCTCTGCTCATAGGCAATGCCATAGGTTGGGCCACTGCACTGTGGCACCAGAATAGTCCTGTGCAGGGCTCGCAGACACACTTCAAGACTCGTTTTTTCCAAGTTTATTATCACCCAGCCGCTGGACGTACACTTGGAGATCAATTGTGTGACCTTTGTCAGGGAAGTTGGCCTGCTGCAGACTATACACTGATATTCAGAACCATGGCAGCAGGAAGTGGGTGGAATGAACTAGCCCTGTTAACCATGTATCAGTGTGGCCTGAATAATGAACTCCAGGAGGAACTGGCCTGCAGGGGAGACACATATAACTTGGCGGCATGCATTCAGATGTCCATCTCAGTTGATCGTCTCTTGTGCAGTCGGAAGAGGAACCAGCCTCCTCATTACTTTATTCAGTTTTAACCTGTATTAGTTCCAGTCTCATCTACGTCTTCCTCTCCAGACCCAGAGTCAATGCAGTTAGGCCGTGCACTGCTATCCCAGGAAGAACTTCAATGGCGTTATCAACTTCATCTTTTCATGTACTGCGGAGAGTCTGGTCATCAATGCCCGAATTGTCCTGCATGTCCCCAGAGAGAACAGTTGAAGAGCACAACTCTGATGAGGACTTCTGCCTCCTTAAATATCACACAAAAGCAATTATTTCCTATGGAGGGGTTTCACTGTCACTTCCAGCATTAGTAGATTCAGGAGCAGCTGGCAATTTTATTGACAAACAACTTGCTACGAGTCTAGGTCTTGCTCTCTGTTGAACCACCCTGTTACGTAGAGATAAGGCAGATGGACCCAAAAAGCAGGACAGACACAGGAGTAGGCAAGGTCCTTTTATTGAGGACAGTGAAGGTCATGCGATACTAGACCGAGAGAATACTTTGAGAAAACACTAAACGTGAGCAAACGAGACAAGAAGGCTGTGACGGCACAAGACGATCTGGCGCTGGAGCCGTGGAGGTGCGGGGCTTATATCCAGAGCTGTGATGGGAATCAGGTGAGGATGATCAGGGCGGGGCCGACAATCACCGTGGTGCAGGAGCAATCAGCTAGCCTGAGCAGGGAGAGAGCAGAGAAGAACATGAGACAGGATGCACACCAGGATATCACAGTGCCCCCCCCTTTAGGACCGGCTCCTGACGGGCCAGGTATGTCGGGATGCTGCTCGTAAAACTCGTCGATGAGGCTGTGGTCAAGGATAAACCCCGTGGGTACCCAGGAGCGCTACTCCGGTCCGTAGCCCTCCCAGTCAACTAAAAACTGTCTACGCCGACCTCTCTTGCGTACTGCCAGAAGCCTCTTGACTGTGTATACCGAGCCTCCGTCTACCAACCTGGGTGGCGATGGGGGCTTGGTGGAAGGTACCAGGCAACTCTCACGGACCGGCTTGAGCCTGCTGACGTGGAAAGGTGGGTGCACACGGAGAGACCTGGGGAGCTTTAAATGCACAGAGACGGAGTTAATAATCTTGGAGACAGGGAATGGTCCAACAAACCTGTGGGCCAGTTTTCTGGACAGAACGTGTAGATGAAGATCTTTGGTGGACAACCAGGCCCGCTGCCCCGGGGCGTAAGTTGGTGCCGGTCGACATCGGCAATCCGCTGCAGACTTCATGCGTTCCTGCCCCCTGAGGAGCAATAACCTGGCTGCTGCCCAGATCTTGGGGCACTTCTTCACCAGGGCATGGGCCGAAGGAACCCTTACCTCTTCTTCATTGGAAGGAAAGAGAGGTGGTTGGAACCCGTGGGCAACCTGGAAATGGGTGAGCCCAGTGGCCGCAGAGGGCAGAGAATTGTGGGCATACTCTACCCACATTAAGTACTTGCTCCATGTGGCCTGGTTCTGCGCTACCAGGCATCTAAGGCATGTCTCCAGTTCTTGATTCAGTCGCTCTGTCTGACCGTTGGTCTCTGGATGGTAGCCGGAGGAGAGACTGATGGTGGCCCCGAGGCAGCGACAAAACTCCTTCCAGAAACAGGAGATGAACTGAGGCCCACGATCAGACACGACATCTGTGGGAAGGCCGTGAATACGAAAGACCTGGGAAATGAGGGTACGGGCGGTCTCCTTGGCTGAGGGTAGCTTTGGCAAGGGAATGAAGTGGGTCATCTTAGAGAACCTGTCGACCACAGTCAGTACCACAGTGTTCCCCCTCGAGGGGGGCAGACCCGTAATGAAGTCCAGGGAGATGTGGGACCACGGACAATGTGGCACTGGTAATGGCTTGAGGTGACCTGCCTGTACCTGTCTCGAAGCCTTGCTTCTGGCGCAGGTGGGACATGCTGAGACATACTCCTCCACGTTTTCGGCCAGACTGGGCCACCAAAACCGTTGCCTGACGACAAAAATGGTACGCTTGGCCCCCGGATGGCAGGATATCAAGGACGTGTGGGCCCAGTGTATTACCTGTGAGCGCAGTGCTTCCGGTACATACAACCAGTTGCAAGGGCAGTCGTCAGGAATGGGAGCCCCCTGGGAAGCCTGTTGTACCTCCTTCTCTATGGGCAAGGTTACCGCCCCAATCAGACGGTTGGGGGGTAGGATGGGTTCTGGTTCCTTGACTGCCGATTCTGCCTCCCACAGCCGGGATAGAGCATCGGGTTTCGTGTTCTGAGAGCCAGGCCGGTAGGAGAGGAGGATATCGTCTAAATAAACGAAAACAAAGTCATTGAGGTAGTCCCGTAGGACCTCGTTAATGAAACCGTGGAAGACGGCGGGGGCGTTAGTCAGCCTGAAAGGCATCACAAGGTATTTATAGTGGCCTGTGGGGGTATTGAAACCAGTCTTCCACTCTTCTCCCCCGCGAATCCTGACCAGGTGGTAAGCGTTCCGGAGGTCCAACTTAGTGAAGACCCTGGCCTGCTGGAGCTGTTCGAAAGCGGAGGATATAAGGGGGAGCGGGTACCGGTTCTTAACCGTGATGTCATTTAGTGCCCAATAGTCTATACACGGCTGAAGAGAGCCGTCCTTCTTCTCCACGAAAAAGAACCCCTCCCCAGCCAGGGACAAGGAAGGTCGAATGATGCCCACCTGTAGGGAGCTGGCGATGTATTCTTCCATGGCCCTCCTCTCGGGACCCGAGAGGGCATACAACCGTGCCTTGGGGATAGGGTCCCACGGCCGATGGGGGGGAAGAGACATGGCTCTGGACTTACTGAATACCTCCCGCAGGTCGTCCGGGTCTGGTTCCGACTCAGGGCTGGCACCCTCTCTCAGGGGTCCACAAAGCGGGGAGGGTGAGGAGAGACAGGACGACCTACAGCCAGGATCCCAGCTCCGGATCACCCCTGTCTCCCAAATAATATGTGGGTTGTGGGTCCTTAACCATGGGTATCCTAATACAATCGGGTGATGGGTGCACTTTAGCAGATGAAAAGAGATTAGTTCGGCGTGGTCCCCATCAATGGTCATGTGCAAGGTCTCTGTCCTAAGAGAGATCCAGCTGAGCAGTTTGTTATTTAAGGCTCGAGCGGAGATGGGCTGGGGGAGCAGTTCCTCTTTAATACCTAATCTCTTAGCCAGGGAACAGTCCATTAGATTCTCGTCAGCCCCTGAATCAATCAGTGCTTGTAAAGAAAGAATCTTGCACCGGATTAGCAGTGAAACAGTAACCTGAGTACGAGAGTATAGCTGAATGGAAGAGACTCCGCCTACCTGGGGTTTCTCCTTGGTCCGGGAACCGGCTGTCTTGGCCGGGCAGGTGTTGGCTCGGTGTCCAGTTCGCCCGCAATAAAAGCAAGCTCCTTCTTTTTGGCGGCGTAGGTGCTCTTCGGGGCTCACCCGGGCTCGGCCCAACTGCATCGGCTCCTCCAGGCTGGATGGGGGTGCTAGATCCGCTCTGGGCTCTGGAGTTCCGCTTCACGTTCGCGAAGCCGGTTGTTTATTCGGATCGCGAGGTCCACCAAGTCCTCGAATTCGGCCGGAGTCTCATGGGGGGCAAGGCAGTCCTTTATCTGGCCACTCAGGCCACTGACGAAGGCGTCTGTGATGGCCGGGAAATTCCAACTGCTATCGGCGGCCAGCGTGCGGAACTCAATGGCGTAATTGATTACCCTACGGGAGCCTTGGCGCAGCCCGAGTAGGGCTCTGAACGCATCGCGAGCCGGGGAGGAGTGGTCAAACATGTGGGTGAGTGTCTCTTTGAACTCCTTGGTATTTTTGCAAACTGCTGCACCTCGGGCCCACTTGGCGGTAGCCCACGCCGCGGCTCTACCCGAGAGGTGGGAGATCATAAACGCGACCTGAGCTTGTTCAGACACGAAGGTGGCAGGGTCGTTCTGGAAATGCAACTCACACTGCACAAGGAAGGAGCGACATTTTCCGGATTCACCCGCATACTTTTCTGGCGGGGCTAGGCGAACGGGACGAGGTGGGGGGGTCACTGAGGGCAATGGGGAAGCTGGCGGGATAGGCGGAGGTGGGACCATACGCTCGAGACTGGCGGAGAGTTGGCTTAGCTGTGAGCTCAGCTGGTTAACTTGTGCCCAAATGTCACGTTGAAAGCGGTCCTGACGATCCGCGAGTTCCTGTACTCCGGTCGCTACGGTGGCTAGCTGGGACTCATGGGACCTAACGCGCTGCTCCTGAGCGCCCAGAGCCTGGCAGATCGAATCCCTGTCCGCTGGGTCCATTACTGGCCAGATCGTAATGTCAGGGAGAGATAAGGCAGATGGACCCAAAAAGCAGGACAGACACAGGAGTAGGCAGAAAGTAAAGTCCTTTTATTGAGGACGGTGAAGCTCATACGGTACTAGAACTTAGAGAATACTGTGAGCAAACGAGACGAGAACGCTGTGATGGCACAAGACGATCTGGCGCTGGAGCCGTGGAGGTGCAGGGCTTATATCCAGAGCTGTGATGGGAATCAGGTGAGGATTATCGGGGCGGGGCCGGCAATCATCGTGGTGCAGGAGCAATCAACTAGCCTGAGCAGGGAGAGAGCAGAGAGAACATGAGACAGGATGCACACTAGGATATCACAAAACTATTTTAAAGCTTAGCTCTTTTAAATGATATGGCTAACCTTAATTTTGAATTTTTGGTCACTGTAACTCATTTTGCCAGACTGGGTCACATATTACTTGTATAGGCTTCTGTCATCTCAGAAATATTGCTAAAATAAGAAATATGAGGTCACTGCATGATGCTGAAATGTTTTTATTATCTTGAGATTAGGAAATTGTAATGTGTTACTGTCTGGATGTTCTAATAGGTGCATAAACAAGCTTCAGTTAGTACAGAATGCAGCAGCAAGAGTTTGTAGTAAAACCAGAAGACATGAGCATATCACCCCCATCTTGTCAACACTGATAAATATAGATTGCTACTCTTAACGTATAAAGCACTTAATGGTCTTGCACCACATTATTTTAGCGAACTTCTTATTGTTTATGATCCAGTACGCCCCCTTCAAAAGGTGCAGGCTGCTTAGTGATTCCTCGAATACTGAGAACTACTGCAGGGGGCAGAGCTTTCTCATACAAAGCCCCACAATTATGGAATAAACTTCCAGTTTAAGTTCGAGACTCAGACACACATTGGACTGTAATGAAGTTTCTGTTATATGGTTTGTATTTTATAGTTTCACCCAAATGAGGATCAGTTTCCCTTTTGAGCCTTAGTCCTCTCAAGGTTTCTTCCTCGTGTCAACTGAGGGAGTTTTTTCTTGCCACTGTCGCCACAGGCTTTCTCATTAGGGATGTGTTGGGATTGTAGAAAAATGTTTAAATTCCTTTTTACATAATTTTAACTGTGTAGAGCTGCTTTGCTACAATGTCAATTGTATGTAAACAGTGCTATACAAATAAAACTGAATTGAATTGGATTGAACTATTCATTTTCAGTAGGAGACAGAAATACACATGGACTTTCCAAGAAGAGATGCTGCCTTGATGGAAACATAATACAGTTTAGAGTTGCATTTCTGAACACAATGCCAGACTCTGTGAAGTGACCATGATTTACTGAAGTTCTCTGAGTGGTGCTTGACCTTGTACTTTATACAGATGTGTCCAAATTCCATAAATCTTTTCACAATATTATATACTGTACACTATTCGAAATAAGCAGGTTTCTGGGTATCCTAGAAAACCCATATCCATAGCAGACTACCAAATATTCATCAGAATTGTCCATTGGACAACAAATTATATACCATGGGTTACTTTCTACTTCAACATTTTTATAAATTTTATATTTACATTTACATTTACAGCATTTGGCAGACGCTCTTATCCAGAGCGACTTACAATTATATCTCACTATGCAACTGAAAGTAACCCGTGATAATTAATTGAATCTAAGAAAGGATTACTTCTGTAAATACAGAGTTCAGTCAGGTTACTTTTTGTTTTTGGGTCAGTCCTGATGAGAAAGCCAATAAACTGAAGTTTCTTTTACCTTGCAGCATTAATGTGGGCTAAATTACAAAATTCCACCTCTGTAATAGAGTACGCTAGACAGTGTATAACAGCCATTCATACTTTACAGAGGGCACTTTTACAATAAGCATAGGGTTGGGATTTTCCCAGTAAAACTCCTTTGTATGGAGTTATAACGTGAGTATAATTTCTCTGTCACTATGACTGTTTTACTTAAACTAGGTGTACAAATATGGCAATATAAAGCATTAATTAAATAAAAATTATTTGGCCAGATAAAAAAAAAATTCCCAGTTTCTCATCTGAACTTTTTGAAAACCTAAATGAAGCACAAGTTAGTTTTTGTTGTTGTTGTTGTTGTTGTTGTTGTTGTTTTAATAAAGAAATGATTGTCGATGCACAAAATCTAAATGTAGGTAAAGTGACTGAAGCTGGGAACTTGTGGTGACTCCCAGCAATTTTTCTCTAAAAGAGATTTTTGAATAAATAAACAATAATAAATAACAAGAACCTTATAGAAGTATTTGTTTATTTACATTTTCTGCTTCACAGTACACACTAGATGAGTCGTACATGTATATTTAATATATCATATCAATATCATAGTATATGTATTAAACTCTGAACAGTTGTCTCTAGAGCAGCACAATTCTTAGAACTATATAAAACAAAACTAAACCAATCTCTGAATCAAAATCACAGCATAACATGGAATTTTAATGTAGCCAAATTCCAAGATTTTGAGTGTGGTTTTTAAAAAAAATAATTAGATGCGGCACCAATTTTTGGGTGCTAGTGCTGATGAGGAACTGGGAAATTTTTTATCCAGCCTTATATCCTATATTTACCTCACTAGTGCAAGAGCAGGCCTTGTTCAGAACAATGCTTGATTGCATAGAAAAAGCAGATCATGCGCACACAAGAATAAACCAGAATTGAGGTGTATTAGGAACCAAATTTTAACACAAAAGAAAGGCTCATGGATCAAACTACTCAGACTCGCACATAAACAAACAAAATATTACGCAGACTAGAAGACACACGTGTAGTTAACATTTTACGGTGTCAACGCAAAACCTGAAATAAGCACGGGAGTAAAAACAATAGGTTGCTTGCACCCATAATAATAATAATAATAATAATAACAAGAATAGTAATAATAATAATAACTAAAAAAATTTCTGAAGAAATTTCTGGAAGCAAAAGATTTACTGAAACTGCTGCCGGAAAATATGTGAAAACTGGTGTGCTGAACTGTAGATCACAGGAAAATTCCTCAGAGTTTATACAGGTTTCTAAGTAGCCATGGTAAAACAGGTAGTGATAAATCAAAGAATCAAAGAAAATGAAAACAATCCCAAATGAGGGAAGGAGAGCAGATACCTCAAAAGATTGGTCCTCTACAACAGGATGATACAAAGGGAGGCGGGGCAAATATGGTGAAAAAACAGTGTGTTTGTGTGTGTGTGTGTGTGTGTGTGTGTGTGTGTGTGGTGGTCTGAAAACCAATCCAATAGTAGTCATCTGATATTTGCAGGTATTTAACAGTTTAATACAACCCTTGCAAAAACTGTGTAATCACCGCACCTTGAGGATGTTCATTCAGTTCTTTCACTTTGTTGTAAAAAAAAAAAACATCACACATGCAACAAAAACTTTTTGGTTTAAAAGCTGTATATATAAGGGCATCTCCCAAATGCCACAAATGTGGCATGTGAAACGGTTGTGACACAGAACCATCCAAAAAATATTAACTTCACAATTTTTTAACAAATAATTATTTATTTAATAATATATTTTTTATATTTTTACTTTTTAATTGAAAGAGTAGCCAACTCAAAGCACTAAATGAATATCACGGCTCTACACATATTTAGATATACATATCTGTGCATATTTATTCTATTACATATTCCATTCTGCCACTCTGGAGTCAAACAAAGAGGCAATGTTTGTGCATGACTTATGTTTGTGTTTTAATGTGCTGCAGGTGTGTGCATGAGGTGCATGACACAGCTGGTCATTGCCATAGAGATTAAGCTGGCAGCTAGTGACAGATACACATACATTTTTGAGTAAAAAAGGCAGTGGTGCACGTCTCACTTTTGGACTTCTGATTTGAAAAACGTATTTCCCATTGCAATGAGGTTAATAGTGTTTGAGAGCCAAGAATTTGGTGAATGCGGTGATATAAATTATTTTGCTGTACTCTAAAAAGTGCTAAAGTCACGATTGAAAATTTACCCTCATACTGATTTCAAATGATTTTAAAAAGCTCTATTTTGTATTGACTTTAATGTAGAATTTCCCAGTACATCTGTCAGTCAGAGGCTTGCCATTTAACTTCTGCTGTTGACTCGAAAGTTACATCACAGATTTTCCTCCGTTTTGATGTAAACATTTATTGGTGTAGAGTAAAAATTATGTTTAGAATTTTGTTCAGTAGCCTTTTGTATGATTCTCTGAGATTTTATCCAAAGCCTTAATGCCCACTAAAACTTCATTTCCATTGGTAGCACTTTTCCTTCAAATGTAATATCGCATTACAGTGAACTTGATTATGCGTTCCGGTGAGTCTGAAAGGCAGCATTACCAGCAGCTGTGGCGAGGATGAGCTTCTTCTGACTTTCCCTTTTCTACATAAATCATGGTGTCATCACTGTCATCATCATCATTCACTCTGACTTGAATCAGCTTCTTGAATCAGCCTTTTTGCATCTGACCAGCCCACTCCCGTCCCACTTTTCCCTTATCGTCCCCCTTGGCTGGAATAAAAAGTGCTCCTTGTGAAAGAGAGAGAGAAAGAGAGCTGTTCCACATTTTCCTCTTTCCTCTCTCTCTCTTCTCCGATCTGTATTTGCAGGGTGTGCACACAGGGCACAGGTTCACCTTCATTCGTCTTTCTAAGAAAAGAGAAAGGCACAAAACAGGAGCAAGACTATAACATCTTAATTCTAATGCAGATTGTATAGGGAGGCGGTAGGTAACAGATTTTTTTTCGTACTTTTTTTCTGATCCCCTTTGTAACCTATAGAAACTGCATGCATGTCCAGGGCAGAAAGTTATTAAGCTCTATTCCTAACTAAGAGTACTCATTTTTTAAAATAATATATTTTATCATGATTTTGCACAGGTTTGTTTAATTGATGAATCAGTTATCAATATTGTTCTCTTAAGGTGTGTCTACTTATTATTCATTGATTATTAATGATCTTCATTATGTTTGCTGTTGATGATGATGGTGATGCTAAGCTTTAAAAAAAACCTCTCCTGATATATTATAATGTGTGATTAGTAGCAATGGTACTGTATTAACTATAAAATTGCTACCCCATTTCTAAGGATTTATCAACCTCTTGAGTCTCATTCTTCCCTCTGTGGCTCCATCATAAATGGCTCAAAACTGAAACACTGTTTGGGTTATTTATAAGTTTATTTATCTGGCTTATGTAGGTCATAGTGTGAAGGCTATTCAAGATCCTGACAGTTTTCCTTACGGATAAAATCTCAGACTTGTTTCAGCGCTGTCATCTGTTCTTGACATCTGAGTGTGAAACATCCTTAGATTGCCCAGCTCTCCAAAGCTGTCCAAAAAATCTGCAGCCCAATCCGTCCAAACTATAAATTACTTGAATGTTTGTTCTATATTCCTGTGATAAACATCATGAAGAGTTAAAAAAGATATATACACTATTAATGCATTTGCTCAAGCAAGTATTTCTTTATTCAGTGCTGTGGAAGCCTCTTGTGCCTCCCAATGCATTGACAGCTACAAAGGTTCTATTTGAATAACTAGGAATACTATAGAAGCAAAAGACTATAATGGGTTGGTCAAATTAGGCAATTATAAAGTTATTGGTTTCATTGATCATCTTAAAACATGATTGGTTTTAATTTTAATCTGAATTCAGCTTTTTACTTAGACATTCCCTAAGATCATAAGACTATATCAAGAATGGCACATTTTAAGCACTCTGTCTCAAACTAAGAATATAGTGGGTCCTTGTTAAACTTGCTATTCTGTTCTTCTAGTTACAAATGCAGCCAACTGCCAGAGCCAATCACAGAAGAGAAAAAGGAACATCAGTCTCACAAAGCTCAACTAAAATACATTTAATAAATAAAAATATTAAGAAAGAATACTGCAATCCAATTCATCTGCAGATGCTAAAGGTGCAAATGATTTTAAATTAGGCCTACCACAAGAAATATTGTTCTTTACCCATTTTGCTTCCATGCAGTCAATTTGGACACAGTGGTTTTATTTCAGTACAATGGATCCTTACTGGGGCAAATGATTCCAGATTACTTATTCTGAATTTAACTAAACTTAGATAACCAGCATCTCATCCAGGGGGAGGTGAACTCCTAGTCGCTTCATGCTACGGAAGCCAGGGGTACACATCAGTCCGGGTGTAAAGGCCCAACTTACCTAGATAAGTAATTATATAGCTAGTTAGATATGTAAATGTGGTTGTGGCAGCAATAGAACTATTACAATTGACTTATTAAAATGTACATAATTTATCCCTCATACTTACATAAGTCTGTCTATTCCTGAGTGGTTCTTCCCCAATCTATTGCCACAAAGCACACACTTACAGAATATTGGATGCCTTGGTATGCTGTAGCTTTACAATTTCGCTTCACTAAGGGGTCTGAACCTATTCCAGCATAACAGTGATCTTATGTACAAAGTAATTTTTTTTAAAAGACAAGGTTTGTCAGGTTTGGAGTGGCAAAATTTAAGTGTCCTGAACAGAGCCCAGACCTCATCCACACTGAGCACTTCTGGGATGAACTGGAACATTGACTGCATCCCAAGCCTCCTCGTCTGACATCAGTGCATGTCCTCCCTAATCCTCTTGTGGCTGAATGAACAAATGCCCACATCCACACTCCAAAATCTAATGGAAATCTTCCCAGAAGAATTGAGGTTATTAAAACAAATCTAGATATTTAACTGTTAAATGATGCACAGCAAGTGGCATAGTGGTTAGAAGTTGTGCCTACAGCAAAATATCCTGGTTCGAGCCTCATGGTGTTTCTTTGTGGAGTTTTCATATCTTCTCATACTTGTGTGGGTTTCCTCCAGGTGCTCTAGTTTCCTACCAAAATGCAAAGACATGCACATTAGGCTAATTGGCTGCTCCAATTTGCCCCTAGATGTGAGGGTCAATGTAAATGGTTGTGTTTGTTGGCACTGCTATGGACTGGTGAGCTGCATTTTTTATTACACTCCAATCAGAAATCTAGCCATAATACTCAGTGTCTCATGGCCTGATGTAGGGCATAAAAGCATCTGATGGAAAGCCACTGCAAAACCTTTTCTCCCACATATTTATTTCTTTGCTCATCTTGCTTCTCCTCATCATCCTGATATAACCCTTTCGAAAATCATAGTCTCAATCATTAACTTGCAGTTTCCCAAAGTCATTCAGTATTCTGTGTAAATGCTACTGAGGTTTTTGGACTGTGCTTCTCCCCGCTCACCCGTTGAACAAGGAGTCTGGCTCTTTTCCCCTTGGATTATGGAAATGTGGTCATGGCGATAGGCCATCTACTGAGAGCATTGGCGAGGAATGACTTTCAAGTAACAGAAATGCGGATCAAAGCTCAGTGCCCCAACGCTCTCATTAACAATGTAGAACCAGACAATCTTGTAAATGCTAGACAGACTGAGAAAGAAAGAGACAGGAAGAGACACATTTTCTGGAGAGAGAAATTAAGATAAATGGGGCTGGCAGCTTGATTGTAAGTTTAGGTGAGTCTCTCCCAGCATTTGGTTTTCGTTCAGTTTCACTGAGGCTTTCTGGTAACTGCCACTGAAAATTACATCTTCCTCTTTAATTTTCCCCTAAGCCCAAGATGGGCATTAAGTCCAAGATTCACTCTGGTGAGGACGACTACAACACACCCAATGATTTTCTGCTAAGAACAGCACTTTCTCTCTTTCTCTTTCTTTTTAAATGCCAGTTTCCAGTGATCTCAGACACCCACTCCCTCCCTGTTGTCTACCCCTACTCTTAAGACCAGGTTCTTCCACATTGTTTGTAAAGAGCCGTATGGTGTAAAGATGTCCTTCTAAGATGTTACTTGGCACTGTGCACTCACTTGCCAAACTGATTAATCCCACTAGGGTCATGGGAAGGCTGGTGCCTATCTCAGCCGTCACTGGGCAAAGGTGGGGTACACCCCGAACAGCTCGCTGAAATGTTAGGGTAATGATAACGTGAAGAGAGGTTTAACTTCCAGGTCACTCAGCTCGCAAACCTCGCCCTCTTTCCCGTCTTACAACTCCCCAGACAGCAGTGAGAACATGGAGAGACTGTCAAGGGCTGGGATGGCTTCAGTGATAATGATTAGTGGCTAAAAAAATCTCTATTATCAAAGTCAGAATCATATAGTTAACCATTGTGGTTAACACTATGCTGACCTGAATTTGGTGAGGGCATTTCTGTGTGGAGTATGTTCTCCCTGTGCTTGTGTGGTTTCCTATGGGTACTCTGGTTTCCCCCCACAGTCCAATTCGCTGTTCCAAATTGCACCTAGGTGTGCGTGTGAATGGCTGTGTGTGTGTGTGTGTGTGTGTGTGTGTGTGTGTGGGTTGGCCCTACGATTGATTGGCAAGCAGCTTGCATCTTGCTGCTCGGCCGT
>JAOUQZ010000044.1:23592505-23606863 GCA_028564935.1 Neosilurus hyrtlii
CTTCTCAAATCTTTGGTGGTTAATTTGCGTCTTTTCTTCTCGACACGTTTCTTGCGACCCTGTTGACTATTTGCAACTAAACGTTTGATGGTTCTGTGATCACACCCCAATATCTTAGATATTTCATGAGTGCTGCATCCCTCTGCAAGACTTTTTACAATTTTTGCCTTTTCGGAATCAGTTAAATCTCTTTTTTGGCCCTTTTTTCAAGAGAAGAAGAATCTGCCTAATAATTATGCACACCTTGATATAGGGTGTTGATCTCCTTAGGCCACACCCTCCTTCACTACACAAATACACATCAACTGATATGCATTAAATCCAATAAGCATTCAAGTCTATACAGCTTGGAGTTGGAAATTATGGATAAAATGATGATATGGTCAAAATAATCACTTATAATAATGATAATAATTGTGCACACAGTGTATAGTAACTCTAAAGAGAGCTGGTGTGTAAAATAGCATGGCAACTTCTCCTGATATTCATTTTATTACCTTTGACAGAAATCACAGAATATAATATGGTCTCTATCCCACAGGTATTCTTTGCTTGATGATTACCCCCTACATACCCTCAATCTCTCACACAGACACACTTTTACATCAGCCTGGCCTTGCCAGTTGGCTTTGATCCAACCCTTATGTCAACTTTGGACTAATGATCGGATGGACTTCTGCTGTTGTAAGAGCTGAAGATCTGGCTTGTGTTAAACCACAGCACCTTCAGCCAAAAAACAATGTAATGGACCTTACATCATAAATACATGAATGAACAAAACTATATATGTATATATACACACAGTGGCATTCAAAAGTTTGGACACACATTTTAATTCAGTTAGTATGAGTAGGTGTTTCCAGATTGTATGTTACAGAAGCTGTTATACACAGATGTTCCTCTCTGAGCTTGTTTTTTATTTTCTCCTGAATTCATGCCGCAAACCACTGTACCCATAACTCTGAAAACATTCTGCAGTCAAAGTTGTGATGAGAGTGCAATGGGATGGGTATTCAACTTGGAATCAGGAACTTTTCTGATGTTATTACATCAATTAAATACTACATTTATAGATATAAAATAATATACATTTATAAATAGCAATTTTTAAGTACTTTTTTTTTAAGGGGGGGGTGTATTTGGGGATATCCCCATATTGCCATTAGTAGAGATTTTCCATTTTTCCAAAGAAAATTTCAATAACAAATCTTACCTTTAAAAAGTCACCATTCAAACTGAATATTGTTTTACATAAAGGTTGCATGATATGATATGATGTGCCGTTGCATAATTTCTAAATACAATGCTGTGAAGTGTACTTCAAGTTGAGTCGAGCTATTTAATAAATATATTATCTTTGAGTTACTACAAAATCTTGTTATCCAACTAACTTTCATTTTTGCAACCCTCATTGCAGTTTAATAAGATTTTCTGAATTTAGTGTTTAATCTTGATAATTAAAATGACCTAAAATTATGCATGACTTACCTCCACTCTGTAAATTCAATGAAAAACTGAACATTGAATTTCTTTTAGCCCGGCGATGGCCTGGCGGGCTGTCCAGGGGGTACTCTGCCCTCGCCCAGAGTCAGCTGAGATGGGCCCCAGCCTCGCTGTGACCCTAATTAGGATTAAACAGTTCAGAAAATGAAGGAATTAAATTTATTTTTAATAACAAATACACAATAGAAATATCCATAATTACTCATTTGTCATGGTAAATAGTAAACATGGTACAACTTTGACCAGAATAATTATGTGTTTACAATAGTTACAATAGAGAGTGAACTTTTTTCAAGCAAAAAAAAATTACTATATTTTCTTAATTGGTGCATAAAAAATATGATATGGGGATACAGGGTAATAAAAATTTGATACCCCTAATATATGTATGTGTGTGTATGATGTATGCATGTATGTGTGTGTGTGTATATATATATATATATATATATATATATATATATATATATATATATATATATATATAAAACTAAAGTGTTTTATTTACTTATAAATGTTGAAAGTTAGTTTATAACTTGCTTAAAAGTTGCAGTTGTAAACAGATTTACTGTGTATCACACATAAGATTGGAAACTTGAATTGTTTTATTACGTCCAGACAGAAATGTGTGAAATAATTCCAGTGATTATTAGCAGTCACTATTTTATGACAGTGTGAAATTATAATGATGATATCAGCATGATTCCTGATAACGCAAATACCAGTTAAACTGACTTAATAATAAAGAGTAATAATTATAATTGACTGAAAGTTACTTAGAGGCTTCATAAGATGTTGTGGAAAATTAAATAATGTAGGTAGAGCACTCTGTCAAACCAGTGCTCCTCAAAATGGTCGGAACAGGGTCCTGCATGTTTTGATGGATAATAGTTTTCTCTTCTCTTGTTTACTAACCACTTTTTTAATAGTTCTAATTTACTGTGTGGAAACCTGTTAATGGCAAGGCAATGGCTGGATTTACATGTCCTATGTATATGTACATATACTCGACATATGAAATGAGTGTATAATTATGACTTAGCGTCATGCAGGTGCACATCTATATAAATATAAAAAAAAATACTGAGGAAAATTATGGTTGTTTAGACCAGCGGGGGACCACAGCAGGCAGTGTTTTGGGGCTCGCAAGATGGCCGCTTAATCATATCCACTTACTTTGGCTTCAGCAGGCTATTGCAACATCCAGTGTTTATTTTTAGATCGGTGAGGGCAACACACACACAACTATTCACACTCACATCTAGGGGCAATTTGGAACAGCCAAAAAAAAAATTTAAAAAACCCCACACAGAAACAGCCGAGCCGAGCCTGTGACTCGAACCCAGGACCTTCTTGCTGTGAGGCGGTTGTGTTAACCACTATTCCACTGTGTTTCCCAGATCTTAAATTGTAATGTGAAACTGAAGATATTTTGTTATTATGTTTGTAAAATATATTTATATTTTTAATTATTTGATTTGAAAAATTTATTTTTGTACCGTTGGTTTGCTCTAATGGACTTAAACAGCCTTGATTGTCTTGCATGTGAAAAAGGAAATAAAAGGTATATTTTTCCAAAGGGAAAAAAAAATAGTACTTTTGAAAGGATCAGTAATACTCAATTTACAAAATTATTAGCAAGTAGCTGTCACATGCTTTCAAATCAAAACAGTAAATTATATTCTGGGGATGAACAATCTGGCCCATTTGTTCTCAGACGTAGGATTGGTCGGGGAAATCATTTAAACAAATTATTGGTATTTCTTCATTTACTGCTGTTTAATTAATCACTGTAAAAAGTGATTGTATAACCTAACCCTGGTATACACCATGATTTTGGGCTGTCCCAGAAAAAGATGACCGACGTGAGACAGTTGTGGTGATTTTTAAATGGTAGACCTACGTTATGTTGTGAGAGGTTCAAAGACTGCAGTTGTCAGGGTCTTGTGACCAAAGATAACCTGCAGTAATTTTCTGACAGTGTCAGAAATTTTGAGCGATCATCTCACAATGTGTGTGTGCTGATATGACCTGCGTCCACTGACTAGCCAATAAAAATTCAGCGTCAAACGATGTATATCTAATAATGCAGCATGCTGCATAAACCTAAATAGTATGGAGGAGAAATGAAGGAATACCGGTATGTGGTATAATAATAAAGAAGAAAATCATGTAGTTGTGGCAGCGCAGGTTTTGTTTTTATGATGTGTCCTGAAACTGTTTCTTTTTCCTTTATTTATTTTTTCTGCATGTTGATGATGTTTACTAGCCCATGCTGATGCGGTTGTGTTCTATATTCTTACTTGCGTCATGTCCTACGATTCAATGGGTGTCATCATCGTATATTCTACATACCTGTCATACCCAAGTTTATTAGATCCATGTCACACAGTGTGATTTGTAATGATCTTGTAAGATTGCTGAAATCGCACAGTCTGTAGACGGCTTTAGGAAGTTCCTTCCTTGCAGCTCAAACTAGTCTGACAGTTTTCCCCTGACCACTGTTATCAGCCAGGTATTTCCACCCACACAACTGTCCCTCACTCAGTGATTTTGTTTTTATTTTTTCACACCGTTCTGTGTAAACTCTAGAGACTGTTGTGTGCGAAATTCGCAGGAGATCAGCAGTTTATGAAATACTCAAACCAGGCCATCTGGTACCAACAACCATGCCATGATCAAAGTCACACTTTTCCTTCATTCACATGGGGAATGGAGGAGTGAGCTCAAGGATTAAAAAATTATTCAAATGTCAAATCCTCCCATCCGTTAAAGATATAATCTTAACTAATGTACTTTTTATTTGCCTTTTTTATTTTACTGAATTTCCATGAGGCACTATACATAGGGCATTGCAGGCTACCTTTACTTTACTGTTTACTTTTTTCTATTGAAAGTTTTTGGCAAGTTTATAATATATTTCTGATGTTCATGGTGTTTTTCGATAAACTGTTTTTTTTTTTTTGTTTTTTTAAAAAAGTGCCTTAAATTCATGTGGGTCTTGCTTTCCCAAATGGTGAGAAAAGTGGCATCAGTTTGCAGAAAATATTGATTGAGCAAAAGCACAAGAAATATCTATTTATCTATGAATAAAACAGTCAAATAGCCATCGTTTAATGTTTCCTCATATAAGACTGACCTGAAGTTGATCATTAGTGATGATAACTGACAGAAACTGGTATCAGTGTAAATGCCGTTTTTAAGATTTGATGTATCTCTAAGCATCGACCCCTTCTTAAAATGAAAATGAAAATGAAACAGTACCACTCATTCAGCTCTTTGTACAATTTATAAAGCTTAATATTATTATGAAACATTTCATCACAAAGCTTTATCATATGTTCTGGCACTATGAACATGAAAAAAGCCCAATATGAGTAATGTGTAGTTTTCTATGAATAGATTATTAGATGAATGTGTTATTTTAGGAAGCTGCTGAACATCAAATGCATCATTAAATTGCCTTGCAGCAGGTTAGCGCTTGCGTGATTGAGTACTTCATTACTGAGCACGGTAATAACATTACAGAGTGCAAACATATGGTTGAAATTTTCCTTTATACTTTTAGACTGGTGTATGCACTTTAACCTTAATGATGAAATATAAAAGTATTTTATTAATGAACAAAATTTCTATAAAAGGGTTTCTGGATAAAGAGGATTGAACCTGTTCTCTGTTAAGAGAGTGAATGTTCGGATTATTGATCATGCACTATAATATCAGCTTACAAGAAATGTTTTTGAGTTGTCATTATTATACAGTAGTGTTTTCTTAGTTATCTAATATTTGTATTTTGGGGCAGTTTAGCATGCATGCTTGTTCTTATTTTTCCTTCTTTAGAAATTTTCACTACTTGTCATATCAGATCATGGTCTTCTGTCAGGGGAAAAAAAACATTATTCTGAGTGGATAATGCTTGAAATAAAAAAAAGGGACACAATTATTCCACGACTTCTAGTTGGATATTATCTCATAGCCTATTAAGTTAGATCCACTGACAGGGAGTGGGAAAACTGTTTTAGTTCTTTGAAAAAAGTAATTTATTTATTTATTTGCAGGATAATTTTTGCCGTTCTCCTGCCTCACGTGTGCTGCAGCGAGACTGAGCAGCCAGTCAGCCATGTCAGACTCTTAATTGTTGAATAAAATGAAATGATTTAAAAATTTAAATAATCATTATCACACAGAGTGAAATTATAATTGCTAATTATTTTATTATTTCACTCAAATTCACTTACATGCATAATGAAAAATAATTAAATGTTTGTCTATTGTTTATAGCTGGTTAGCATGGAGCTCACCAGTACATGATCAGGTGTTGGTTAAACTTTGTGAAAATTTTGAAGGCAGTTAATGTCCTATTAGGGTCGCAGGAGGAAAGAACCTATCTTTGCAGACTCTGGATGAAAGCAGGGTATACCCTGAACAGTACACCAGACCATTCCCAGGCAAAACACACACACAAGCACACAGCAATTCACCCTCACAGCCAGGGGCAATTTTGAACAGACAGTTTGTGTAATGTTCATGTCTTAGGACTGTGGGCAGAAACCAGAGTATTTGGAGGAAACTCACAAATGCAAATTCCACACAGAAATGCCCGAGCCCAGGAATCAAACCCATGACCACCTTGCTGTGAGGCGGACATGCTACTCACCATGCCACTGTGCTGCCTAGTGTTCAGTAAACCAATATATATAACCACAATTACTGCACCTTCCATCATGTTTCTTGGCCTTAAGTCTTTGCTTTGTTTCACAAATGGTTGCAGTAAGTAAAACATGTTTGTCTATTGTTTATAGCTGGTTAGCATGGAGCTAGCTGATTAGCTGAAGACCTGTAGGCCAGTAATATTGCATTTCATGGAAAAATGTCTGATTCTTCAACGTAAAAAAGAAAAAAAAGTTCTTACTATCAAATACTTTAATACTTTAATTGTTTTTTTTTTTTGCCTCTCGTTGGATTAATCTGGACTGAAAACTGGCACTCAGCGGTTTGCTAGTAGAAGTTATATCGTTACGTCACGTCTGGTTTCCCAAAAAGTAAAAAAATCAGGTAATACTTTAGTTTAGAATTGCTTACAACCATTTCTGTCTTTTATTTTTTTTATGGTGGCATTAGGATCACCATATATGAGCTGATATCATAGGAGTAGATTAGACTCGCAGAGTACAGAGTTGCTAGCATCTAGTGACAGAAGATAGAATAAATCTCTATTCAATAAATATTCACACATCCTAACTCCATCTTGAGCTAAATAAATTAATATGTGCATGAAACAAAAACATAGAAAGGCTAAAATGTGGTCCAGTGCAGTGCTTTGATGTTTTTGTATTGCTTTTAATATTACACTGTGAGTCAGTAGTAATCCTCTGACGTTTGTGTTTATTATATTTGTTCACGAGGGTGCCATTTCTTTATTGTGGTGAATCTTCTCCTGTAATCTCTTACTGTTTCCTTAGTTTCGCTTATACTTGACTGACACTAGTGTAGCTTAACATTAATTGTAAAAGGAGTCAATTTCCTGTTGAGATCACCACCATCACCTGTCTTTAGCACACATAATGAGGGAATGGATGTTATGGTGGCTGACATGATTATTTGAATTACAGTGATAACACACGACCCGTGTGCTGTCTTGAGAGAGATTGGCTTAGACTTATGTTTGCAATATAGGCATCTCTTAGTAAGATCATCAGTGGATCGAGGCTACATTCCTTATACTCCTAACTACTGCACATACCTTTCCTATTAGTATCGACGTAATTACTAACTAATAAGGTATGCAGCATTTCACATCTATACCTAATAGAGCTTTTTACTGAAGTTTTCAATTTACTGCTTTAAGTTACATATAGCACATAGCGGCAGATAGTCTCTGTTATATTTCATTAAACCAGGTTACGCTATCGCTTCTTTCCCGTTCCCCTTTGTTGACATGGTGAACTTTTAATATGGTCAGTGTTATGAGTAGAAAAGGAATGACCGCGCTGTCAGAATTCACAGTAAACATGAAACCTTGCATTAATTTAATAATAAAACACTATTACTATACAAAAATAATCATATTAATTTTCACATTTGTTTAAATGAATGCAAAGTCCAGTCACATCCAGTTAAACTATGTACTTAGGCAGTTTATAGTATATTTATTATAGTATATTTAATGTATATTTAAATATTGTATATTGTAACATGTTTATTAGAGCTAAAGCATACAACAAAAGCGCTTGGAGAGTGTTAAACCGCCCTGCAGTCTCCCATTCGGTCTGGGACAAAATATCATTGGGACCAATATAATCACTTCCTTATTTTGTACTGTAGCAGTACGTGATCAGGTGTTGGTTAAACTTTGTGAAAATTTTGAAGGCAGTTAATGTTTGTATTGATTAATGTCTGTGTTGTATTCATTCATTAATTTTCCAAACCGATTAATGTCCTATTAGGGTCGCAGGAGGCAAGAGACTATCTTTGCCGACTCTGGATGAAAGCAGGGTATACCCTGAACAGTACACCAGACCATTCCCAGGCAACACACACACACAAGCACACAGCAATTCACCCTCACAGCCAGGGGCAATTTTGAACAGACAGTTTGTGTAATGTTCATGTCTTAGGACTGTGGGCAGAAACCAGAGTATTCGGAGGAAACTCACAAATGCAAATTCCACACAGAAATGCCCGAGCCCAGGAATCGAACCCATGACCACCTTGCTGTGGGGCGGACATGCTACTCACCATGCCACTGTGCTGCCTAGTGTTCAGTAAACCAATATATGAAAGTGTAGAAATGAAGACTTCATGTGAGAGCAGCGCCTCAAACATTTGACTAAGTTTTACAGAAACCATAATTACTGCACCTTCCATCATGTTTCTTGGCCTTAAGTCTTTGCTTTGTTTCACAAATAGTTGCAGTAAGTAAAACATGTTTTAGATATTGCATTGAGAAATGTTTTTAAAGGCAAAAACATAAATTAGCATCAATCTTTTAATTTTTTTATTATTGTTGATCTTCATGTTATTTTATACAGGCTAGAACTGTCCAACCTGTCGCTTGTGCAGCACTCAGGAAAAAGAAATTTAATCCATAATCCTTAAAGGTTCTTTAGTTTGACCTCTGGCAGGATCCCCTGTCAGAGAGGGTTCCAAGTAAAGCTCCTTTAAAAAGCCAGGAACCCGTAACCGCCCAAGGGCCATATGCTGCATGTAGTAATTAACGTAATAAAGGACTATTTGAAGAAATCTGGATGTATATTTGTTCAGTAATGTTGCCAAACTTTCTGTAGTAATTATTTCATGAGAAATGATGTACACAGGCTCTTCAGACTGATTGTTTTGCCTTTGAATGTAAGCGCTTGTTGGAATGGTACTTGATCATTAGTAGTCCACATGCTCTCATAAAGTGTCCTTGTGCTAGAAACTCAGTAATGTCTTTCTTCCCTGGTAAGTTCTTTTTACATACCATCCGTATTGTATTGTGTTCTGTTTTAAACAAAGCCTGTTTCAGGTTATAAAGAGCTTTTTTTTCTTTTGTTTTGTGGGTCTGAATACTGGAGAAAAAGCACAAAACCTGTTTTCCCTGTAGGAGTGGATATCTACCATCATGTCTGGTGAAGGTTTAATACAGTGGGGTATCCACAGAACATACAAATGATGAATTTGGACTTGATTAAAATCTCAGAACTGTAGTGGTCATAATATCATTCTACCTTGGCATGTAAGACTAATCCAGTCTGAAAAGGGCTGTATTATATAAGATTAAAAAAAGGGCTTAGAGCTGAGATTCATATGAGACTAAAATCACAGCTCCAATAATTCTATTACTCCAAAACCCCATGTAAAACAAATCCTGTTTGAATGGAGCTTCACTTTTAAAAGACACGACATGATAAAAGCACCAGGCACATTTTATTTACTATCTTTCAGTACAATCACCTTTAATATTAACAATAAATTCATCATGTGTGATTTGTAGTCTGCTTTTGTATTCCCAGGTACAGCGTTAATGAATAATTGGCATGAGCATACGTATCAGAACGGAGAACGTTGGAATGCCTGTCTTACCAGATTAACCAGTTGGCTTTTGGAAATGTGTTTTAGTGTGAAATTTTGTGGTGCAGTTCTCACGTCGTGCACATGCAGAATCTCACATTGAGCTATCCTACATCTTAATTCTTTTGAAGTGAAGGGCACAGCATGAGAAGTTGAGACACGGAGATGATCAGACAGACAGTGCCGCTGTTGCTCGGGGCTTTAGGGACTGCCAGGGCAAGACATACCTCTTGTGATGGAGGTGAGTGTGACTGACGGGGTTACAGTGGCGTGAGAGCAGGGGCTGGCCATCTCTCATGCACAGCTGAAACAGCAAGTGCTCTGGCCAAGAGCTGAAACACTACACCCTCCTCCCCCTCGTTCTCTCACTTTATCATACTCACTCTGCTGCTTTGATCTAAGACCCTTCTCAGTTTTTTCTCTTTCCTGTGTCTTTCCACCTGCTCCCTACAATCTCATTATTGGCTATCGGACACATACTATACCATTTCATTTCATTCTTTCTCTTTCGTTCACACTTTTTTTTCTCTCTTTTTTTTTTAGTTACACGACTGCAGTAAATGGCCATCTGTGCAAACTGTCTTTAACACAATGTAGTCCGACTCGTGGCTGGCCTCTTCTCATTGCTTGTTATGCAGGCAATATAGAGAGCCGGGACATTTGCCAGGATCAGAGGAGGGAGGGAAGAAAAATTCCCTTCTTTTCCTTCCAGAGTGACACACTTTGCTTGTTTTTGTACGTGGGTTGTGCGTGTGTGCCTGCTTGCGTTTGTTCATACGTGGTTGGGGCCTTAAAGAGGTCTAAACATGAAAAGCAATGAATACTAAGAGACAAGCAGAGCAGCGTGATTTCAGCACAGGGCATGGAGCATACTTTGATTTGCACAGTCACCAGATGGTTTTCTTTTGAATTAATGCTGCTCATCTTTATCACTGCTTTAGAACTGCTTTCATAACTCCTCAGAGCATCAGAGCATGTAACTGAAATGATTCAAATGTGGAAATGTGGATTTTTTTTTTTTCTTTCCTTCTAGTGAAAATTCAAATTTGGGAGGGTTTGACAAGAAGACATATTGTTGATTAATATTTTTTCCCAGCTCTCTTGTGAGGCATGAACAGGTGCATGGTTGGCTGTGTGTGTGTGTGTGTGTGTGTGTGTGTGTGTGTGTGGGTATGCCATTATCAGGGAATTGCTGAAGGGTGTAGTGTATAGGCTTGTGGTTTTAGGGGGTGTCCTGCTGGCGTATGTCCTTTTTTGGAATATAAAGAGTTAAAGAGACTCTGCTGTCACCCACCTGTAGACTGTCAGCTGCTGGGGGCTTGTTAAAACGTCAGCTGTTTCTGAGGAGAGGGGTGTGTGCCTGTGCATGTATGAAGGGGCAGTATGGAGGAAGGTAATGGTGATCGAGGCCTCTTTTCTTGTGGGTGGGCCGTTTCCCAACAACTCAAAACCCAATAAAATGTGTTTATTTAACACTAAAAAGCAGTCAGTAATGCACCTAGTAACAGCTGTCCACCTGGAGGTCAGCTCTTTTACAAAACCTTTTAGCTAAATCGTAGTGATGAGGTCATTCCCTGTAATCTGGTGACAGCTCTGTCTCTGTTTCGCACAGATATATATATATATATATATATATATATATATATATATATATATATATATATAAATTATTTTTAGAAATTTGATGGAATTTGTTAAAAATAAAGATGAAATTGGTCAGAACAACTTTTGCAGGAAATTTGTTTATTTTCGTAAATAATACAACATTATTTCATTGTAGGATTTTTTTAAACAACGATTTTACATTGCATACAGGCTGGAAATTTCAGTCCGCTTTACAGCGAGAAATAGAGAACTGAAAGTTCTTATCCGTTCATGGCTTAAAATATCGTTCTAGCAGGGTAGCTAATGCTGCTAGGAAACAAATATTACTCAAAAAGTTTATATTATTAAAAAATTATTGCTAGCTGCTAAACATGCTTAAGCCCCAGGCAACATAGTGTAGAATATTTTAAAGTATAAAACTAAACTTTAGTCAATCTGAGTGCAGTCAAAGTGTGTTCCTAATATTCTAATGAGCATGCTTGATTGACATTCCTCTGCTCGAGACTGCCAGCCTCCTACGCCACTCAGTGATGCAAGTGGGGAGAATTGCGATTGTTCATCATTACATGTATGAATCTCCTGTCAGAGCAGCATGTGTTTGCTCAGGGTGCTCGTAGTCATACCAGGAAACATAACGGGGGGAAAAATGTGGGAAAGACAACGGGGGGAAAAAATGAAGATGATTAGGGCTGCCCAATTACCAGTGAAATCTTTTACATAATTATTTATACTTTATATTAACTACATTCTGAAGATCCCGGACCCCAGACTTCCCTGATGTTTGTCCCTGATACCTTTTTTCTCCTGAGCAGAGGTTATCTGTATAGGCCACTTATTTTTGGGCTGTAAATCTGGCCAAAAATGTCAATTGGAAGACAGTAATGCCATGCCATACCATCGTGAATGAGGTTTTCTTCTAAATGAGCAAATGTTGATTTTTTTTATCGGCTGTTTTGTGTGACAGTGAATTATTTCCATGATAGATTTACTGATATATTTTTATTTCTCAGACCAGGATGGGAATAATGCAGCAATGTAAACTGAAATATAAATGTTAACCCTGAAGGCATGAATTATCTTTATTCTTCTGGGTCTTCTAATCCCACCACATTATACTGTATTACATTTTCATAGCCATAAAAGCACGAGAGAACAGCCCTCATTCTTGGTAAGCCTTGATTCTCTACAGGCGTGCTGTGCCATACCGGCCTGTGTACAACCAACATGTTGCCCGGAAGAGAAGCAAAGGCAATCTCACACACACACACACAGATCCCCTTATTAGGCTCGGCGCCAGCGCTGTGTGCAAAACATTGAGCACTTCACTTATCGAGAGAGAGAGAGAGAGAGGAAATAGAAGCAGACTCATTATCCATATTTGTTATGCTGGTTATTGTGATTTCAGAGTTTTGGCTCATCGCTGTTGTGTTTTAGACCACTTTTGTATATTTATTCCCAACAATGGCAAATTGCCAACTCGATATACAGTAAGAGACACCCCCACACAAACACACACTTTTTTTTTTTTTTATAGAATGTAGTTATTTATAGAAAAAGTTATTATTATTTATGCAAAACAATTTTCTCTGACTATGTTCTGTTTCTTTAGCCCTTTCTCACGTTGTGTAGCCCGGAGAAACTGTGCTCTTTGAAAATGCAGTCAAATGTACACAACTGTTCAACAAAACTTGTGGCCTTTGAATTCCCATACTCCCCAAAGCCTGTAGAGACTGCAAGGTCAGAGAAAGTCAAAGCTTGTGTGTCTCTCTTTGGGAAGCATTTGTGCACTGTACACGCACTTCAGCTCCACATAGTTTTGCTACGTGCAGCCGAGTATGTGAACGTTCTCTTTCAGGGCTCACAACAAAGTAAACCCAAAGGCCGAAACTATATACATTTAATATATTTTACTTGGGAATGGTGCGACCTGATTGGTTCACTATTTTGGGGTATTAGGTATTGGTGCGGTAATGGTATTGGTGTGGTAGGTATATCTGTGGACTAAAGGAACATTATTCCGATTGTATAATGCTTAAATGAAAACAACAAACACTCACAGTTTGTCACAAAATTATGCATTAAAGTGAAGTCTTGGTTTAATTTGTCTTGTGTTTCTGTATAGTATATACTAAAACTTTGAATGTGTCTCAGAGCATGGTTTACTTACATTTCTGTATAATGTATACTAAATTCTGAATGAGTTTTAAAGACACCGTTAGCTACACAGTGTAGCTGCTTAGAGCTCTCCTGACCTGCTTTTGTAATAGTTAAAATATGTAAAATTAAAGTATAAAAATTTAGTTTCCCTTTGCTTTTTATCTTCCTGTGTATTATATACTAAAACAATTATTCGCCTCAGGCTCGGTGAATGTCAAATAATCTAATCAGTGAATCATTTTGTATTAGCCATGCCACAAACTCAGGAGAGTGCTTGAATTAATTAAAAATGCAAAAATAAACCAGAACAGTCTTGTTTTGTTTTGTTCTTTTTTAATATACTGCTGCAATTCAAATCATACTTTTATCTTAATGAGCTCATTCTAATACATTATCTCCTTTATAGCAGCAACTTATTTATAGATTGTAAAAAATTGTATGTCGGAATGTCTATCCTCAATGTTAATAGATGAATTAAAGATGCCAAATGAATTTGAAAATATGTTTAACAAAGAAACATTTCATTGTTGATATGATTAGCTGTTTGTTAAGGTTAGTTTTCTATCTTTTGAAAGTCTAGGTAAGGGCATGTTCTTCAATCCCTTCCTTTTTTATATTGAAAACTGTTATAATGGAAATGATAACAAGAAATAAGTCATTACTTTGAAATTTCACCATATTCAAATCAAAAATAAATGATTAAAAATCATGCCGGCAAAACTTTGGTTTTAAAAGTTGTAAGTTAGATAAAGCTGTTGGTATTGGATAAGAAACCACTTCCGGGTGATAGCAGGACACATGGCACTTGGTACAAAAGCGCTAGTTCAGTGGCGTTTTGAAATACAGTTTAACGCTGGTAGATGTGGTGTTAAAGAGCTTAATGTGTCAGGGGGAGTGGAAACAAAAGGTGAAGAGGCACCGTCAAGTGTATATATAAACACCACACACGGGGACACACACACACACTCTATATATATATATATATATAAATATAGATATATATATATATAAGATCTTGAGTCGATTTTCCGTAAAACAGTGCTC
>JAOUQZ010000044.1:23613177-23623754 GCA_028564935.1 Neosilurus hyrtlii
GTGCTAAGCTGCAAAGGTGATGGATTTCTGTGTGCCGCTCTGGCCTGAATCCAGTCCCAGTCCAGGCGCTGGCTCTTATCTCTAAGCCCCAGGCTACTCTGCCTTCAGTTCCAGGCAGGGATGACAAAACTGGACTCTCTCTCTCACACCCTGCAGAGGAGATTACATGTTCTCGCACTCACACAGTTGCACAGAATGGCGTATGCCCACACATGGATGTGCGCCTTCTGTGCTTATCCAAGTGGAACTTAGGTGCTTCAGAGCACGTCAGCATAAGATGGATTGCAGAAGCACTGGGTTTGATAAGAGTCCTCACCGGCAGGAGTATGGGAAGGATGTAGAGCTGTAATTATTTCAGTGATTGCCTAATTATTTTTTCATTAGATTAAAGATTGTTTTTCCATTAAATAAATATCAGTATGTGGTTTATTTTTGTTATACTCTCATTCAGCAACGTATTGAACAATTTTGGTATTATGATGAGTATTGTGAAAGCTTCTTATGCATAGATAATATCATAAGTGTAGGACGAGAAGCACAGCTCAGTGGTGTGCAAGTATCTGCCGTCAAAATCAGAAAGCATGCTGGGAAGGCGGGCAAGATCTTGCTCCTAAACAAGCAGCACTTTAATTGTCTTTAAGCAGTATAGCTTGCAGTAATCACTATCAGATGTAGCGAGCACCACAGAAAATATGAACACATTTCTCATGTAGAAAGTGCTTGGGCACTAGTGTCACCTGGTTTGTTTTGCTGCAATCAGCTTTGTACCCTGTTTTGATCTTAAACATTGGGTTGGCATGAAAAATCTGGTCTGATGTTTGATATCTTGCATCACATATAGTCGTCCCATCATCCTACAAGTTAATCACACGCTCATGGTGCTCATAAACTAGCACCAGTCAGTTATCTGTGCAGTGAGGTGAGGAACATATATATGAGTATCCCTATTTAAGTAGCTGTGGAATTGTTTGAATTGTCCTGTGTGTGTATATGTTGTTTGTATCCAAGAGGCTTGCTACCTCTTTATCTGAGCTAATGTCAAACCATGCTTTCCCACTGCAGATGAGCTCATAAGCGCCGGGTCTCAGCCAGCATCATCAACTCTGTTCCAGCACTAAAAACCTGATAGCCTGAAACTGAGGCATTGAGGACATCAGCAGGAAGGAGCTGTTTAAGTTTAGTGCCGTGCCATGACTTTAAGCAAATCCAGTCATTCATGACTACAATAGAAATGGGGGTTTGTTTTCATTGGGATGGGGATTGTTACTAATAAATCAACCATCATTATCACTATAATGAGCCGGTTATCTTAAAAACAAAACAATGCAACTATTTTTTTTGTGGGTGGATGTTGTCCAAATTGGTCATCTGCCAATTCTCACCCACTTTCCCAGCTGTCTTGTATGCTAACTATCCCATTTTTTTTAGCTGCTATGTGTGCTGCATCACTTAGTGGAAAGCTCCATTCGCCATCTTTCTCATACGTGAGCCCACGGTACACCTACAATTGGTTAGTTGTTGACACGATCGATAGTGAGAGAGCAATGCCATACACCAGGGTCATTTCTCTATTTTTGTCTTTAGCACTCAGCATTATGGCATTGTTGGGATCTCGCAACCTCCTGGCAATAAACAAAACTCATTATGTGGTTATTCCACTAACAAATACATTACTGATGGTAATGTTTAGAATAATTCGTTGAACGCAGTTTTACTAGTTTGCTAATTTGAATGTATGAGGGTGTTTACACTGAAATGTTTGGCAATCTATAGTGCATCATGAATATGAACTCAAAAATTAAGCTAGAGCAGTTGCCAATCCTTTTTACTGTGTGAATGTTGGTTATATGTAATGCATGGTTTGGGTTATTTGCTGGGTTTAGGCATAATATTCATCCCTATGTAATAAGTATCTGGTCTGTATCATTATAAACTCCTGTTCATTTTCTGCTTGTCTCAAAGTTATATGCTTACAGCTCTTCCTGTAATTGGACTTGAATTAGAGTTTTTTTTTTCCACAAACAGACTGTGTTGATCTAATTTTGAGCTGCATTCGAGAAAAATCTGAAACCCAACACTTACAGTCAGTTACTGCATCAAATCAACTCTGATTCCACTCCAGTCTCTTATACTTTGTGAGTTCAGACCGTGGCATTTCTTGTGAATATAGAGTCCATCTTTGCCGGTGACCTCCATTAAGATCTGCCATGCCAAGTCCTGTGTGTCAAACCTGTCTGTGCAAAAAACCTTCTCTGCTATCTCAGAAGACCTGACTGGTTAGTGCAAGCGTCGGAGAATGCAGTGGAACAGTTTTGTGCGTGACCTGAGTGGTTCAGATCAGAGCTGGGAAGCAGTGTGTTCCGTGCTCCTAGGGTTAAAGGTTAGCGTCTGACTCGGCTTGCAGATAAAGAAGGCTTTTTATGTGTGCTCGCTCTATATCCAACATGAAGTCTAATGCAATAGTTCCTTTGAAGCTGGACGAGTCCTTTCTTCATTTCAACACATGCACTCTAACCGCAGAGAAAGAACGTTCACCACAAACATCTCTCCGGAGGATGAGTGCATGTGATGGTGTCACATTTACCAACTACACTGTACCACAGAGTGATATAATCAAGCTAGTGGCAGGGACACAGCAGCTTGGTGTGTGTGTGTGTGTGTGTGTGTGTGTGTCTGTGTGTGTGTGTGTGTGTGTGTTTCAGTAAGCCTAAAACCAGGAGTCCTCACACAGACAACTTTAAACCATTTAAACTTCTGTTATATTAGAATAGTAAGTATGTTGTGACACTAAAATTGTCAGCAAGTATCTGTATGTGTTTACACTCATGCTAGGATGGATGAATATTCATAAATAGACAATTTGGAAACGTTCGCATATCCCTCTGTCATCCCTAATCCCAAAGCAGCTAGTAAAATCTCTTCGCTTCTGAATTGGCATGAGCTGGATTTATAGTATTTCAATATTCGTATTTAAAATTTTAGTACCTTGGCTGTAAATTACTGTAATGGTACTCCTCAACACTGAAGTGCACTAGAACAGTCTCCCAGGGAACCGTTGCCAAATATAAGATGTGAAAGCTGTGATTGTTGAGGGCAAAATGTGACACTGCAGTAATTTGCACGTGCTGGGAAATTCAAGATGTAAGAGCAGCTAGCGCACTTTGAAAGCACACAATTTGAAATGCAGCACTACATGAACTTTGTTTGAGAGAATACAAAAGGTTATATTGGTTTGTCAGTGTCACATAAGCAATGTCCACACAGGATGCAATGAGTGGCGAGCGATACATGCGAATCATGCTTGTGGGCCAGCTCTGGTTACCGTGAGCAGTGAACAGCTAGTTCCTTATATGAAGTATTTAGCTAGTTCACTAATATAGCTTTTATTGTCATTAGCTTGTATTAGTTTAGCTTATGTTGGCTTATATTGTCATAATGAATAGTTTATTTTATCATTATTATTATTGCATGGCAGGAACATAGGCTCTTGTGCATTATGAACGTAAACATATATAAACGTATATAAATCTATGTGGGCAGTGGTGGCTTAGTGGTTAAGACGATGGGTTACTTTTCCAAAGGTCAGCAGTTCTATCAGCACTGTAGGGCCCTTGAGCAAGGCCCTTAACCCTCAATCGCTCAGTTGTATAAAAATAAATCAATTAGATGGAATCATTTTACTTGTTTTTAAAAGGTTTTGGAGTGTTTGGTGGCATCTGTCAATAAGCTCTGCTTGGTAATCACTTGAATTGCTTTGCATGAAAGTTCAGCTCAGTTGAACTTGCCCTTCACCCACTTTGCATCGCTTGAGAAAATTTCGCCTCTCCTCTATAATTTTGCTGGTGTTTGTCAACCTGGTTGCAAACATGGTTGCTTGTTGCTCATTGCTTGCTGTGTGGATACAGCTTTAGTATACTATATGTAAATACTACAGAAACAAATACTAATACAGAAATATATACTAAATTTAATATTATCTTGAGCACCGGAATTCCAGCTTGAAACTAAAGTGTATTTTATCCACTTTAAATATGAAATAAATATTACTCAGTATGCATTTATCAGTGATTACAGATGGATTTTCTTTTGAAATGTCAGATTTATTGAAATTGTTAATCTGCTACGAAACATATACAAGGTATAAAAATCTTCAGTAATGCTTCTCAGACTGCTGCGGAGTGTTCCCAATGTGAAACAGCTGGCCATCCTACTCTGATAAATCTAATCCATGTGACTTTCAGTGTTGCCCTGGATATAGAGTTGAGGAATTTGAGGGCTAACAGAGTATAAATCCTGGACCTGGGCTTCCCCCTGACTTTAGAGGGCATTCTTTGAAGTAATGATAAGGAAATACTACTTCCTTGATGCGGTACCGTCTGTAGTAGAGAGTGGGCTCCAGCCTCCAGTCATGTGAGTATGTATGCAGTCTGGATTTGTGTATAAATATAGAGCACTATTTTAAGGCTTTTTTTTTTTTTTTGAGGCAGAGATCGTTATAGCAGGTTTTAAAATTATCATAGCCCACATGTCTATTTTGAGGTAGCATTAGGCTCATTCATGCTTTCATTAATTCAGACATGTGCTGACTGTGGAAGTCCCGGCTCCCTGCGTCGGTGCGCAGTGCTTGTTTCAGTTTATTTTATTTTGAACTGATATGCTGTATACACAGGGTAATATATCTGCATATAGTGTACAGGCAATTACTAAATAAAGAGTGGGATGGACACCGGAAAGCTTGTTAATTCTACTATTTGAAAGTTGTTTGATACTGGAATTATTTCTCTAACTAATATCGTAAGAGTACACATCTACAGTCCTGCTGGTTATCATGAAGATGTCTTGCTGCCTGCTTGCAGACCATGTTGGTTTGGTTTAGAATCATGGGCTTCGTGCCCAATCAGGAATTCAGTATCCTGCCGCAGGTCGGCGAGGCTCAGTGATGTGGCTGTGATGTCTCTAATGAAGCTGATACAGCACAGCTCACCTCCTCCTGCCCTAAAAGCTCCAAGGGAAATGCAAACCTCCAGAGGAATGTCTTCTTCGCCTCGTCCTGCTGTTCATTCTGCAGTCAGGCGCAGATTTGCTTGGCCATTATCTGAAGAAGGCTTTCTGTCTGCTTATTAGGCAGTTAAAAAAAAAAAAGAAAAGATGTGATGCTACGTTAAACGATTCCGATACCAGAAAATTAAATATCCATTAATAAACAAAAAATAGCCTGAAGAGCAAGACTATGATGCTCCGCTCAAGAGCTCCACTTTGGATTTGCAATCTCAGAAAGTCAGACCTAGTGCACAGTAAAATCCTCAGTGCTGAATTTACTCTTTGAGAGTTACTTGTATGTCAGAGTGACTTATATTTTATCTCATCTATACAACTGAGCAAATGAAGGTTAAGGGCCTTGCTGAGGGACCCAACAGTAGTAGATTGGTGGGACTGGCGTTTGTCGCCCGGCCCTCCAATCAGAAATCCAGAGCCTTACCCAATGACCCACCACTGCCCCCAGTGTACAAGTGAGTTAATTGAACACAGGAAGAGTTTTTAAACACTGGGGATTGTACTGTGGACGGGTCATGGACACGTGCCTGAGCAGATGGCAGTGTAGACATTTTCCGAACACTGCCAACACTGATTGTCAATACTTGATTGTATTTATCGACGGTAGCCTTTTTGTGAGTGAAGGTTTTAATTGGTGACTTGTAGCACAGCTCTAAATGTTTGAATAAGTGCCTGCACCCCACATTTTCTCCAACAGAGAGAGAAAGAGTACTGACTCAGCACAGTAAACCCAACTTTTTTGCTTGTTGGTATCTGTAGGGTCGCTTGCCTTTATTAAAGACTTCTAGCAAAACCTGTTGTTTTACGATTGTTGTGTTGAAGGTTCCGGTATCGGGGCCACCTCCTGAAATTGTAAATAATACAACAGTTTTTGGGTTTTTTTTTTCCTTTCAGATAATAACCCACAGTCTAGCCTGAAATTATTGTAGTAGCACATTTAACAACATGCTGTAAAGTGGAGCAACAGCAGTGTCGTGATGTTCTGACTGCCTTGCGGAACCGGTCTTATCATGTGACTTCTGCTTCTGCTTGCATTTTACGGCATGTCATTAAATGTTCTTACAAGCATTTCTAGATAAACTGTTCTGTGTATCGTGTCGGATTCTGATTTAAAACAAAATTCAGTCCCTGATCAATTGTTTTCCATCAATATCAGACTGATTCTGAATATCGGATCAGGACACACCAGGATAGAGCAACATGTGTCACATATTTTAACATCTTATAAAGAACTATATATTTTTGCAAAGCTTACTGTATCTCCTTCACTCTTTCATGGCTGAAAAACTTGGTACACGTTTCACTACTATGTAGAATGTCTCTTAGCCATTAGAAGCTTAATTAGTTATTTCACCAAACCATTAGCACTGATACGGAGTATTAAATCACAGCATGCATATGGACATGAATCTGAATTAGCCAGCATGTATAATATAGATGAATAATGATTCTGTATCTATAATATTAAAGGAGTTGTGTCATGATTTATACCCAAATGTAATTGACAAAAGTAAATATGCCATGAATATCCAGCAGCCTTTCAGCTTGCAAATCCAAAAGAGCCCAATATGGAGCAGAATGAAATGGATTGCAAGATGGACCTTTTGAAATCTTGTTGGGATAAATGGTTTTTAAAGATTGAGATTGTGCTGCAGATTCCAATAAACAAATTTAATGTATAAACCCAGTTCATGCCTAGTATCATTCATAAACCAAATTTCAGTCCATATGAACGGCTGTGTTTTCTTTTGTTAACATTAACCTTCGTGCTATTTAGGCTGTTACCTTCATGCAATCGTGACACCACTTTCATCTTTAATGTACACTTTTTTAAGCTATAAACTGCAAGTGCTTTGGGAAAACATCTGATGGGTACAGCAAAGCTAATTAGCTAGCTGAGATTTTAGTTTGCTAGAAAAATCTTTTGCACTCCGAAAAATAATATAAAGATTTATTCACTGCTTAAAGGCAGAGCTCCCAGTAGATGTCTTTATTGATAAGTGTCCGTGGCTGGTGTTATTAAAGTAGTGCAGAACCTTTAAGGGATAGCACCTTTGTGTGCATACGTGTGTTTATTCAAGAGAGAGAATCATGCTAGCATTGTGTTCAGAGCAGAGAGAGAAAGTGTGTCAGCAGTGAATGTACAGTGAAGGTACAGACTGCATATTAATAATTTCTGCAGCTCCTTAGCATCAAAAAGCCTCTGTGTTTTTGTTTCTCCACTGGTGACGGACAGGAGAAGTTAGCCCTGAAGTTAGCATCAACTTTAGCCCTGGGGAATTAAATAAGTCTCCCCTGCGTTTCCCGACTACGCCTTTCACTAGCTGATTTCGGGGTCCTTTTGTATCACCTGACTTGTTAGTTTAATTATTGGTTTAGCAAGTTCATGTTTCGTGATTTTGTTAGTGCTTAGAGTTTTGTTGTCCCCAATGATTGTCTGCCTACCTGAGTTAGATTGTTTATTATGTACGAGTCTAAGTAGTGGTGTATGAGCCTCAATTTTTAATTTTTTTTTTTTTGGTTTTCAGTTTCGTTCTAAAAAATAAACCAGCTTTTTATTGGTGACACGGCAGCCTTATTGGCTTTCCTGTGGGGGCACAGGCACGGGAAAACGTCCAAGTCATCTTTCATGTCTATGGAACTCTGCTCACTAGCTCTCCAAAAAATTAAATAAATAAAAAGGGCTACAAATCTAGCCTGAGAAGCAGTTTATCCAAGTACTCTTGTTGAGATTCTGCCACTGTGGAAATGCCACTGCATGCTTTGCATTTCTATCTGTTTGGCATATCCTTTTACTCAAAGCAGCTGAGCACTTGAGGTTCGGGGCCATGCTCAAGGGCCGACTGACTTTTTCTTGCCGGCTATCTATTTTAACACATTTAACAATTGAATTTTAACCACGGAGACACCATTGCTCAAAGTACAAGTATGATCACTGTGTTTGAGCTTGTAGAATCAATACTAGCTGATAATTTGAACCTTACTCACACAGTCATCTTTTTAAACCTTTCATATGCACTACACAACAATTTTGTTTAAGTTAAATTTTGTGCTTACACAGGGCCATGATTTATTCCATATTATTGTTGGCTGAAGAGATGCCTCCGGGCTGGGGATGTAACCAAATACAAATACATTATTCTGACTGAACAGACAGTCTGCTCTAAACTGAGACAAATCCAGCCTTTTTAAGGAAGGCTTGCCAGAATCCTCACAGGCCCTTTTGACTAAGATGAGAGGTCTATTGGGATTGGGTTTCTGTTTTTTACTTTCAAGTCCATAGTCATGAACCTAAACAGTCCTTTGTAACTTCCTGGTTGAAGTCATAGAGATTTTTTGATGTAGTAAATGAATTCTTTAGGAAATATTAAATATTACTGCCAGATACAAGCACAAATAATAACAGTGCTGCCAGGATTTAAAACGGTTTTATACACATCTCTAGTCGAGGAGAATTTTTTCCCCCTGTCTCCAAACACCAGCCTTCTAGTTTGTCACACCCACTTGGATTAAGGGTTTTTCTTTTCTTCTTTCTTTTCTTTTTTTTTTTTTTTTGTTTTTGTTCTAATTTCTGCTTCTAACCTTTGGTTTCTTCTGTTTCAGGTCCCTAACTCATCCTCATCATCATCATCATCATCATCATCATAATCATCTTCATCTCCATCATCACCTTATTATTTTTTTATTTTATTTAATTTTTTTAAAAACATTTTTGAGTGGGACAGGAACACGGTACAGACCCCGAAGGGATGATTTACAGCCTGAGCGATCCGTGAACTGAAGGCTCTGCCAGGAGGCCTTGCTCTTTCTTTTCTTACGTACTCCTTTTTTCCACTGTGGGGGAAGAATCACGAGCCCAGCTGCTTCAGACAGGTGGGACAGGGAGAGTGAGGGACAGTGTGTGGGTGAAAAAAAGACAGGCGCCTCGTTGCCATTTGCGGTCCTGTACACTCATCAGGACGGCCACAAAGTTTGCCATCTGATCTCATCACGAGCTCCACCCTGCCCCCACCACCACCCAGCCAATCACAGCAGACATGGGGAGGAAAAAGATCCAGATCCAGCGAATCACAGACGAACGGAACAGACAGGTGGGAAGTTCGGCATGCTTTTGTGTGTGTGTGTGTGTGTGTGTGTGTGTGTGTGTGTGTGTGTGTGTGTGTGTGTGTGTGTGGTTAAATACATTTGTTACTCTTGAATGAATTGTGTATAGTTGTAGGGGTGCGAATTACAGAGTACTTCACAGTACAGATACAGCACTATCACAGTAACAACGGTATCACAACACAGCAGTTCTGTGATACCTGATACATTACAAGAAATGTTTTCTAAATAGATTACTTTGAATTGAAGAAGAAAAAATACCCTTAAAAGTAGGAATTATGCATGTATTCATTATACAGCTAAAAAAGAATTTAATTACTTTTTTAATTGAGACCCCTCAGTCTGCACCAACTGCTATTTTCCTCCTGTGCGTCTTCTTTTTCACGACAAAATTATAATTGGTGCCACCATGAGGCATCGTAAAGTAGTGACTCCAAGTCTGTTTGGTGTGGTTTCTGTTTTGAGCGCCCGCAGCTTTTAATAAAAATATTTCAGAGCAACCAATACAATGAATTCCTATATGGATATTTTGTCACAACTCTAGTTTATTGTATTTAGCAGTTCATTTTTAATTTTGTGTGTCTGAATTATGCCATCTGTCTTAGTTAATATCTCTCCTATTCCCACTTTTTAAAACCTTTATCCATTTTGTTACCAATCCGTTGGAATGGGCTGTAAAACGTCACAAAGTCTTGTTGTATTTCTTCTTGCCTGTATAGTTAGATTTGTTTTTCTTTTTAAAATCCGACCATGTCTTATTGACTCCCACAGTATCATTCTGACTGTTCCAGGTGTCTATACTTTACTGGCCTGCTTTCGGCTCTTAGTCAGCTCTGTTCTCCTTTAGATGTACATGATTTTTTTTTTTATTTCTTTTTTTTGTATCATTTATCCAAAGACCCATGTTTTAATTATAGCGATTTCTTTTTGTCTTAAAAGTCGTGTAAAGTCTTGTTTACTTTTACTTTAAAGTAATCCAATTTGATTTGTGTACAATCAACCACTAGAAACATCACACACACACAAACATACACCCCAACATACACACACTTTGCTTTGATTAGTGCTAGAACGGAAATAAAGCAAATTCGTAGAGGCATCTGCAGAGACACACATGAGAAATCCAGCACTGATAGCAGCAGGTGAGAGTGTGATGTGTAAAGATCAGTAGATAAGCTTACAGCTCTGAGGTTAATTGGAAAGAAAGAAGAAGTGAGAAGAACCAGGTCGTTGCTCCTACCACATGTCGCAAATGCACACTTTTTTTTCCCCCCTTGCTTCTCATGTTGCTATTGGTTACCTGCAAGTCTATTTTTGATAGCAATTATCATGCGCATGTTTGTGCTTAATTTTACATTTAACAAATAGATCTGATTTTGTCTTTTATATATATATATATATATATATATATATATATA
>JAOUQZ010000044.1:23633801-23644488 GCA_028564935.1 Neosilurus hyrtlii
TCTCTCTCTCTCTCTCTCTCTCTCTCTCTCTCTCTCTCTCTCTCTCTCTCTCTCTCTCTCTCTCTCTCACTCACTCATTTGCTCACTCTGGGAATGAACACATCAAAGTCTTCCTCACAACTGTAGTACAGTCATAAATACATAAATTATGTGAACACAGATTTGGTGATTATTGTTGAACTGACTCCATTCCAGTATAGTTTAAAATTTTTATTCATTTTTTTTTTTTTAAAGAAATATAAAATTTCTGTTGTTAAACAAAATTTTTTTGTACCAATCAGCTAAGGTTTTGGTAAAATTTTATTCACTTACGTTGGATACAGAAATGTTTTCTGTCAAGGTAAAACTCTGTACTTCACTCAGAGAATTGTTAAACTCCAACTGTGGGCTGTTTTCATATTGGAACCATCTTGGTAAAGGGATCTTCTTCCTCTTCTTTTTCTTCTTCTTCTTCTTCTTCTTCTTCTTTTCTACCTCCTCTTCCTCCATCTGCTCTTCATTCTTCTCCTACTTTATCTCCTTCTTCTCTCCCCCTTCTTCTCCTTTCTCTTCTTCTCCTTGTCCTGCTTCTACTTTCTTTTTATGTGATGTAATTTAATTCATTAAACAAACAGCTTGCAAGAAATGGGGTGGGGGGGTTAGGGGTGGGGAGGGCAGAAACTCACTCATTTACTTATTTGGTTCACAACCACTCATACTTAGGGGTAATTTGGAGCACCCAATTAGCCTAATGTGCATGTCTTTGGACTGTGGAAGGAAACCGGAGTACCCGGAGGAAACCCACACAAGCACAGGGAGAAACACCTGACTCTGGGACTTGAACCCAGAACTTTCTTGCTGTGAGGCGAATGCGCTAACCACTACGCCATTGTCTCACCCGGAATGAGAAACTGTGTAGTGCAGGGGTCACCAACACGGTGCCCGCGGGCACCAGGGCGCCCGCAAGGACCACATAAGTCGCCTGCAGGCCTGTTCTAAAAATAGCACAACTCACTAGTGAGCTGTGTCTAAAATTAATTTTCGATTTTTATTGTTGATAATTATTGTGAGAAATCATTAACGTATCATTAATCATTATTGATAATGTATAACTTAAGGCAAACTGAGCAAATGTGTAATTTCAGGAGAGCCTATCAAACTGGTAGCCCTTCGTATGACTCAGTACCCATGAAGTAGCTCTCAGTTTCAAAAAGGTTGGTGACCTCTGGTATAGTGTATTCTCTTGGACCATCGGTGGAAGTATTATGTTCACTGCACTGTGACCGTAAGGTTGTTGTTACAGAAGATAATAACGCATTTAGTGGAGGCTAGATTTTGCTGCCCCTCTTAGATTTTGCTACCTTCCCTTGATAGACATGTGAGCTAGTCCTTTCCGTGATTAAAATAAGCTTATGATGAAGCTTATGATGATAACATGTTTACTAAAGTTGTAAGCCTCACAAAAGCATTGATCAAACTTATTTTATATGTTAGTTTTTTTTTTAATATACAGATTAACCTTCTGTGTAGCAGTATGAATTTGTCAATGAGTACAAGGTGCTATCCAGTGTTGTATGCTTCTCGTTTTCCTCCTGCTTTCCCCATTCACTAACCTTTTCCCCACTGCCTTGCTTGTGTGCAGTGTTGTAACACATGCCTACTGTGCCTTCCCCCAGGCCACTAGCATGCCACGGTGGGCTATCGCTGTCAGTTTCCTCTCAATTCTTTTGCTAATATTCAGTTTAGAACAGAACACAATATTCATGATTTATCCCCATCTGCTTTTTAATCTATAATGTGTTCTTAGCCAGTTATTTTTTGTGATGTTCTGTTGAATTCTTAAATCTGGTTGGTCGGAAAGTGTGCATCAGTTTTCTATATCAGCAGGGCTGTGACATATTGGCTACAAAGTAAATGACAGGTATATAAATGTGCTAACAGTAATACATTATTGATACATCTCATCTCATTGTAATATGGGGGTTCACATACATTTAGCTTCATTTTATAAATATATTTTTTTTATTTTCGAAAACAAAGTGTAAACTTTACATTGTGCTTTGTGTAGGATGTTTTATTATCATAGGAAAGACATTTGAGGTCAAACAACAGTTTTATTTTCCACCATGAGAAGGACAAGCTGCCATTTTATTATTATTATTATTATTACTATTACTATTATTATTATTAACTTTGAGGGAGGCTAGCTGTAACAAAAGCTGACTGTCAGTTTATAGCGGTTATAAAAGTGTAACTTTTTTTTATTGGACATCCCACAACATCAAATGCAGCAAAGAATTATGTTCCTATGACAGGACGTCCTGTCTCTTACATGTAAATGCCTTGACTGGAACTATTATATGTTCACTTTTATACACATTTTTCCTCCTGGTTTCCTCCTACAGTTCGTAGACATGCACATTAGATTAACAGGCTACTCTAAATTGCCCATAGATGTGAACGGATGTTTGCGTATATGTTAGAATTGCGATAGGCTAGTGACTTGGTGTTCAGAGTGTACCCTGCCTCTCACCCGATGTCAGCTGGTATTGGCTCCAACTTCCCCCACCACCCTGATGGATAAGCAGTATTAGATAATGGATGGATAGAAGTTTGATTTGATTTGTTTCGCCAGGTTTAAATGGTATATGATATTCGTACTTTCTTGGTCTACTTAGTTTTGTCAAGGGTTGAGAAGAATCAGGCTTATTTCTGTTTTCACCTTAGTTTGTACTTTAGGATGGACAGCCTGTAAATTACATGATTCAAAAAAGGCTGTTGAAGAGAGCTAGTACAGCACAGTAGCAAGTAGACAAAGGACTTGAATTTGCAGACTGTTAAACTGGGTCCTTCTCAGGACGCAAGAGGCCCGTTGCGGCCCACATTCTAATTTTAGTGGGCCTGCTTTTGTGGAGGATCACAGTAAAATGGGTCTTCGTCAGAGCTAGAGGACAGTTTGAGTGCACAGAGTACTGAAAGTGGTTAGTTTCACGTCACAGAATGCTAAAACGCCAGTCATCACAACTTTTTAAGATGGCCTGGAGGTGTCTGATGGAGCAGTACAAGACCATATGTTTCTTCAGATTGTAAAACCCAAAGGAAACAGTAGCATCTAGTCTGTAGGAGGTATAATCTTGTACTGAAAAGATCTTTTGTAATTATAATCATCCTTTGTTTTTGCCATAACCAGCAGTAGTTATAGGGTTAAACTAGCAGCTCCTTTAAGAATATTAAGATTCACTGAGTTTTACTTTGTACTTCTGTCTTAGCTGCACATGCTCTGCTTGTGGAGAGTCTGCACAAGTCACTGGCATGCTATTAAAATGTGTGCGTGTTTACATTAGAATGCACATTATACATCGGTGTGTCATAGTGTGCACAGTGTATGAGGAAAGCACAGGTTTCACTAACTCCTCTGTCCCTCTGCTCTCAGTCTACAGTGCCAGCACCCACTTTCTCCATGCCAGTCACAGTGCCCGTGTCCAGTCAGAGTCCTCTGCCCTTCAGCAATCCCGGAAGCCTTGTTACCACTTCCTTTGTCACCTCCACGCTCACAGACCCTCGCCTGCTGTCACCACAGCAACCACAGCTCCAGAGGAACACAGTGTCTCCGGGCCTGCCACAGAGACCAGCCAGTGCAGGTGAGAATGATACAGAGGTCATGTCAATTTGGAAACAAATATGTTTTTCTCTCTCTCTCTCTCTCTCTTTCTTTCTTTCTTTCTTTCTATTTTTTATTTTTCCAAACCACAATCTTGATGAATTCAGTTTTCACCTGAAGACACATGAAATGTTTAATACAGTATACTACACATGTGTTTTTGTGTGCATTTAAAGAACATTTTGTTCACTGCTGCACAGCCAGCCTCTGCATGCTCACTCCTGTGACCGAACACACAAAGAGTCATTTTGTTGCTTGACCATCATTATATGGTGTAATAACATAAACTTCCTGGTCCATGTGTCATCCATGCTTATACAGTATGGCTTTTTATTTCTGCCTTTCTGTGTAGAGGATTTTTTTTTTTTTAAATCTCCGAATGTGACCTGAAAATGCATTGACACAGCATTGGTGAATTCAAATGTATCTACAGTGTATTAATATGAGGAAAAAAATAAAAAGAAGGGAAGATAAAGTGGGGGAGCAGGGCATGGAGTGAGTTAAAGGTTGGGAAGTCATACTGATTATCAAGTTGTGTACACTATATATATGAGACCTGCAGAAAGAGGACCCACACACAAAGATATATATTAAGGTATGAGGAAGTGAGGGTTTTTTTTTTTTGTTGTTGTTTGTATTTTTGTTTTTTGCATCAAGCCGAGAGTTATAACACCTGCACCGTGCAACAAAAAAAGATCAGTATAATGTAGTATAAAAGCAAGAGACAACCAAAAATACAGTTATGATACAAGATTTCATTTTCTAGCAGATGAGAAGTGGACAAAGATGTACATATATTTAAAATATATGTATTATAATGTTTATTATAATTTGAATATAATGTAGCCCCATCTCTAACATCTTCAATCCACTCACTGCATTTTGACAAAATGTGGCTCTAAATTGTACAAGGGGCTTGGAAGGTGTGGGGTGGGGCATTGACTGAGACGGTGGGCAGAGTAAGGGGGAGAGCATCAATTTCTGTGACCAAGTTTCAGTCAGCATGTATTTAAAAATAAGCACTCTTTTATGGTGGTGGTGGATGCTGCTCGCTTATGGTTAGAGGTTGTTAACATTCCTAGTCTTCTTGGTGTAGAGATGTACCAAACAGCTTTTTGTCAATGAAAAAGTTAATGGTGTTAATATTACCACCAGCATTAATGTGTTGTGTCACAATACAGTCATGTCAGTTAGTGTAGAGCAAAAAAATCTTTGCAGTACCTCTTAAAAGTTGTTGTGTGGAACAGGAAACAGGAAGTGGAAGGTATCCTAATGGTGATACCAAGTTTAATCATGTGATCATTACAAATTGTCAGTTTAACAGTATGGATTACGTCAATTTTTATTGACAGCTAGCCTATAAACAAGCACTTTGTACAGCACGTCCTGTTTTTGCCTGATGAACTAAAGTAATACTGGATTCACAACACAATCTTACAACAAGATAAAGATTAAAGCTGAAGTCATGAAATCATTTATATGTGCAGTGCCCTTTTCTCATGCTATGCTCCTGCTATTTTGCAATTTAGAACGAGCAGGCCATATGATAATCAGTCGTCTGAATTGCGGCGGTGTATAATGAGTCAGATTATGGCCTTCATGGGGCGATTCATATAAATAATTTATTCACAATATCATGTCTATAAAGTCATAGTTAGCCTTGAATGGCAGTTATGTTGACCATTTCATTTGCACACTCCACAATCGCACGCCACATCGCAGTGACTACTTCAGTATTTGAGTAATGCATAATTTGTAGTTCCACCTGCCATCTGATTACCAAGGTGCACCATTTGGTATTAACTCATCATTATGTGTAGTTAAGTCTGAATATGGTCTTTTAAGAGTATTTATCTCAAACAGTTCCAGAGGTCAGGCTGTGTGTATTTAACAGTGTCTTAAAAGTGGCAGTTAAATGAAGCCCTATTAGCATTTCAATCCTCTCAACTACTCATTTTGAACTTTCTGTTTCTCAGGTGCTCTTCTAGGAGGTGACCTGAATAACTCAAATGGGGCATGCCCAAGCCCAGTGGGTGAGTGTTCTTCATTATTATTCCACCCTTCTTCAGGTGCACAGTCCTCACAGTCGTAGCTAGCGGAGATGGTAGAAACCAGGTGCCCATGCGGTATTCTAGAGATGCTAATAAAGTAAGCACTTTTGTGCGGAGGTCAGTCTTACTGGCCGTCTCTGTCTCCCTCTTCTCGCAGTTGTGCACACACAAACACGCACCTGTTAGTAATCAGCAGCTGAGGGTCACAGTGCTCCCCCTAGCTTGTAAACATCAAGCCCCACAGGATCACAGGAAAGGGGTGGGGTGAACAAAATGACAAATCTGAATGACATGAATGGTGTGGACTGACACCTCTTGCCCCATGCGCACACATTTCTGCTTTCCTATCCTGTTCCCTCTCAGCTGTTCCCCGTATCTCACTTGTCCCTGCCATCCATTAAGTTCAGCTGGCCTGGCCAAGAGCTCCTCACACGTAGCCTTGACACACACGGACAGCTGCAGATTCAGGCGTCTGCTCATCAAAGAGCAAATGCAGCTAGAGATCACACTTCACTGCTCAGGTTGTTGTGTAGTGACTGTTGCAACAGCATAAGGGTCCCGCTGTTCAGAGGATCAGAATAAAACCTTCAGTTAGCAAGTTCAGGTTGTGTTGATCCTACTCTTTTCTTTCTTTCTTTCACTTTTTTTCTTACTCTTCCATTTTCTTTCATACGTTTCTTTGCTTCTCATTTTCTTTCCGTCACATTTCTTTACTATCTTTCCTTCTTTCTTTCACTTTCATTAATACTTTTTCATTTTCTTCCTGTTTTTTCACTTTCTTTCTTACATTTCTTTTTATCATTTTCTGTCACTCTTTCTTTCCTTGTTTTTTTTCTTACCTTCTTTCTTTCAGTGCAACTTTGCCTCCATTCTCAGCTGTTGCAGTTGAGAAGGAGCTTAGGGAATGTTAGCATTGACGTCACTCTGCATTCCTGCCATTCCTGCTGCCTGCCTGCAGTAATCAGACGCCAGGGCGGGTGGATAGGAAGACAGAGAGGGGCATGAGACAGAAAGAGAAAAAGAGATGGTCACACAGATTTATAAATTTTGTGTGTGTGTGTGTATGTGTGTATGTGTATATATATATATATATATATATATACAGTATATATATAGTAGTGTACAGTGAAGATACACCACCACTTTTGTGTAGCTCCAATTAAATAATAAAATTATTTACTTCTCTATAATTTTTGGTGAAAATGTATTGAACAATGCTATTGTAGGAAATGAGAACCAAAAAAATGAATTCTTACAAGTATATTGAGGTAAAAGTACGGATAATAACAAAAACACTGAACATACCAAAATACGAAAAATTGAAAGGTGTCGCAAATTTTGTTTATTTTTTTACCTTTTTATAGCATGAATGAACTTCAAACCATAGGGAATGGTTTAGCGAGTGAAGAAATTAAAAAATATGTGAACACTATTCCTGAAAGGTTAAATGCTGTAATCAAAGTAAAGGGTGCCATGATGATTATACACAAAATACGATTATACACAAAACGAAGATATCAAAAACCAAGTACTATTCAAGTATTTATTTATCATGTAATATTGAATCATATTGATGAGAATAAGTAAACAAACAACAATATATAGTGATAACAACAATAACAGCCTGTTTTGTTGAGAAAGAAAGTCAATATTTAGTGTGGCCACCCTTTACTTTGATTACAGAATTTAACGTTTCAGTCATAGTGATCAAATATTTTTTAGTTTCTTCACCCGCTAAACTATTCCATATGGTTTTAAGTTCATTCATGTTATGCTAAAGTCAAACAAATAAAATTTGCAACACCTTTTCAGTTTTTCTGAAAAAGTGGTATTTTCAGTGTTTTTGTTTATTAGCCATACTTTTACATTAATATACTTGTCGGAATGATTTTTTTTTGAAAATCATTTCCTACAATATCATTGTTAAATATATTGTTCATTCATGTTATGCAGAAGTTAAAAAAAACAATAATTTAATTTTTTTCTGAAAAATTGGTATTTTCAGTGTTTTTGTTTGTATATACATATAAAACAAAAACAGAAAATACCAATTGTGTGTGTGTGTGTCTATATATATATATATATATATATATATATATAGAGAGAGAGAGAGAGAGAGAGATAGAACTTTAGTCACATACCTTGCGCTTATTTAAGCAGGGTTACTCATTGGCTCTGCCATTTGCATCAGTGTTGCAGGTCTATGTGCTGTACATTTTCACCAAACTACACTGATGTCGCCAGTCAACAAATGGCATTCATAATGCCATATGTTCAGAGTAACACTGTTGTTGCTGACGCCTTGTGAGTAGGCAGTATGATTGAACTTGGGAATACCATACATAAAAATTTACTTCCAGTTTTGATCCCTCAGCGATCCATTAAAATGCTTTAAATGTTCTCAGGCAATATTTCAGCAGTTTTTTTAAAGCATTTTATTTTATTACACATTAGTTTTTTTTCTCATCATTGTCCCACTGTTGTTTTATTTGTTCCACTTGTTAAACTTGTACTTTTTCCCACATTGTGACTCGGTGATCGTGGTCTGTTTCGCCAAATTGATTTTCATGGCATCAGTAATCATAAGAACAGGCAGTAGTATGTATATAAGGTCTTCAGTTGTGCTAGAATACTGATTGTATTTGAATGTCCCATGTTGTCATAAGATTACTAATGGAGAGTCTGACAAACATGGGAAAGCCCCCATCTGTGTCCTTCTGTCTCTTTCCTTGTCCCACTTCCTGCCCACTGGCAACTCTGCTCTCTAGTACAGTTTAAATGTAAGCTCTTGTAAGTGAAATTCAAAAGATGAGAAGATTGATACTATATTTTCTCTCCCAGTGTATAATATGCTCCTGTTTTTCATTTGTCTAGTGCAGTGATTAGTGTCTCTGTTTGAATTTCCCTCTCACACATTCAGCTCTCACATCATTGTACTACTCGGGTGCAGTCTAAACACCATTTACCAGTAATTTCCCCTTTAATTTAGCCATGATCGGTTTATAGTTGGTAAACAGGGGATTACGTTTGCAGCACTGAGCAAGTCTTGTTAAAAAATGCAAATAACATGGTGGGATAAACTATAACAGGCTTAGTCTGACTTTCTTCCTGCTGTGCAAATACTAACCTACTGTTTTTCCTGTTAGGATACAGTAAACCCTGGCATATGTCCCTGTGTGCATGTGTGTGCTGGGTGAAGAAAACTTTTCAAAAGCTTTTCTGGATTGTGTTTTGTATGTATACCCCTATGACGCATTTGTCTCCCCTCTCTCTATAGCTAATGGCTACATCAGTGCCAGGGCCTCCCCAGGCCTCCTGTCTGTCTCCACTGTCTCAAACGGTAATAGCATGGGGAAGGTAGTCCCAGCCAAATCCCCACCTCCGTCCAGTCCTCAGATGGTGAGCAGTCGTAAGCCGGACCTCCGCGTCATCACCTCTCAAAGCAGCAAGAGCCTCATGCAGCTGGTGAGAACTACAACACACACCCAGACACAGAAATATGGCACATATAGTCCATATTACACTTTCAGAACCTCAAAGAAATACAAAGAACCTGATCAAATATCAGGTTGATAGCAAACTTTTCCTAAGAGGGGAAACTTGTAAAGCTTACAAGTACACAGCATATTAAAAACTGATCAGCGGAGAGAAATGCCTCACTGAATCATGCTTACAGCAGTCAGGTCTGATTTCAGCAAAAACTAGAGGAAGGTTTACCCAAAACATTAGAGCATTTTTGGGATCTCTTAGTACTTCCTTTCCCTTCGGACTTGTAATGCCCATTTTTCTGTCCATTCACCCTCACCCCCGCAGACAGATGAGGAGCTGGAGTTGGTGACTGAGGTGAATACAACTCACTTGTTTGACTGTTGTGAATTTTTGTTCAGTTATTAATGGATGTAGTGCAGAGATTGTTTGATGCCTCTTGTTGTGTGTTTGCCTGACTGTTTGACTACACACAGTGACATGTTCCTGTTTTAGATTGCATGCACAAACACTGATTAATATTGATAGTACTTACATATTCATCTGGCGCAGTATGGCAGTGTGTTTCTGCCATGCCAGAAAGGAAAAATGTTGCAGTGTCATATTTTAACATGGAAGGTTTGTGACAACAAGATCTTTTTCACATTACTATGACATAAAACCTTCCCACATTACAAAGAGAAACTTTTCTTGTTATCACTGTATACCAGGGGTGGCAAACTCATATATTACTGAGGACCACATTACTAAATTTAAAGGTGATCGAGGGTCAAATAATCACCAAACATCTATTCTAAAAGGGCAAACATGAAATCTGCATGGCAAATGATTCGTTTAGGCATTTGTTTTCTTTTCCTTTATTCACTTGCATTTTCTGACAAGACGTAACATTGACAAGCTAGCATACAATCTTTCTTGAGTCATATTTGACTGAATACTTGAAATAGGCTGCTGCCACCTAGTGGATGGATGATGAATTAGGTTTCATGGTAATGGTTGATCCAAAGAATGTATGATAGTCGTATTCTTTGAAAGCTCCTGCTGGCCACAAAAATGAGGAGGTGGGCCGGGTTTGTCACCTGTGCTGTATACCATTCATCTTAGTAAAAGTATGGTTTTAATATCAAATGTTTTATGCTATAATCATGTCATAAAATAAATAGTATGTGATAACAAAAACTGTTTCAGTAATGTGAAAAGTACACTTTTTTTAATTACAGTACAGTTTTCACATTTAACGTTGCACTGATCTGTTTTTTTTTCTCATTTCTTTTCCCCCCAAAAATATGAATCTAAATTGTTACAGAATCAAACAGATGACTCGTTCAGACATTATAGTGAACATAAGCCTCCCAAATTAAAGCAGGATGATGCTTATATTAACGCAATGGTTACATAAGTGCACACACACACACACACACACACACACACACACACACATATGCACACATAGATACCTGAGTCAGACATGCATGATCAGTGACAGAAAGCAACCCAGTATAAATCATCG
>JAOUQZ010000044.1:23709185-23722435 GCA_028564935.1 Neosilurus hyrtlii
ACCGGAGTACCCGGAGGAAACCCACGCAAGCACAGGGAGAACATGCAAACTCCACACAGAAACGCCCGAGCTGGGAAGTCTCAAGACATCACAGGCATTATAACCAAACAAATACATTTATAAATGTGTGTGCGATTTCTTTAACATATTTGTACATATTTTAACAAAGAATAAAATGCATTATACTTGCATTAACATCTCATGTGCATATCAGTAATTAAATTTGTACTTTAACATTTCTAAACAAGGCATTTGAAAAAAATTAACCAGTGTTTTATAGTCTCAGTACTAGCATTAACAAGCACTTTCATTCATTCATTTTCTGAACCGCTTAATCCTAATCCCATCTCAGCTGACTCTGGGCGAGGGCAGAGTACACCCTGGACAGCTTGATAGGCCATTGCAGGGCAGAAACACGCTGACAGCAATGCAGCCTACTGTTGACGAAAATCAGCAATGGTTCTTTTACATGCCTCTCACCATAGACAGTGAGAGACATGGCCTGCATTTGATAACCCAGTTAGCTGCACTGGGGGGACAGCAGTGAGAACCTGGTGATAGTGGGGCTTGAACCCCGACCTTGGGATCAGTAATCCAGCACCCTACCACCACATAAACTAAACTTCACTGTAAATTTTAGCAGTTTGACCTAAGAGATGCATCATACACTAATATGTGTATATCACTAATGTTATCAAAGTGGAAATTAGCATTTACTAACTTTTCCCCTAAGCTTCTTTGAATCATATAAACAATTTATATTAGCCTAATGTTTTTTTTTTATAAATTTTCATTAATGCTAAAAAAAATCTAAAATGAATATCTCATTCTACAGTACATATGGGCAAACAGGATAGTATATACATAGCAAATTATAGCACTTGAGAAATGTCTTATAAAGACTGATAATGGATTTTTCAGAAAACATGCAGGTTTTTTGGACACTTAAGGTTGAAAATTGTATTCCAGTACATACTAAATACATCCATTAAGAGTACACTGTATAAATATTATACTACTACATTTCTAATTGGAAATATAAGAATATAAGTCTTTCTAGAATCTATATGTGAATCATACTTTATAGAAATCTAGATCTACAGTAGATCTAGTCTAGACAGTTTGACAGACTATAACAGTTATTCACAGAAATCGGCCTAGGCCTAGTCTATATTTAGCTATTAATATATATATATATATATCTAGCGACTCTGTGTCACATTTCCATATAACGTACAAACCCCAGTATATAATATAGTTCAATGGTGTGAACCATTTAGTGACAAAAATATCATACTTGGTCATTTATTTATTAAAGTAAATGATCCAATATTACATAATTGTGAGTGGCAAAACTTTCTGAACCTTTGCTTTCAGACCCCCTTGCGCAGTGGTAACTATATCTAACCCTTTGTGGTAACTATTGGTCAGTCCTACACATTGACTTGGAGGGTTTTTATTCTATTCTATTCTTTGGGATTTTGTTGGGTTTTCTCATATGGATGGCTTACACAACATTTCTACTGAATTCAGGCCAGAACTTTGACTTGGCCATTCCAAAACATTGCATTTGTTCTTTTTTAACCATTCTTTGGTAGAATGACTTGTCTTTCCTGTCATTGTCTTGCTACATGACCAACTTTCTCTTGAGGTTTAATTAACAGACAGGTGTCACGACATTCTTCTTTAAAATTCACTGGTACAATTCAGAATTCAATGTTTCATCAATTATGACAAACTTTCTTGTCCCAGATGCATAAAAACAGGCCCAAACCATGATAACATTACCACCATGTTTTACAGATGGAAAAAGGTTCTTATACTGGAATGCTGTGTTTTCTTTTCTCCGAAAATAAAACATCTTATTTGAACCAGAAAACTTCTTTTTTTTGGTCTCATCCATACACATTTTTCCAATAAACTTCTGGCTTGTCCACATGATCTTTAACAAACAAAACAGTAGAAATGTTTTTTGTTGTTGTTGTTGTTGTTTGTTTATTTGTTTTTTGGGGATTTTTTTGAAGAGCAGTATCTTTTTTCTTGCAACTTTGCCAATCACACCAGGTTTGTTCAGTATTCAGTATTGAGTCAGTAATATTAATATTAGCCAATGTGATAGAGGCATTTAGTTGCTTAAAAGGTACCTGGTTATACCTTCTAGACTATTGTACACCTGACGTTTGGGCTGATCTCTGTTGGTCAACTACATCTGGGGAGAATGATAGTGATCTTGAAATTTAACCATTTGTCTGAAGGTGCATTGGTGGAATTCAAAGTCTTTCTCCATAGTCTTTCCAGCCTGATGAGCATCATCAGCTCTTTTTCTGAGGTTCTCACAAATTTACCTTTGTTCCACCATATACATAACCACAAACATGTGTTGTGAAGGTCAGACATTGATAGATTCCTGTTTATTAAATACATCAGGATACTCACTAATGTTCGGTCTTTAAGTTGATTGAAAAAACCTGACTCTAATGTCACCTTTCAATCATAATTTCACTCAAACTTAACTTGTAATCCTAGAGGTTTATGAGGGATTAATGTAATAATGACTGATTTGTCTCATTAAGTATTTTGTATTTTATACTGAGTATTTTTTAAATAAAAACTCAATAAATAAAAACTGTGTGCATGCTAATAGTAAACCTTTAACTCAGACAATTGGTAGTGTCACTGGCATGGGGTGTGTCCGATTAGATTCTTGCTTGTTAGAGCTCTTTCAGGCTATGCTGGATTGTTCCCCTGAATTTCCACCGCCCAACATTATACAGGCTAAATTTTCACGACCACATGAATGTAACTTGCTGAATTATGTATCATTTATATTGTACAGATTTTAAGGTAACTTGGATTTGAGTTATATTTACAAATATCTATTATCCAAACTAAATTATGCCGTGTGTTGTTTTCCTTTGTCAAAATATGAATGTGAGTGTATGCTCTAAATCTGATTTAGCTCTTCACCTTCGAGACTTTATCCCAAACATGAGGTAAGTGAATAATAAAGAAGCAAGCGTGTGCGCCACATCTGGTTTCATTTGTCCCTTGTTTTTGTGAGATCCTCATGTGGCTCAGAAAGTAGCACTGTGAAGCGCTTTAAGTGATTGAACATCTTTGGCTTGGATGGTCAGAGCACATGCGTGTGTGGACCCCTCACTCAACTTGAGAAACCTCCACATCTCTGAGTCCTGCTCAATTACTGAATGTGTTCGCCTAAAAATAGGCCACCGTATGGGACTCATTTTACATGTGGCACACGTTTTAGAGTCTGAAAATCAACATGTTGATGAAAGAACTTGGAAAACCTGAAGTTAATCCTTTTTTTCTTGCTTTTTTTCTTTTTCAATCTCTAATTCTTCTCTTTCTTATTTTGTTTGTCTCTCTTTTTCTCCTTGTATTTGTGTGTAGCTTAATGTCTCTTTTCCATTTTACCAGACCACATAAAAGCAGGAGACGGCAAGGAGAAATGGTCTGCTTTATCCATTAGAACCAGCTCATAGCTGATTAGTGTCTTTGCATGCACTGAAACATCCCAGGCACCGACTCAGTCTCATATTGTTTCACTGACATTTTCAGTAAGCCACGTCACTATGTTCTCACAAGGATGTTATCTGTGTTGAGAAGAAGAGTAGCTACTACTAGGACTTTGGACTTGATTATCTGTTTCTTTAAGCTTTAAATTAAGAACTAAAACAAAAACAACACCTAAACCTGTGCAATGGCTAATAGTTAGTATACTATTTAAGAGTATCTGTTATCAGTATGACGAATTTCTGTTTTGAGATATTAATTTTAGCCCTGCTGTGCTCTAAAATAATAAACTGTTATTGTAGAAGTAAATGCACATAACCAGACCCATGTTTGGAGCAGATGTATACTATGTGGTATGACTGTGGCACAATGTCATGTTAAATAGATTTATAATCATTAACTATGCTCTCTGTTTTCCACTATTTGAGAGCTCTGTGGGCAGAAACACTTTTAATAAAGCAGAAAAAAAGCAAAAAAAAAAAACCCAGTATTTACCCCTCACCAATGCACTGACTAGTAAACCCACAGTTCTCCTAAATGAAAGCCGTGTGCGTTTTCTTACAAACGTCTGTGTTTGTGACTTTATAAAGTTTTGTTTCAGATGTATTTTGACTTGGGGACTGAGATAGAAGTAACAAGCAAGAAAGGAGGAGGTTTGAAACTTAAATAATATTCCTTTCTGTTAAAAGCATAACTTTAGTATCTATACACTTTTATTTGAAGTGATTTCTTTGGTCATGAACCTCTAACCAACAGCCTGCTTAATACATAACTTTTATTATTTAATACATTTAATTTAGATTCTGGCATCCACCTATAGGAATAAGTAAATACTTTGAAGAATGGTTTTCTTACTTAATATTCAGTGTTTCTTTTACTCTTTTTAATAACCATGTTTACTCTTTGTATAACCAAAGCTTAGTCATTCAACCTGATATTAAAATAATGAATAGCTATTTTTATTGATAAAGGGTTTGTCATGTGTGCTGGATTTTCCTAAGTAGAGGATTTATTTCTTTGGTATTCCCATACTTTATATTTATTCGTTATTATAATGAAAACCACAGATTCACTTTCCATTCGTGTGTGTTTGTGTGTGTGTGTGTGTGTGTGTGTGTGTGTGTGTGTGTGTGTGTGTGTGTGTGTGCCTGACTGTCTGTCTGTCTTTGGAATGGTTTAAAGGGCAGAGGAGTCTCAGAAACTCTTTTTTCTGTCCCCTTCTTCATTCAGTCCCCAGAGTTGTTACTGCTTAGATTAAAAACAGATGGCAAAATGCTCGCTCTCTCTCTCTCTCTCTCTCTCTCTCTCTCTGTGTGTGTGTGTGTGTGTGTGTTATTCTGTGTGTGAGAGTGTATATCAGCATTGGGATATCAAAATAAATAAAAATACATTCTGGTTACTAATAGATAAACATTAAAATTACTCAGGAATTAACATAGCTTCCATCCACTTTTTACCACCATGTGTTAGTATAAGGTTTACTAATATTAGCTTAGTGGTTATCACTTGTGGCCAACAGCGTTTCTGTGTGGAGTTTACATGTTCTCCCTGCGCTTGCATGGGTTCCCTTCAGGTGCTCTGATTTCCTCCATAGTCCCAATACATGCGGATTAGGCTACTCTAAATTGCCATAGGTGTGAATGCTAGTAAGAGTAGTTGTATGTATCTGTGTTGTTTCTGTGTTGACTTTGCATTTTTTCATGCTTGCGTGGGTTTCCTCCGGGTACTCCGGTTTCATCCCACAGTCCAAAAACATGCACAGTAGGCTGATTGGCCTTTCCAGATCGCCCCTTAGGTGTTAGTGTGAGTGTGAATGTTTGTATGTGTTTGTTGGCCCTGCAATGGCCTGGCGAGCTGTTCAGGGTGTACCCCGCCTTCGCCCAGAGTTGGCTGAGGTAGGCGCCAGCCTCCCTGCGACCCTAATTAGGATTAGGCGGTTATAAATGATGAATGAATGAATGAATAAATGAAAAACAAAAGTCTAACTATATCAAGATCTGGCATATATTCATATACGGAATGTTCTTACTGAACAGAAATGAAATAATATTTTATGCTCTAATATACTGTATGTCATACACCATGTACAATAATGTAAACACAGTCCAAAGATGTTTGACTATCTTGCTGAAATTTACAGGTTTTTAGAGAAGAAATCTTACCAAATTTTGCAAAGAGAGAAACAAGAATATAATAAGCAACATTTCTGAAGCACTGGATATGGATTTATAACATAGCAGTGGTGGACCTGAAGAATGGTGTAGAGTTGGTATCTTAATAGACAGTGTTTATATTCTCGCTCTGGTTCAGTATGTTTGAGTATTGGTTTGGTCTCTCCTGTAACATCTTAACCTTTTTTTTTCTGCAGCAGTATGAAGTCACTGTGGTGGATCTGTGTGGTCCTGTTTCTTTTGGGCTCTGCATGTAATCTGACAGAGTGCTTGGACCCCAAAGAGCCCAATGTGTGCAGTTTATGGGAAAGGTAAGTCCCAAAAACAAGGCTAAAATTAAGCAAACCTTTTTTTTTTTTGTTATACTGTATTAATCCCGCAAGAGAATTATTGCCTCTGCATTTAACCCATCCAAAGTGAGCACACACACACACATGTAAACAGTGAGCACACACACACATGTAAACAGTGAGCACATACACACTTGGAGCAGGGGCTCCAAGCTAAAACATTAATCAAAGTAAACTAATACTTTTTTATAATCAGATTTTTAATCCCTGTATAAAGAGTAAAATTTATTCAGAATGAGTGACTCTCTTTTTTATTTTCTATAGTTTCACCACCTCTGTGAAAGAGTCTTATGCTCAGCCATTTGATCAGGTTTATGAGGAGCCCTGCTATGAACCCTGGAGCTCCAACAAATGCATTCGGCACCGGTGAGAGAAACATGTGTTCAGTAATATACTAAATGATAGAAAGATATTCAAAATGTTGCAAAATTACATGTATTGTGTATAAAAGGGTATGATGTGTATACAGAAGAAATGTGTGTAAATCATGGCATTAAACACTTGGAAAACAATACATCTAGAGTCTAAAAAGTCACATGCATGACAGAATCAGTGTGCCATATTTGGGTCGTGTCACCACAAAGTCCAAAAAAAAGAGAAGTTGTTTTACTGAATATACAAAATCTACAGATAAATATTTTTAAAGTAAGAGGTCATTTGATAACTTTGTTGCGGTTGCTGGGAGGCTTGGAGGCTGGAGCCTATCTGTAGGGTGGGGAACACCCTGAACAGCTCACCAGTCCATCAAGGGCTAATACACACACAACCTTTGGATTAACTAACCACTTCACCATCGTCCTGTCCAAGTACCCTAACCTTAACTGGAAATTTTGCTGTAAACTTTGATGTGTCAACTACAATTATCCCACTTTACACATTATTTTGACCTACAAAGTCATAATTGCAGGTTGCTTTACAGTATAATATTTTGGTGACTGATTCATTATATATTAATTAATCTTTTAATTACAAAATTTGAGAAGTTATAAACAGGATTTTTTTTAACACAGTCTTGTTTTAAATCAATATATCTCAGAAGGAATTCTTGCTACACTGGACATATTTTCTGATGGCAGGCCCCATTTCAGAAATGGCAATTTTTTTTTACAAAATGTTGCTCTCGTGTCCTGTATTTTTTCCAGCAGATTTATTTATTTATTTGTTTGTTTGTTTGTTTATTTATTTGTTTGTTTGTTTGTTTGTTTATTTGTGTAAAAAGAAAATTACATTTTCATTGGATTCGATTTACAATATGTTTCTGGTACTCCTTTGTCATGATAGGGGAACGTGTTAGACATTATGAATTTTGATCATTTTCCCGACATGGATAACATATGGTATGCAAATGTCCTTGGGTATGAGTGTGTAATTTTTCCCCACTTTCTCCATTCTTTATCTCTCTCTCTCTCTCTCTCTCTCTCACTCACTTGCTAGGATAACATATAAAACAGCTTATCGTCAGTCAGTAAAAATGGACTATCGTAGGAGGTATCAATGTTGCCCAGGGTTCTATGAAAGCAGAACCAAATGTGTTCGTAAGTAATAAATAAAAATTTGGTGCTTTCTGTACCAGCAGTGGAATCTCATAACTTGATTGAAATAAAATTTTCAATGTATTATTCCTCTCTGTATGCTTTTGCCAAACTGTGCGTGGGGGGTGTCAGCACGCTGCACCAAGGAATGTGTCCACGGACGGTGTGTCGCCCCAGACCGCTGTCAGTGTGAAGGTGGCTGGAGAGGGGATGACTGTTCCAGTGGTGAGTATTTCTCACACACACACACACACACACACACACACACACACACACACACACACACACACACACTACACACACACCATTAGTTTTTACAAGAGAGTGAACAGACACTGAATCTTGATTGACCTACTCTCCACTAATCTGCCTGTTTAAATTCACCCTCACTTATAATACAAAACTAATAGCTGACCAAATCTTTATTCCTGAGCAGATTTCAGGAGTTTAAGGCCAGCTGGAATTGATAGTTATTCATTTTTAGGTCATGTAGATCTTACAACACATTCCTCAACTTTCTTGGATCAGCTGCATGGATCCAGCATGTAGCTTTCTCTGTACAGAGGGACTATAGTCTTAATATTGCAGTGCAGTGTCTTGGTGATGGGAATACACACAGCTGAAATGGAAACTGTGGCCCCTTGTACTGGGCATAGACCTTTAGAATATGATTGGGTGGGTAGAGAGGTCCCATTCTCCAGTTGGCTGTTTTGCAAAGCCTGCTTATTGCACTTCCTGAATGCTTGTGTGCTGAGAGAGTAGTGGGAAAGAGGAGAAGTTATAATTTTAAGCACAGCTTTCTTTTCCAATCGTAACTATTGGAACATAGTTCCAAAGTTTCAGATTCAAGCTATTACCTAGTGATTTGGCAGCACTAATTCAAACAAAGCCAAAGTCCAAAAGCGTGATGATAATGCAAAGAGAGCACAGTTTAGCAGCAGATCCAAAATGAAACTCAGCCGAACCAGTCTTGCATTCAAACAGAATGTGAGATAACTTAGGAAAAGATGTCAAAGATTCAACGAACATGATGGGAAAGTTTACATTCCTGTGTGTTGCCTGAGATATTTCTAATATTTGCTTTTATTAACGCAGAATCATAACAATTTCACTAAATTATCTTCGTAAATGATACACCGAGGGTTTGGTAAATGGAATGTTGATTACAGACCAGACCCTCAGTTTGACCTTATTCCCTTTGGGGAAAGTGAGGAATTTTCCCACGTCAAAATTTTTTAAAATTATATATATATATATCCACACACGATGGAATTTGGCCAATTAATTACTGAGTGCTTATTGCATTTCTGTGAAAAGCCAAGAGTCAGATGAGATGCTCCTACTCAAGCAGAGTTATCAGTGTATAAACATCACTGAGATGGTGGAACTGAGGTTAATAGGATAAAGGTGTCACACAGAAGAGTCCTTTTTGAAAAAAAAGTTTAGTTTCACATGACCCTGATTTTATATCAGAGGACACTTTTAGTTGTGTAAATCAACAAACATTGAAATGAAGTACTTATACGGTAGTTATCTGATGCAGTTCACAAACAAAAATGTGTGAGTCATTTGAAAAGGCAGAGTCCCACGAAGGCTTTGACCTTATGGAGTTAGTTGTATTTTATTCCCTACTTATCAGTGTTTCCCTTTTCAAAACTCACAAGGGTCAGAGGTTCATCCGTAGAGCCAAGCTACTGAGCTCACACTTCTACAGTTTAACATCTTGACATGGAGTAGCTCTGTCATCACTGTTCACTATCAAAGATAACAGTGGGTTCAAATCTCTTCTTTGGACAAATATTTTCACCCCCAAACTAAACTGCAAGTAGATGTCAAGCAGCAAAACATGTACTTTTATGGTTGTACAGAAGTATTTTGTTTCAGAGAGTTGAGTTGTATGCAAATGTTTGGGCACTGTTGGACAAACGACATATTTCGTTGATTTTTATAAGTGAACTGAAGTAAACCCAGTCTGCAGTAAACTATTTTTTTTAAGTTTTTTTTTTTCTTTCTGAAAAATACCCATACACAGCTATTATATATTTGATTAACTTAATTAACACATTATTTTGCAACTATCATAGCTAGGAAATGCTTTTTGGTAGACAGCTAAAATTCTTCTATTATTGTTTTAGGAATTTTTAACCACTGCTGTAAAGTTTCAGCACTTAATAACAGCAGAGGACCTTAGGCATGGCATTGTTGTCCACGCCTGACCACTACAGGAAACCCAATAAGGCTGCTATGTCACTGAGATGATGCTGATTGGTTGTTATGTATTGCTGACTTGCATGATGATGGGCAGCATTCATTCATTCATTTATTTTCTAAACTGCTTAATCCTAATTAGGGACACGAGGAGACTGGCGCCCATCTCAGCCGATTCTGAGCGAGGGCAGAGTACACCCTGGATAGCTCGCCAGGCCATCGCAGGGCAGAAACACGCTGACGGCTATGCAGCCTACTCTTTACGAAAACCAGCAATGGTTCTTTTACATGACTCTCACCATAGACAGTGAGAGACATGGTCGGCATTTGATAACCCAGTTAGCTCCACTCGGGATGATGACACTCGGGAGCAATTAAAAAAAAAAGAGGAATACTGCTTACTTCGTGATGCTGAGGAGCTGCAGAATTTATTAAGAAGCATCTTGTAACTTTACTCTAGTGCTCTTCTTTCACTACTGCTAATATCTAAACTTCACTGCTAGTTACTCTCTCTCTTTCTCTCTCTTTCTCTCTCCCTCTCTCTTTCTCTCTCTCTCTCTCTCTCTCACTCTCACACCCACACCCTCAAAATGTGTGTACACAATCAGAAGCTGTTTCAGCTTATTATTTTCTTGCAGTCATCACAAAAATGAAAACTAATGTAATAAAGGTTATGTAATATTATGTCATATTAGGAAAATTACAGAAATATACAATTTACTTGTAACAAAAATACAATGACATAAACTGCAGAAGATAAAAGATAAACATCAAATTACAAGCTTAGGGTTAATAACTTCTTATTTATTAATATACAATGAACAGGTTTGTTTCCTTACACATAATGAAATAAAATGTTTGCTCTGTGTATTTGAAATTTCTTCATGTACCATTTTTCAATTCTGTGATACAAAGTTCCATGATTGTGATTTTGTGTTTTGGTTTTAAAGGATATTTTAATAAATCTGTATTATATTTTATCATATTATCATATGTGTGGGTGTTCATATGTGGTGCCACTGATTAAGCTATGAGAAAATGTGTGTGAGTGTGTGTGTGTGTGTGTGTGTGTGTGTGTGTGTGTGTGTGTGTGTGTGTGTGTGTGTGATGGATTCTCCTCTAATGACCTTTCATGTCTGAAGTCTAGCTGATTGAAACTTAAGCCCTGTGTGAACTCTGCTTTATTTTCACTCTGAGCATCAATTCTGTTCCACTGTAAAATTTCTCATCTATACCTCATTTATCTTGTCATTTATATGTAAATCAAGTTGACAGTCTTGACTCAAAGATGTAACATGGTATCTATAAAATGTGGCATAGAGATATTCAGGGGCCATCTATAGTGTGGAGGTAATACCTTGTTGTACCAGCATAAATTCTGCCAAGGGATTACCCTAAAATATTTAAGTATTAACAGGAAATATAATACACATACATGCTGTAGGAAGCGTTGTTCTTTTCTCTAGCAGTGCTACATTATGCCCACATGGCACTACATCATGTGCTGTCATCCTGAAGTACAAATTACTGACTGTGCAAATATGACATCATAAAGAAAATTCCGGGAGTATGAGGTACTATGTTAAATTATCATAACATGCCTTCCCATGTTTTGTAGCATGTGATGCTCTGCATTGGGGCCCAGGCTGCAGCAAACAGTGTCAGTGTCAGAATAAAGGAGAGTGTGATGTCCTGACTGGGTCCTGTCTCTGCCCTCCAGGCTATACCGGCTTACACTGCCAGGTGGGGTCACTTAAAATTATTGTAGATGAGAAGTGTTTCTGAATTATTGAAGGGGTTAAAGCAAAAAGGAGGTGAAGACACATTTTGTGTACAAACATGTTTATGGGACCAAGAACAGCAAAAATGAGGTGTTTTTCTTTAAACACTTAAAATGCTTAATTCAAGTTTCTGAAACAATGGGGTTATGTCCAGCCAGGACTTGTTTTTGTTAACTTTCTGTATTTTATATGAATATGTAAGTTACTTAAGGTGCGCTCACATGATACTGATCATGAACCGAATTCGAGCTGATCCTATTCCGATGATATTCCAATATTTCAGACAGTTATGTTCCGATATGTACCGATGTTCTCTAATTGTTACCCGATTTGATTCCAGTGTTATTCCAAAGTTTCATCCAATGTCTTTACAATCTATACTGATGTCACTCTGTTTCATACCGATATTGTTCTGAAGTGCCTCAGAAATTGCACAACTTTTTTTTTTACCAGAAATGTGATCAGAATGTCTCCCGATTTTGCTCCAATTATTTCCAAATTTTATACAAATGTTACACCATTTACTACCGATATGTACCAGTGTTAGTCCTATTTTTTCCAGTTTCCCCGATGTACGCTAAACACATTTTTCAACACTTCAAAAAATATTTCACTCTTCCTCGAAATTTTCCCCAAAATTCTTCAATGTCCTATGATTTCGCTGGTCTCTGATGCATATGATATTTTCTGCTGTGTACCAATGTTCTCCCATTTTCTCTGATGTAACATCGGAATATGATCAGGGCAAATCTGGATTGTGATCGGTGTCATGTGAGCTCACATTTAGCCTTTGTTTTGTTCATACCCTTTAAATTATTTTCACAATATTTCATAATCATTATCCTTATTATTATTATTATTATTATTATTATTATTATTTGTCTTATTGCAGCTCATCTTTTTTTAAACATTTAATTACCATTTCACATTCTTGTATTGTTTTTTAAATAGAACTTGTAAATGGCCATAGAATGCCTGTAGAATAAATATAATTTTAAAAATGAATAGGCATGTATTTTGTATTCTCACCTGCTTGAGTATACTACATTGTTATCATGACATTTTCCATATTGTTCATGTGTGCTGACAGGACCCCTGTCCAAAGAAATACTTTGGGCCTGGTTGTGCACAGCAGTGCCAGTGTGGAACAGGTGGCTCATGCAATAAAGTAACAGGAGAGTGTGTGTGTAGAGAAGGATTTACTGGAACACTGTAAGAATCGTAATTATTTTACTGAATTTATTGTTCATTTTGGCTGAGAATATCAGCAAATTTGTGTAGACCCTGTGTGTGTGTGTGTGTGTGTGTGTGTGTGTGTGTGTGTGTGTGTGTGTGTGTGTGTGTGTGTGTGTGTTAATTGTTTTCCTTATGAGCTTGCCGTTTTTTAGGTGACTTCATGGTGTGAGTAAAATCTCTGTACTCCACAGATGTGATACTCCCTGTGTAAGGACAGGTCGGTGTGCAGCTCGCTGCTCATGCCAGAATGGAGGCATCTGCCAGGGAAAAGGAGTGTGTCTGTGCCCGCCTGGATGGACTGTAAGAAATCTGTGTTATTGAAATTATTGTGTTTTCTAAAACTACATTTTTGATGAGTGAAACTGTATTGAAACTGCTTGAGATATTTAATCTCTCTCTCTCTCTCTCTCTCTCTCTCTCTCTCTCTCTCTCTCTCTC
>JAOUQZ010000044.1:23735495-23759373 GCA_028564935.1 Neosilurus hyrtlii
TCTTGTTTTTTCTACATGATCATTTATCTTGTTGTTCGAGGTTTCACTGCAGTTGGGATCCTCAATGTTGCATTACTGACACCTTTATTATTGATTCTTCCTCAGTGTCTGTTTGTTTTAAAGCCATTTCTCCAGTTCGGCTATCAAAGAAATCTAAAGGATTATTTTTATTCCTTAAACACTATCACCACAAAGTGTTTACAGTGATACTTCATACATCTCATGTTTCTCAGAGATGTTAAAAAAAAAACTGGTTTTATTTAACCACATTACCAAAATAGTTGGTTGGTTATACTCAATGCATCATCCGCATCTCAATCAATCCAGTAACACTGTGGGCAGGACACTGGGCCAAACTACACAAGTGTGGGTTCATTTATACTGGTTGTGTCACATATGTGCATATATAATTAAAAGAGTTTTTAAATGACAAGTAAACAATTTCGTATGCTGAGTCTAATCATCGGGATAAATGCTATCAGATCATAGATAAGTGGTCGACCCCACCTTCATATCAAGATCAACATTCTGGTTAAATGAACTGGTTTCAATAACCTCCTGCAGCAGCACAACACTGCCATCTGGTGGACATTGAATGCATTTGTTACGCATGAACTTGTAAAACTTTTTAAATGCTTTTCATTTTAATACTGAGTTATGATTTCGTGTTATTTGGGAACTGGGCATTCTCAGATAAGGTAGATATATGATGAGGTAAATATTAAATTATCATCACAGCTTCATAAAAGCGACATGTTTTTGGAAGGTTGTACATTATGGACCATATTTACACTTGTAGAATCAGATTTCAGTGTCAGTTGAATGTAATCCTTCAAGAAATGTACATACTGTAAATAAACTGGAGGAGATTTTTATGCATTTCTGTGTGTGCAATTTGTCTATCCATCCACAACGAGGTTCATTTCACAAATCAGATCTAGATCAGATTTCACCAATTATCATCCATATTTAAAAGAAAAGTAAGGAATTATTACATTGCACATGGATGAGCAAAGAAAAGAAGACTGAGCAGTACTGAGAAATCAGTGAACAATATTAAGAATTAAATATAGCAGACGAACACGTTTTGTTTGTATTTGTATGGATTCCGATGGAATATTTTCTGATCACAAGAGAAATCAAATAGAAAACAGATATATTATCAGATTGTTTAAATCAAATAGAAATGAGGTGATACACAGTAGTCGCTTTCCCACTATCGTGCCTGGGCGAGCCAAGATTATGTCAAGGCTACCCGAGGCTTTTAATATCCTGTTGTTCAGGTGTTTCTCTGTAAGCAGGGACTGGGGCACTTGTCAAGATAGGAGAAAAAAATGGATGTACAATAACATCAGATTCATGAGGAAATACCTGCTGTGGTGGTTCCACATAGTATCAAGGTGGGGTTAGGGGGTAAAGTGGTCAACAAAAGTTTGTCTAAACTATTGCACTGGTGACTTAGTGGTTAAGGTGATGGGTTACTGATCCGAAGGTCAGCGGTTCAATCCCCACTATCACCACTGTTGGGCCCTTGACCAAGGACTTTAACCCTCAACTGCTCAGTTGTATAAAAAAAAAATGATAATTGTGAGACGCTCTGGATAAGAGTGTCTACCAAGTGCTGTAAATGTATTGAGTTAGTAGCAGTAATATAAAAACTATTTCTGTTTAGCTGTGTTAGCTGGTCAGACCATGCTGGAATTGTCAACATGGCACATATTTTCTTGTCATGCACTAAATCACTGCTACACTTTACATTTTGTGGATAAAATTCAGAATGCATTTGTACTACCTGGACTTGATTAATGGGCTACTCATTTTGTACACAAAACCCATTCTATCTGGACTATAGATATCCGAGGCCAAACATAATGCTGTGGGCAAACCAGAAGTATTACTAATGTCTGCCGAAGCTGTTAAAGCTAACATTACTCCTGTTACTAAAAGTATGATGAACAGAAAAAGGGTTTCAGCACACCATATTCCACCACTCCACAGTTACAGAAGGCATTCTCTCCACAAAAGGAATGGTTGCTTATACTTTTGTGCACATCAGTGTTTTGCTTAAGTACAAAATTAATTAGTATGCACTACAAGGGAGATGAGCGATTTGATTGGCCCACAGTAAAAACACCTTTACCAAGTGCAGTTTAGTTGTGTTTCTAAACGAGTAGAATGAACAGGCCATGAAAGATGTGGACCTGACTCAGTGTCGTGGTTAAAACATGTAAATATAAACTAGATGCAGACCATTTTGTTCTCTGAACCGGTTTATTCTTTATTAGAGTCTAGTGGAGGCTGAAGCCTATCCCAGCCAACTTTGGGCGAAGGCATACACATATATAATTTCTCCAATTTTATACTTAACATTGTCTCATGAAAAATTCTCACTGAAAATGGTAATTAAAATAACTTTGTTACAGCCAGTTAACAGCAGTGATGGCCCAAGTACCCCCCCCCCACCCCCACGGTTTTAATTGTGAATTTAATTTCATGTCACATGGTCTCCAATTTGTCAGAAAAAAATATGTGAAAAAAATAATTTAAACGTTTGAAACATATGAATTTTTTCTTTCCAAGGAAACAATTTGGATAGTTCACCCTATATAGCACGATTTAAGGAATCTGGAGGATATTTTGTTATGTAAAGTGTAGGGGTACAAGCCTAAGCCTAACACCTGGGATCTCTGATCCTTCAGTCCACCAAGCTAGATCAAGAATCGTTATTCATCTACAGTTGATATCACCACATGGGGATGGGATTACTTTGGCAAACCTTTGTCAAGCACTGCAATATGGAGTTACATCACAATTTATCAGTCAAGTTAAACAATATACAGATGATATGGATATAAGGTATCATGCATGGGTAAAGTAACCTTCAACCTAGTGGACTCGACTGGTTCTTCTTGGGTTTTATCTTTGCTATAATTTTACACAAGTGCCATCATGTTTTCTTGATAATGCTCTAACCAGACTTTATCCTCACAGTGAGCCAATTACTTTCACCACTTAAGCACAGGATATAGTGTAGCAACAATTCCTGCCTTGTCACCGACATGAATTTAGACTTCCTGTTGTGAGTTGGGCCCTATTTGTGTAAACGTTTGTTTATTTAAATATATGCAGCATAATCCCGTGATCTCTAAATGTGGGAAGAAAGGTTTCAGTTTTACACCCACATACACTATGCATACATAAAGCATAATTTTTAATTTTATTTATTTATTTTTACTAATAATGGAGGAAAACAAGGCAGCTATTGGACTGCTTTTGGATTATTATATGTGTAAACCTTTATACCTGGGCTGGCATTTAAAAATATTTATTCAAGAAGTATTCCTTTTTATATTTTTTAATGAAAGAATTCAAGGCACTGATTGCACATACACATTCTAAGTTATGAATCATTTATATGCAGAACATGATAAAAAAAAAAATCCAAAAATTGCTCAAAAAAATTTAGCCAATTAGAGAATACTTCTGTTCAAGATCAAAACATTGTGAAAATGGGGAGGTTTTTCCTTCCATGTTTTTGAACTGCAATATCCCACCCCATACACATTAAACCAATAATTACATGACTGATCATTAGTAAGGTATTAATCTATCAAACATTTCACCTACATAATTACTGTCATTTCAACAGTGGTACTATCAATTGTCTGCAATTTCACTTGTTAAAGTGGAGGGCAAAAGAAAAAAAAAAAAAAACAGACCAGAATCCACTACATTCTAGCAATAGCACTTGAGCACAATAACATGAAGGAAAAGCGTCTGCTATTTAGGTAAGCAAGCGGTGTCCAATCAAACCCCAATTTAAATACAGAGAAGTTACTGGGGTATCCTGGGTTCATGTTCCATCCAGCTCTCCAAATGGCCACACTTACTGTATAAGCAGGTCTTCAGGAACTCAGGGCCAAATCTGTACATAAAAGGACTGCACAGAGGTGAAGGAGTGGACGTGTGTCATTAAGGTAATAGCTGCTTCAAGAGAGAGGAGTGACAACAACAAATTCAACACTTCCAGCTGCCTAGTCTGAGGATACAAAACAATTTACATCCATAAACACTCCATTGTATACATTTCAATTCAATTCAACTGTCCTCGTAAAAATATGGCAGAACTCATCGTATTTAACTCCCCATGTTTTCACTTTCAATGAAAACTTTACGTACACATTTTAACATACACAAAGTCACTTGTACCTATTATTTACACACATTCTTGTGCTCCATGTCTTCTTGGGTTACAACCAATGAACGTTACAGATTTATAAGAATTTTAAAATTGTATAATATTCTTTGCTATCTTGTACCTAAATGCATTATCTACAATTGCTATCGACAAACAACTGCATAGATGTTCAATATTTAAATGCTCAGACAAAGTATGCATTTTATGTCTAGTATGACAACTTAGAAACTTACATTTAGCATAAATCTCTCTAATTCAAACACGTCCTATTGCCTTTCCATAAGAGGCAGAGAATAAGAACACTGGCACACAGTGCTAATGAGATGCATAAATCTACAACAATATACTTGTATAAAGGCACAAAATAGATTCTTAAATAAGGTGACACGGTCCTATTACGTTCCCTTTAAGACTGTGCTTTCGACATTCCAAAATGTGATTTCTAACATGAGTTAGTGTTCAATACTTTTCTTTGGATTATACAGCCATCTGCTAAAAGTTGGAAAAAAATAAAAAAAGGTTTACAGTACATTCAAAGACACTCCTGGCTCTATGAAAGTAAATTTACTGACAGGAGTACCAAGATGTGCGTGTTGTGTTGTGACAGCATTTTATAGGACAGCTGAAGATGGGTTCTGTTTTTTGGATAAGTGTGAAGTGATGTGCTGACTTCTCTCCCTGAATATATCTGTAGGAAAGCAGCGGTCTAGCCCACATGCAAAGACTAGTATTACAGTACTATATATACACAAACCCTATATAGCACCCAAGCTGCATGCAAACAGTCAGCAACACAAAAGCTTTTTAATTCCCCTGCAGATTATTACATAGAAAACAATAATTATGTATATAGTATGAAAAATAAAAAAATATAGATGACCACGTTAGAAAAAGAAAGGAAGTTTCCCAGTTTGCACAAATAACTAATCTTGCTGAACTGGGTAGACATCATGGCTGTTCCTGGATCTACATGATGGAGCAGTTTTCGGGTTTAGGTCCTCCCTGCAGAGAGACAGAGAGAGAAGAGAGGAATATTCACTACTATAGTGGAAAATACTATAGCACAGTGGCCAAAATAATTTTTTCAGGATTTAAAAACCTTTAAAATATATATGGTAACAAAAGTAGCTACAATCTAATGATCCACAATTTTCCCCTACAGAACCAGCCAATAACTTTTTTTTTTTGTTAGTCCGCCAGTCGAACATAATAAAGTCTAAAAATAATGTAAAACTTTTCTATATTTTTTTTGTTCCATATTTAAAAAAACTATCACATCTAACCTTACTCTTGGTAAAATTATTTCCAACAGATGAAAAATCACACAAAGCTGCATCACTGTTGCAAGATTCAGACGTTGGCCATCAACTGTGGCTTACTTTTTTTTGGATCGATCAGTACAGAGAAATCTCATCCTTGATGCCTTAATTATCAAAGCTGCCCTCACCCTCGGTTAAGAAGTAACATTTATTACTGATTTACACCAATAAAACATTACTAAAAGGTAAACAAAACAAAGAAAGATTGACTATCAACTTTTAAAAATTAAAAGATGTTAACATACTTGTACAGCAAACATGTTGGCATTTGAATAAATCATATGGTTTTGCTACAGTTTAAACTATTATATTGTAAAGTAAGCCCAAACATAACATGCAGATCTAAGATAATTTGTATTTTGTAGTTATAGATCAATGTCTGTTTAAATGGCTTTGGAGGCCAGATATTAAACCAGATTGGTCAATCGTGCCGGTACACTGATTGTTTTTAAAGACCCCCAGGTTGCACAGTTCACAAGCTCTAGACAAAGAGGTTCTGAGTCCATCTCCAAATCTGTTGGAAAGTAACCAGCAGCTTGCTACAGGGCTTATCCTGGACATTACTGAGATTTTCCCCCAGGCACGTCGTAATATAAATCAATGAATAAAGTTTGATGAGGAACAAACATTTCTCATTTAAATATTAAAAAGTTAATCAATAAATACAACAAATTAAATTAGGGTAATCAATAGGTTATATATTACAACAGTAAACTCTATTATGTTATTAAATGCAGCATTTTGTTGGTGGTCGCTGTGTAATCCATGCTAAAATACAGGCATTGTGTACATTGCCATTGTTTTGCTTGTGGGTCTCTGGCAGCTGTGCTTGGCGGGTTTGGGGTTTAGGGCATAAATGTATTTATACATTTATAAGTTTATTAAATTTTTATTAATTTACGCTTTTAATTCCTGCTTTAATTTATTATGAGACATGTTCTGTCAATATACTGTACCTGTCTAGGCTTGTCGTTGCCCATAATAAAGTGGGAGTGAGAGATTAGGCCCTCTGGAAGTCCTCCTCCTCCACTGGTGAAAGAGCGAGAAGCAGTGGACACTCCAGAGGTTGCTGACACACAACTGCCAGCATTCCTGTCTGATGGCTGACCACACGAGCCACAGATCACTGTGCGGCTACGCAGATTATACTCTCCATCACCACATGTACTGTGAGCAGCCTACATGAGATACACAACCATGGAATAAGAACATTTTCTAAGTTGCTTAGAAATAAGAAAAGGTAAGTAAAGGAGACAGGTATGGCTGCAGCCTGGAGACTCCACTCTCATGGTGCTCGTCTCATGGCATGGGCGTGTACTACGGCAAGTCTACAGGAATAAAAATCACTAAATGCCACTCTTAAAATTATGCCAATAAATCAAACTGAGAGGAGAAGACAACAAGACAAAAGAGATGATGGCATTACAGGTAAATTCCCCAAAGACGGCAGGTTTTTTTTACTATCCGTTTAAAAAATAATAAATAAACAAACAAACAAACAAACAAAAGGTGTCCCTTGTGTTAACACATACATCTTACCTTAATGAAACATTTTTTTGGTTTGTTTGTTTTTTTTAAAGCTAATATCTAATGTTATCTACCTAAAGCAGTGGTTTTCAAACTTCTCCAGTGATGGAAGAAATTATTTTTCAGTCAAGTGACCCTTATAATGAATATTTGTTCAAAGAAAAAATTAACTTAACAATTTTAAATGAGCATTTGTGCACATATAAAAATCAACCTAAAGTGCCCTCTTTGTTGTTATGTTCAGTGCAAATGCAGAGATAAAATACAAAAAGTCTTTGTTTAGTTGAGAAGACAATGGTCACAGAAGGAAATTAAAATTTTAACATAAGTAGCAAGAACTGCTGTGAAGAAAATGTGTGTCTCAGTATGTGGTGTTAGACTGAAATAAATTAGATGATGATTCTTAGTTCAAGAGAATGTATGACAACAAAATAATTAGAAAATTTGAAAGTAGCAAGTAATCGTTATTGAATGTTTCTGTGTATGGCATTTAATTATTTTGTCTCTCTTTATTTTCTATACGACAGTGCTGGAAAAACCAACCATCCATGTATATTGTTAATTAATATTTTTGATAAAGGTGCTGGTAAAAGAATTTTTCCCCCTCCAAACTCTTTTTGAATTGTAATTAAACATGATTGGTGATTCGAATGTAGACTGTGTATTTCCATGCGTGTAATAAATAAATAAAAATGTATATAACAGGCAGGGTGGACAGAAGCACACTTGTGGACCTTGCGGGGGGTTGTAAACAGGGATTCAAACCCACAACCTCCTGATCACGAGCCCAGCACCCTAACAACTATGCCACCAGTCCCACGTTGACAAATCAAAGCTTGTGGGTAATATGTTTTTTTATTTATTGCCTTTTGTTTTGAAACAGTTCTGTTTGATCTTTTTTACAATGTGATAATTAAGTGATTGCCATCTGTGTACAGATAGCAGTGGATATGGAAATGGCAAAGAGGCCCAGGACAATCTCTCTGGAAGAGTCAGTGAGTGTAACTGAAGTTAACCTGATAGAAGGTTTGGGTCAAAATACTAGTCTACCTAATGAACAATTGAAATAATAAATGATGTGCTCAGTCAGGAATCTGTACATCAGCAGGGGATCCTGGAGGTCAGTAAGGAACTGAGCATGATGTATAAAATAAATTGTTCTAAAATACAACATCCCTTTAATGAAAAAGTACAATAAGTTATTTTCATGCCATTCATCTATATCCTTTTCAGATGCAAAGAATTTGTCTGGAGGACGTACTTCTCGAGGTGGTCCTCCATGATGGTGATGCAGCACTGCTGACCTTGGCCCTAGTGTGCTCCTCTTTCAGAGGCATTGTCTCAGATAGGTGAGACAATACAGTGAGTAAAAATTATGCTTTTCATAGTTGCAGACTTTCAACATCTCAGCACATTTCTCACATGAAATGCAAAGTCCAATTTGATAATCCCTTAATATTGGTGCAGGTTCTCCGGCAGATACAAAGACGTATTCTACGTCATGTACTCTGTAGAAAACTGTGCTAAAAGCTACCGTACCTTAAAAAGCTGCATGCCAGGTATTCACACTGTGCTTTTAATGGAATTCACTTGTTGCTAAGTAAAATGACTGTCTGCAACAAAAAAATCTTGCTCAGAAATATGCTTTTGTTCTGCTATTGTTATACGCACAGGTTATGCTGGACGAGGGAGGTTGGGAGAGCTGCGCGGTATATCTTCAGAGGATCCCCACCCTGGATTTTGCAGCCAGTTCTGCCAGCTATAATATTAATTGACCCTGAACTCCTATTGGGCCCTTTTTTGGCTGTCATTTTGCCTGCTATACTGTTCAGTTAAGTTAGTTTGCCGTGTGTGTGAGAATAAAGAAACAAAGAAAAAGAAAGGTAATATGTGACGCATTCACTTCACACATCACAGGGAAATTATGACAAGTGCTTATCCTAAAGAAAGAAGGATAAAGAAGTGTGATCATATTCTGATTTCCAAAAAAAGAAGACACACTGCCCCACCTCGAGATACTTAAGTGATACTCGAAGTTTACAGATATCATGTGCACTATTAGCCATGATTCTATTTAAATATGACTAAGAGATCCATTTTTTTTGTCAGACGTTTAGGACTAAAAAACGAAAAAAAAATATGCTGACGTAAATCACTACATACCATTTCTTCATCTTCTTCTTCCTGGAACAGTGTACGTGTAACTTTCCTCATTGCCATCTCCTAGAGGGAGAATTTAATAAGCAACATCCATTTTAAAAGAGTTGTAAACTGTTAATTGCATTTACACTGTTGTTTTTTTATGGGGTGGGGGTGTTGGTGTTTGTATGGGATTGGTTCATGCCGCACCTCTCCATTGGCACTAATCAGTGTAGTCTGGAAGAGATCTCCACTTCCCCAGGAGTTCTGGGTCTTCCACACCAGGTCAGAGGGAGGATTGTGGGTCCCACCAGCTGCTGCAGCCCAGATCTATCAACCCAGAGCCAAACAGAGAAAGCATGAGTTCCATTCACATGAGTAAATTATGGTCAGACTATATCAGTCATGTTATGTATGTGGATACTCTCAGACTGAGAATGTAGTAGTAGTATTCCTAAATTAGAAATATGCAGTAAAATTTATGTGACAAACTGTCATTTTTCCAGTGATTTACTTTTATTTTTTTACTTCTCTTTGGAAACTAGGACAGGAGTTTCATACTCTTTACTTCAGCAATCTCTTTAAGGCTCAATAGTACATTTCCAGGGAAACATTGCACACATCCTTATGTGCCTATCAGAAGAATTTTCAAGTTCTGATAAGAGACTTTAAAACTTCACAGACACCGATTACTAGGTGTGGTGGAGGTTACTGCATGTCTACACCATTCAACCATTCAACATTCACACTTCATCACATTCCTGAGAGCAATAAACAGACTGGACACACTTTGAGTAGACCTATAGGCACTCAACTATTAGTGCTCTTTTTTGAGAAAGAAAATCTTACTGAGAAATTTACAAAGAAAACAAATGTAGAAAATGGCTTTACACAGTATATAGTTCAAGTCTCTTGTTGTACCGCTCTGCTGTCAAAAACTTCGGTAAGGGGAGGGGGTTGGAAGAAAACAAAAAAAAAACACTCAACTTTGACTTGGAATCTAGTATATATTATTTCAGATTTGATTTACACTTGGTGACTTGTTCAGAACTCTGAGAATTCGCTAGCACTGTGTAGAACATGGTTAACTCACTGTAACAGTCTGGCCAGCTTTCAGGGTGAACTTAGGTGGGAACTTGTAGATGATGGGAGTACCAGTACCCACTTGTCTCTTCACCTGCCAATGGCCCAGCAACTGGTCCTGAGTGGAGGGAGAGAAATGCGCAGAAGAGATTATAGTGAGCATACTGTGTGAGTGATTATATTGTTGCATGAAAGCCTAAGGTTATGCATTATATTACGTATAATAGGCAAACCAGGTGAAAAGTAAAGAATATGCCATATCTACATGATGATAAAATAAAAGTTCATTTCAAACATGCCTTTAATTATTAGATAGCATTCAAAGGTTATGTGCACACCCCACACATCAGATGACGGATTATAGCCTTGCTACCTGGTCAGATTTGTTGCTAAGACGAACATATTTTCCCTCCAGATCCACCTCGTCCACAGTGACCCGGCCACTGGCTGAGGCCTGCTGGGAAATGCGGGTGCGTGTCACTGTCCCACCAGTCACACTGGATGCTTCACTGTCTGTGTCATTGATGCGCCGTTTCTTAGCGCTGCCAGATGCAGTGCGAGTGCTGCTGCTGCTCTGAGCCAAGCGAGCCTGAGCGTGTGTCCCAGAACCTGAGGTACGTGTGACTGATATCACACGAGTAGGAGGAGGACTGGGAGATAGACGCAGCCTAGAGAGAGAGAGAGAGAGAGAGAGAAAGAGAGAGAGAGAGAGAGAGAGAGAGAGAGAAAGAGAGAGAGAGTGAGAGTGTGTGTGTGTGTGAGATTAGTAAAAGATGACCTGCATCCCAAACCTTGTAAAAAATTGAGCTGAGCTACAGGACTTGGGTTCAGTGCAAGCATGCCTGTTACATCTGTCATTTGTTTCTTACCTCTCTTCTTCACCTTCCAGCAGTTTCCGATAAGCACTGATCTCCATGTCCAAGGCCAGCTTGATGTCAAGCAGCTCCTGGTATTCATCCAGCTGCTGCTGCATGCGTTGGCGCATGTCCGCCATTTCCTTCTCCTTCTCCTCCAACCGCCGGCGCATGAGATCTCTCTCACGAGACAGAGCCTCTTCCAGCTCACGCACCTTAGCATCCCGAGCAGCCAGCTAACAAACAAAACAATCCATCATATATATTATATATTAAATCATATACATACTGCATCATATTATAAGATATATCTGTTTTATATATTAACTACAACTACCAGATGTGTGCAAGGAACACAATTCAATTAAAGCCACAGTGTCTGCCTTTACTTCACCACAGTTATGCCTGCATAGTGGCACGGAGAGACCTCAGTGCTCAGTCACTGAAGTCTGTTGGAGTAAAAGATCCTGAATGACCTGTTGGGATTATTTCCTGAACTATAAAGATGGAGCGCTGTGTAAGATTTTACCCTCCAGTCGGTGGTGCTATTGAGTTACAGAGCACAGGCATATACTCTGGATCATGACTGACTCAATTTACACTGCAAAAACTATCTAACTGTGTGTGCATATGAGAGAGAGAGCCCTCTTGACAATTAAAGCCACATGAAAAAACATTGGCAATAAGGGGGAAATACAAGTGAGCAGACACATACACACATCTCTGCCTCTTTCACCAAAGAAAACTCAGAATATGACACACATTTAACAAACACTACAAAGAGTAGCATCAGAAGACAGTAGATAACAGATATGGCAGGCAAAGACAAGTGTTACTCTTTAATCTCTTTTATAGCTCAAACATAATGAAAGACTTAGCAGTGGATATACTTAATGTATACATTCTTCTGCATTTTTTTTTGCGTTTATTTTGATATCATGCTATTCGTGTTATATACTGAGCATGATATAAGTTGAACTACCATGCTCGTAGTGAATTCGAATAATTGTGTCCTGTTGAATAAATATGCAATAAACAAAACTTATTGCACATAAGGTTATGGTTTGTAAGATTTTTGTTCCCATATCCTTCACCACAGATATTTCATACACAATTTTATTTCTGTACTTTGTATATTCAGCAGTTTTCCGTGCTTGCATGCATTATGGATTTTATTTTGACATGCTAGTTTTTCTTAAACCTCAAGGCCTTTAGCATACAGGCAGCATTTAGATGAACAAAGTGTGAGAGGTGTGCAATATTTCTGTTCATATATTGTTTTTCACTAGAACGGACATATCACTTAAGGGGAAATGAACTCTAGAGCTTTTTACTTTGCAGGTTTTTTTGTTAATGCATAGTCAGTGCGGACGGCACGGTGATGTAGAGGAGAGCACATCCGCCTCACAGCAAGAAAATTCTGGGTTTGAGTCCCAGGCTCAGTGAGGGTGTTTGTGTGGTGTTTGCATGATCTTTTGTGCTTGTGTGGGCTTCTCTGGGCACTCCGGTTTCCTCCCACTGTTCAAAAACATGCACATTAGGCTAATTGGCTGTCCCAAAATTGTCCCATGGTGTGAGTGTGAATGGTTGTGTGTGTCGGCCCTGTAATGGACTGGCATGCTGTTCAGGGTGTACCCCATCTTCACCCAGACTCAGCAGAGGTTGGCTTGACCACACTAGAATTATGCAGTTTGGTGAATAAATGAATGTAGTTATTGCTCACCTGTTTCTGAAGCTGGGACAGCTGAGAAGACATGCTCTCTAGCCTGACACGTGTCTGCTGCAGCTCCTCATGAGCTGCTCCAACCAGGTGACTGTTTCTATCTGCAGAATGACGCGCATTCTCCAGCTAGAGGAAGAAACCAATAAAATTTTATAAGGCTCATTTCATATTTCTACTGATAACACACAACAGAAGAAAAATTAAGTGAATATGTATAACATGGCTCATAAAGTAATAACTACAATCAGGTTACACTACCTTGGCATTGTAGGTCTTCTCGATCTCATCCTTGTAGATACGGAGCTGCTCCTCGTGTTGGCTGCGGAGGTCAATCAGAGCCTCAGCCAGCTTGCTCTCAAACTCCTGCTGTCTACCGCTGTCGATTTCCACCATTCGCGACTCATGCCTACGCTTCGACTCACGCAACTCCTACAACACCACAGACCTCATATTAGGAATTATAATTATAATACACAACTCTCTAAAGTTTTATTCTTGTTATTCTGTACATTAGTCGTAATTAGGTGCTCTCCTCAAGAAGAAGAATTCTGTTCGATTGTATTCACTTATATACACCATATAAGGCTTTTCTCTGTGTACAATCTCACTTAACAGAGAAGTTCTTTAAGGTTATGAATGATTATCAAGAACTGACCTCAGCATAGATGTTCTTCTGAAATTCCAGTTCTTCCTTTAGAGTCTGGATGCGGTTCTCTGCATCCACCCGCCTCAGCATCTCATCTTGCAGCTGCTTCTTAGCATCATTCAGACTGCCTTCCAACTACAAACCATGTTTTGACACTTTGAATAATTCAAGGGGACAGAGAATATAACCCAACATATCCTACGAGACATCAATGAGACGTATTCTTCTAATCCAAACCTGTGCGATTAACATTTAGTAAAATACACTTCAAAAAAACAATACACTATACTGTAGCACCACAAAATGTGCCTCAGAAATAGATGCCAGGTATTTTAAATAAATTAAATAGCAAGCAATATTTCTACCTTAGCCAGCTGAGCCTTCAGATCCCTGATTTCACTCTCCAGAGTTCTCTTTTCTCCCAGGGCTGTGGTAAGAGAAGCATCCTTGGAGTTGAGGAGAGCTTCCAGATCCTTAAGCCTGGACAGAGCCGACTCCAGATCTGCCTCTTTCTTACTGTTCCTGCAGACACACATGATCAACACAAGATAAAGGCTTATAATATCAGCAATCATATTTTATTCCAAATTTGATTTTACTACATTATATCCCTTTGTTCATATATTCTTTTATGCTCAGGTTCTGCTGAACATGACTCTTACAGTAAATGAAGTGTCAGCGGATCCCAGTGGGCATATAACAACTACAATTATATCACAAATGGCACTGGATAGCTGGCACTTGCTCTAGAAACCTGGTATTTCAGCTGACACAAGGTATGAGTTTTCAGATTTGTCTTTCCAGATGAGCTAGACCTTTTTACAAGTGCGTCAAAATACACACATAACTGTTTATATGTTAATTGTTTATATTAGAGCTCTGCAAGCCAACCAGTAATGGATGTGATTTCTCCTGGTTAACTTGGGCAGGAAGCCTAAATTCTTTAAAATTTATAAAAAAGTGACCTTAAGTGCCCTTAAGAATACAGCCAAATAAAATTCTCCACCATATGAGCTTTACTGCAATGCTGTTCATTCAACACCAGCACAACACCAGTGCAACCCAGAACAAAGGCCAAACCAGCTCAGTAAACAGATCAGTAAAAGAATGGCAGCCTGGAGGAGGACAATTCAATGCCAGCGTGGGACTGAATTAGGAAAAGAACCATGGCCAGCGTGACCGTGGGAGGAAACGTTAAAGCTCCTGAAGGATTAGGCCGTCCAGTGTCACTAATGATAACCAGCTGAACTTAAATGATTTCCAGAACACCAACCATCATCTTTGCTCAGTCACAAATTTACACAAATGTTTGCATTGAAATTTCAATGAAGGTCACAAACATTCTTCAGTCAAGTCTTTATGGTGCTTAATTTCATTGTGAAATCATCCTCTACAATCCGAAATTCCAAAAAGCATTAACTTACTTACACAAATAAATTATTGTCTTTAACTTTTAAAACCCCATTCAGTCTCACCCCCCCTTCCTTTGTACTACACCACTTACTTACACACACCTGTAAGTACAATAGTCTCAGACAACACACTTTTAACCAGCAGTAAAAGCCCTTAGAATCGAGTCTATGTGGAAAATCTCTAGTTATATTTATAGTTCTCTTAGAATATATCAGATTTCTACATGGCAAGGCAGGGAGGTACTGAGTGACTTCCTGGTGACAAAAGCCTCAGAGCTTTAATTAATTTGTCATCAGAAAATCATCTAACACCTTCCTGAACACTGGTGGACCACAGTACTGCGATAATTCTCCCAATACAGCCACTCCACACCTACGAAAGCACAGATAGCTACTCTGTGTCGTAGCTTAGTCCATGAACATGGACAACATTTTTCCTTGCAATCTAAGTATAAAAATATCTATAAAATTGGAAAAGGAAAAACAAAAAAAAATCATGTTACTGCTATGTTGAGTTTGGCTGCCTACACAGTATTGTGAATATTCTGGCAAATATTTTGAACAAGTGCCATCAGGAAACTGTGCTGGGTTTCTTAGCACGCAATTCTTCTGGAAAAACTCTGTATCCAGATGCAGAGTAAAGAGATTATAACCGAGTCACCAGACCACAATGTTTTGTTCCCCTGCTGACAGAGTGAAGTATTGTTCTCATTATACCCTGAGTGTTTTTGAAACAGTAACTATAATGAAAGACTTTACCAGTGGAAACTTTCGTGATAATAAAGAACAACATTGTAAAGTTAAGGAATTGGATTTTTTTTCTTTCCTTATTTTTGTTTTTAAGCAGACATTTAGCTACCAGGTTGTTTCAAATTTTTACAAAAAAAAAAACAAACAAACAAAAAAACATACATAACGCCATTTTGTCATTAGTCCTTGTATAAAGGTGACAAGTGTGAACAGAGGTTAGGTGAATAAATTATATGTGACTCAAGCATCAACATTTGCTGGGTGTCTTCAGCACAGATGTGTAGAAAGAAATTTTTCAGAAAGCTGAAAGAGTGCAATGAACAGATTCTTGTAATGGCTTCTATACAATCTTATGTTACCGATATATATGATTTTGCAACAGTACTAATCAATAAATAATCTTTCTACAATATATACACATTCTCGTACCTTCTTCTTATTTATAAATAAATAAATAAATAAAGATCACCACTACAATAGAATCATTGTTTTATTCGGTTTAGCTCTGAGCTTCTCCAGGAACATGGTCACCTATTGTCTCCCAAAAAGCTGCTCATAAAGCCATTTCCTAATTCCACAGTGGGATATCCTAAACGCCCTGCTGATCCCGTGCTGTTCGTTTTGCAACTATTTTAAAAGAGAGGCCCAGTGGGATGCACAAGGTTCAAGATGGGCTTGGGGATTTTTATTGCACATACTATAATCATCTCATTCCTTCCTAAAATGTATAAATGAAAGACTAAACAGAGGCTGTGTATGGAGGAACTCACTGTATAACAGCAGCTGTACTACTAATAATAGATATAAGTAGGGACAGAATTTGGAGCAAAAAATAATAATTTAAAAAAAAAGCACCCCAGTTTGAATAAAAAAATGTCAGAATAAGAGAGAGAGAGAGAGAGAGAGAGAGCGAGAGAGAGAGAGAGCGAGAGAGAGAGAGAGAGAGAATGTGTCCCAATGGCATTAAATCTTTATTCACTTCTATGACTTGAATGGCACTCATAATAAAAGCATTCTAGAAGCTTTCCTGTTGGGTGATCATGCCAGCAGGGACTTCCACTTGAAGGTGGAAATCCTGACTGTGTTTTCTTAAAAGACACTGGGAATGGGATTTCCCAACATTACTGCTGCTATGGACTAAAATAATCTAACCAATTACTACCAAAGCCCTGCAAGCACATACGCACTTTCCACAACACACCAAAACATGAGCTATTCCTTAGATACTCTTAAAAAAAAGGGTTAAAGGGGTTGTGCCACTGAAGGCACCCAAACAGGGGAGAAATATTATACACACTCACACACATATATACATCTCCACTGTGAAGCTGATGTGTGAATTAGAATTAATTCCAGTTAATCCAGATAACATCAGGCAAGAGACTAGACAAGTCATGTTTAGACAAACCCTAACCTTTATTTTTAAAAAAACAGTGGAATTCCCTTTTACTGGCCCACACACACACACACACACACACACACTTAGCAGTTAGAAACACCTGTATACGTGAGAAACAATCTCATTATACGCACATTCTCTGGATTCTTCTCATGCATACTTTCTCTCAACCAATGTTTAAGGTACATACTGCACTACTGCCATAGTTTACACTTGGGCACATTTTAAGTAAAATACACAACAGAAAATGTTTTAAGAACAGGCAAGTAGAAGAAACTGCATGCTCCGGACTATTGCTTGGAAAACCTAAATCTCCCAAATATTTAGAGAGCACGTTTGACGTTTCATGTACGCCTTTCTTAATTAACACTATACTTAAACCAAACAGAAATAAAGTAGAACATTTTTACTTTATTCTCTTGGCAACATCAGTGTTGGGTGGTGCCATGTGTGAGTCACTCCTTAAACAGTCAAATCTCCATCAAGGGGCCTGCTTGTTCCCAACGGATCTAAACACTTCTCTTCTAACCAAAGGACATCTCTGAGTCATACCATCCAGGAAAACTCTCTTTGAAAAGAGAAAGCAATAATGTTCGTTTGAATCCTATTGAAAAAAATAAGAAGTTTCCATATAATTGGTCTTGAAAAAGCAGTTAACAAAGACAAAAGCCAACAACGTGACCTTTATTATATACACTAGGAAGCAGGAATTAAAAGGTATTTTTGATAACTCTGGGAAATATATTAAACAAAAAGGTCCAGACTCTCATACTGAGCAAAGCAGAGATAAGATTAAAAAAATCTTCATCTAAAACGTGGTTTTATGAAAATTTCTTAGAATATGATAGCAGAGATGTGCTGTGTTCTTTCAGCAAGCTGCACAATTATTTCAGAGAAAATTGTTGAAAACTGAAACAGAGCCAAGGCATGCTTGCTGGCTGAGACAACCTTTACTCCTGGAATGATTTGAACTGGAAGATTCAGCTAAGCATCATTTTGTTTAGCGTTATGCCAGAGATCAACTCAATAATGCACTGACATGAACACTGAGATATGTGCAGCATTAATATGCCTTTGGAAGACTGAGGCACACATCTGTCAGCAGAGTCAGATCTAAAACACACCCAAGACTTTCTGCATGAAGATTTTACCGCTTGAAGGAAAAGCAGTCATTATGGCATTAAACCAGAATGCAGTAATTCATTAGGGGTAGTTAGCACATGGTCTGCGTACAGTGCGATGAGTGTTACTGTAAGGGTGTGTACTGTATGCAGAACTGAATCACCACACCAAAACCAGACAAGTGCTTCTCTCCTGCACTGACAAATACTTTTACCCCTTGGCAGACTTGGCCAAAGAGTTTTTGCAGGATTTTCATTCACATGTCCACACAGGATAAAAAACTTGGAGTGTGTGTGTGAGAGAGAGAGAGAGAGAGAAAGAGAAAGAGAGAGAGAGAGAACTGATTGGTTATGGGTTATCTTTAGCGTTAAAAGTTTATATGTATGAATAAACTGTTAAAATGTGCTTGAATGGGAATGTGTAGCTCTTTAGAGTAAATCCCAAAAGCAGAAGTAGCCAACGTGGCACTTAGTAGTGGCATGCTGCTCCAGAAGAGGGTGACTCACTCTCTCCTTCATTCCACCAGCTACAGTGAGACTTTTTCACATAGGAGTATACTCTATCATCTCATAAAGAATCATTGGTTTTCTATACAAGTTCAAAATAGTTTACAACTGTCTTCTCAAAAGAATAAACAGAAACGCAGTTCTTCTGAACAAAGAGCATGTCTCCATACAGCTGCCTCTAGTTTAGAGTGGGATGGAGGCTGTGTGTGTGTGTGTGTGTGTGTGTGTGTGTGTGTGTGTGTGTGTGTGTGTGTGTGTGTGTGTAGAACTGGAAAAGAGCAAACCTTCTTGCACACAACAGGCCTTGTGGCATAGCCATGTGAGCCCATTCAAACACAAACCATGGTCACACACACTCTAATTTCTCTACACAAAAGGATCTCATTACAATCCCGGCTCATGGGATATTACAAATATAAGTACTTTAAGCAAGGAATGTTTCATTCACATGAAACACAACACCCCCTATTTTAAATGTTTTCAAAGGGATGATTAGAATTAAATAAGAAATTGTCAAATGTAAATCCGAAATAATGCATTTTATATACAACAAAAGCTAAAATAACTTATTTATTGCAATTCTCAACATGCAACTTTAACAAAAACCTGCTGAAAAAGTGGAAACAGACCGAGGGGTTTTATCTTTTTTTCCAGCAAGAAAGTGAATGCAAGTTATATAACGGAGGGAGTGAGTCATTCCAGAGTTCCCCAAATTTCAACCACAATTAAATGGCAACCATCCTTTATGTGTACGCAAGTACGTGTGTGTGTGTGTGTGCAGGCCTGCCCAAAACCTTTTTCTGATTTATACTAAGTGACTGACTCATAACTGCATGGCCATAGTTTTAAAAAAAGCACAAAAACCATGGAAAATTTGATCCACTCAAAGTGCGCGCGCACACACACACACACACACTTTCCAGTACAAAGTGGGATGTTAGACCAGTACTATGGCCTGCTAAAGTCACTCATTATCCAACTTCTACCACACAAAATATCTTTGTATACCTATAAAATCATTCAATACCAATTTTCCCCATCTGGTTTCCATTGCTGTTTCATGAACAAGATGGGCTTTAGTTTTACTAGACTTAGCACAGGGTGAACCACTGTAGGGCTATGCAATATCAGAAGGTTACTGTATCACAATCTAACCAATACAATCAATACCGACACAATCAATAGTCACCTGAATACTGCAATTTAGTAAATATAGTAACACTCCTTTAGGAATAGTTAAAGCCTATCACATTACATAGCAGTAGATTAGCAGGAGTAGGAGATTAAGGAGCAGACCCCAGGTCACAGGTGTAAAATCAAGACTTAATTAACCCAAAGATTAAGTCGAAGGTGGGGGGTTGTCAAAACAAGGCCAAAAAACCAGGAACAAACACAAAGTAAATAAAATTCCAGAGCAAAGAGCACAAAAAGAGTTGCTCAAGTGCAGCACTGGACCCATAAAAGAATGCACTGTGCAAGGAGCGACATGTGTTTATGACTGTGTCTGGTAAATCTTCAACTGTCTACAAGTGTACACTAGAGCAGGTAAGCATGCTCTGGCTCCCAGACGGTGTTATTCTTACAGTCTGCATGTAGTCTGTCATGTTCTTTTGTCATTGAACATGATTTTCATTGCCTAATGTTTACTAGGGATTATCATTATCATGCAGATGTTAGAAAACATTGCAAATATTATTTTTTGGGCGCCATCACCAAGCCCTAAACAAAAGATTACAAAAAGGAATAAGCCATGAACGTAAATTATTGTACAAAAACTTTTCGCAAGAAAGCATAACCACGCAAACAGTCTGACTATGAGAGGCCCTGTCTCACCTTGCATAATCCGGTGCATTATTATATGAAGTGAGCTCAGGTGAGATCATATGTGGTTAAATCAAATGGCTCAGGGGTGCAACCATATACCCAGAAACAAAAAGACAGATAAAGAGAAAGAAGTGAAAATAGAGAAGCCCTTATTCAAAACCATTCCTATACTCATAACCAGATCCTCCCTGCCTCTGGCCCATTCTAACCACGTGCTTCTTCATATAATCAAGCTTCTTTAGTGCTTAAAAAGAGTTAGGAAAGCATGTGACGTGTACAGGGAGTGAGCTACAGTCATCATTCTGTCCTTTTTAGGCTACGGCGTAATGAGCTGAGCACCATGAAGTTGTGTTTAAAGCTGCACGCTCAGGAATGTGCTATTGAAAGTGCCTAGAAATAAATATGTGTTTAAATTGAATGCAAATGCAGAAGTAGATATAAACATGCAGAAAATGGATTTGATTTATTTAATATTATATACAAGTTAACACAAAATGGGACTGCTCTACACTCTTGGATATTTACAGAAGGAGAAACAAGAACCGCCTATTTAGAAAACAACATAAACAGGAAAATGTGATAAGTCTTAAACATGCATGTTCCCACTGATATGCCAACTGCAGGGGACTGAGAGAATTTCTATTTCATTTCATTGTTGTATACAATGTTTGTGTAACAATTATAACTAAGCATTACAAACCCTTTAAGGCTCAAAGTTAAAACAGCTATAGACACATGACATGCACATACATACACATACAAACACACAAACCTACAAATACCGTACTGTGCAAAAGTCTTAGGCACACAATTTTTCTTTTAGTACAAACTTTGCTATAGAATTTATAATTTGTATATTAGCAAGTCAGTACAAAAACACTTTACATTTCCAAACATAAGTTTTCCAGCACAAAATGAAATGTTACAAAAATTGTTAGTACATTATGTCAATAAAGAAAGCAGCAAATTAGGCATAAGAGACCACTTTTCAGACAAAATATAATGAAGGCTGCTGCGATTTACATGCAAATAAAGAATTAAGTGACAGTCAACATTTCCAGGAGAACTGTGTCTGGTTCTGCAAGACACCCGGTGGATACTGTACTTGTAAAACTGCAAAAACTGAACCTGATGCTATTCTATTTTTAAACAAAATGTCATCACACCTAATATTCAATTAGTTTCATTTATTACTGCATACTTATAGAATTTTTACGTAGAGATCTTTATTTGTTGTACAACATTCCTTTGCATGTGCCTAAGACTTTTGAACAGTACTGTTGTTGTATGTATATACACACATACATTTTAAACTCATTAAAATTTTCCCTCCAGACCAAAAAAAAAAAAGGCAGTTTTGCTTAAGGATGACGTTTCAGTGGCCTAAGGTATCACATACACTGGCAAATAAAAGCACCGCAATTGCCAGGAACTAAAGTACCTGTCGGTTTATGTAGCACAATGGATCCAGTTTAACTCTGAGCTTACACACTGTCACATCCTCTTCAGGCCAAAAAAGGTGTGTGAGCCCATACCAAGCCCCACCCACACACAAACTGTTTAGAAAATAGTGAGGGTGAAACATTTGATATCTGCCCAAGTCAGCATCTGTTTTGCTAAACTACAAAAGGTCTATTTGTACTCCAACTAGCTTCTCTTAAACACAGTGCAGAAATTTAAGCCTAAGCTTTCACAAGAAGAAGAATAACTAAATAACTTGTTTAGCATGTAAAGGCTGTATTGGTTACGAATCTTAACATTATTGAAATTCAGTCTACGTTGACTCGTTTGAAGCCATTTTGTGAAGACAGACCAAACATTATGCAAATTAGTTCAATAAGTGGGTGGAGCTATGGTTGAAATCGCAATAGCCAAAATATAAATCAATGTGTCCCCATTACGCTGATTAAACTTCTCACTGTTTAGTAGTAGTAGTAGTAGGAGGAGAAAGGAGTACTGTCTATTGACCTAGAGTCATATCTATCACCTACGCTTTGATATCCATGTTCATTTGATGCCTTGATTAAAAAAATTTATAAAATCAGCGTTGTTTTATAATAAAGCATAACCTTCGCATAGCTGTGTAAAGAAATTCCCAAAATATACACAGTAACCAAGTAAGAGAAGTAGGTTAAATAAAAATCAATTTATCAGAAGATATTTTTGGTTGCTTGAAATAAAACATTAGACATGACATTCATCACACACTAAACACTGTTTCTGCTAAATAATTCAATAATTCTGTTACTAGTTTATTGCAGCTTGGTAATATAGAATCCCTGTTCATAGTCAGCCAGTGCTGCTCATAAGCTCACATCTGCCATACTTTTCTGGCATGTGGTTAGCAGTGGTTTATGTACGTCAAGAAACAAAAGAGCCTATTCTGATCACCACAGGTTAAGACTGACTATACACAGCACCTGTCTCTTTCTCTCTCTCTCTCTCTCTCTGCACACACATGCACACAAACTCAACTAAAACATATGGCACACTGTTTGCTAATAATCGGGGAAGGCAAATGTTCATGTCTGGGGTGGGGTGGGGTGGATGGTGAAACAGTGGCCACACAGAGACCTGTCACTCATCTATTTCAGGCCATGTGTTCCTGTTGACCCACTGCATGAAGCCAGAGCTACAGAACACATAGTGTAAAAATGATCTCAGTGAGAGAAGATAAAAAAAGACAGTGTGTCACTGGGGGGTTCCCACTGGTATTAAAAGTGCATTGATTCAGACTGATTATTAATTCTCAAAGTAAAACAAATTTTAGAATCCACTAAAATATCTGTAAATTATTACAGGAGTCTCAGTGTCCACAGATCAACAATGACCTACATTTTCAAATTTTATTCTTTATTTTTATTGCTTAATTTTAATTTATGGAATAAAAAATATCAACAACTGGGAGGCATGATGACACAAAGTTGAATATTTTCCTATAATTCCAATATATAGAATTTACTTCTTTCTCCTTTCCTGAAGTTTGTATATATGGACATTATCTTCCTTGCAACCTCAAAAATATCAAAAAACAACAGATAAAAACTCACATTTGGCAGACTAAGGTCAATAATCGTTTTAGTATATACTATATGGAAACATTAGGAAAACAAATTAAAGCAAGATTTATATGGTTTACTTTTACATTTCGAGTTTATTCAAGCATTCTTCTTATTTTGCGGGATGTCAATATCCTGAGATAGCAAACCAGATCAGATCACACAATTCCTATGTAGTTCAGGATGACCCAAAAAAAAAATAATAATAAAAATAAAAAAATAAAAAAAGGTCAAAGATTTTTAAATTATTATTATTATTAATATATATATATATATATATATATACACACACACACACACACACACACACACACACA
>JAOUQZ010000044.1:23796689-23810120 GCA_028564935.1 Neosilurus hyrtlii
TTGATAAAGGATTTTAATGTCTTGACTTCTGCCTATCCACAGATGTATCCCTAAGATGTTTGACAGTGCCTTGCCACCCATAGTTGATTTCACCAATGTAATACTTAAGAAATAGGTTTTTGTGCTGAACTAATCCGTGGTTACAGTTGATCACAGGTGGAAGCTAATTAGCTTTATATACAGTGGAGGTGATTAGTTACACCTGATTAAGTTCACAAGTTTTAGGAGGGAGAGTGATCCTACCCTCTGAAATTTTTCTGAACTCTTGTCATTATTTCTTTCACTCAGCTGTTAGAAGTTGCATTGAGTGAATACACCTGCAAAGCAACCCGGTATGTATATTTCAAGGGGGTGATTCATTTCTATACTGACTAAAGGTGTCCTTTTGACAATAAAAAATGCATTTGATGCAAACTGTTAGTAACTACTACCACGAGCAAATATGCATGTTTTGATTTAATTTTTATATAGATTGTTTGTTTCATCTGACCACTGCTGCATCTGAAAAAGTAGGAAAACCGTAAATGGATATTGCCTACATGGTGGCACATTTGTAAACATATAACTCAGAGAGGTCAGTATGCTGAGTGATCAAGGGAGTAGATCTGGTAATGTACAAGGTTGAACCAGAATGAAAATGTCTCAAAATCCCCCAAACAAACAAATGTAGTTAAAGCATCCAAATACTTTTGTTTCATCCAGCACCATTCATGTTCTTTGTTTTATCTATATGCTGCATTTGTACATGTGACATCAATTACCTATATTAGGAAAACACTTCAGCTGGTGTTCAGACAGGCTTGTTAACAATGTATTTTAATCCAACTTACTTTGTGAATCCACCCTTCCCTCGGTGACATGTTCTTCCATCCCGCTGTTTAAAGGCAGTTTGTTCACCTCTTTCCATTTATAATGGAACATGGTGGCTTGAAAATAAAATGATTCCATGAGTAGCGAAGGAAAATGCTCTCTATATAATGTGAAATGATTCTGGCTGGGGCTCACATTCTGAATTGAATGTAGCATTACATTGGCACGATTGACGTATGAAGATTGAAATAGCAATAATTGTTTGAAGTGTCCAGTTTAAGAATTAAGCAATGGAAATAATTTGTGAATTTATTTTTGCTCAAAGAGCACATCAAGATTTTTAACAATCAAGATACTGTAAGACAGGTATGTCTATTGAGTAGGAGGAAATGATCTAAAGCAGCAGGTGTATGTTTGCCTTAATCTGTGTTCTTTGTATTAACACATCGATATATATATACTATTTTGTGCTTTTGCACACTGATTGTATGAGGAAAAAACATGAAACTAACCACATTGTCTTCCACTTTTCCAAACCACTTTTCCATGCTTTTTTGAGTTGAATTCACTCAAAGATGAACAGGAACATGAATATCTATTCCCATGGTAACCGTCTGGTAATCTTGGCAATGAAAGCACAGAAGCAAGAGTACTTTTACGTTTTAATGGTTTGGCTGTAGTTTGACCACAGCAGTACAAGCATAAAATCTTTGACTACAACAGCATTTAGAGCAACGTTTTTTGACTATTTTGAACCTTTTTTTTCTGAAAAAGTATTGCAATAACAGACCTTAGGCCTAGAACCTAGTACATCACAATTGCTTAAATAAAAAGAGGCAAAATACACATATTTAACGTGTATATAAACATACGCATGTACGTGTATGCAGAATTACAAGTACACACTTATGCAAATACACACAAAATGCTGGGGTACAATTTTTTTTGTAAATAAAAACTAAAATGATACAAAGTCCATGACGGAAGCAGTCCAGTATTGACCAATAATGCTGAAAAGCTACTGTTAGCGGTGGTGTGCACAAGCATCTGATGCTTTGAGGAAAACAAACCAGGGCGCAATCAGTTTCAGTCGGCGCTCTGAAGTGTACGGCGTTCTACGGTTTTACATCACACCACAAACCTCTCAGGGCTACCTGCCATGGAGCACAAGGAGAAAGGAAACGCTGTTGCTATGTACATTATTTTCAGTTCCATTGATGTGGACATGCTCAACAGTTAGAGTGGACACCCAGCAGAATTGTAATTGAAATTTCCCATTTTGTTCCGACATACGTACACAGAATGTGTGAAATAAATAAGTAAGAAATAAGAATGGTAGAAGTGTCAGTGAAGTCACTGTCTGGATATAGGTTATTAAAATGCTGGAAGCATAGCATTGCATGGAAACTTAAGACTGGCAATAACGTGGTTACAAAGTACCTCAGATAACATAGAATATATGCACTTTCTAAATAAAACCTAGACAGCGATTGATGGGTTTTTTTATGCAATACAAGCATACCAACATTCCCGACAGCAAAGTCTCTGGCATTCTAATTCGACTATTTCTATATGTTTGGTAAGCTGCTCTTTGATGAAACTTGCTTTCCTCCAGTCTGTGTGCAAGGTAAAGAACTGTGCCTGCCTCGAATCACCAGTTCAACCTTGAGAATGTTGGGACTTGTTTGATTTTATTTCATTACTTTCTAGTGTTGTCAGTGAATTTTAAAAAGCAGTAGAATTTTACACTTGTAATTTAAATCATCATGGCATCTTTTTCATGAAGTGTCGTCACTGCTGGCACTTTCCCAACATGATCTAATTAAGAGCTTCCTCTGGCTGCCAAAAAGATTGGATGGAACCAATTTCCACTATGTAAATGTGATTAAAACAATGCTAATGTTAGAGTTTGCTTGCTATTTCAAAGCCTCCATCAGGTTGTAGGTGAAAATTGTGGTAAGTGAGAAAATATTACGATAAAATGTACACTGTAGCATAGATTTGCATGGGTACGCCAAATCTACCATTAAACTGCAAGTTATACAATGTTATTTGGGGTAGGATTAAAAAAATTATATTCTATTTCAAGCAACTCTTGTCCTAGAACAAATGCCATTCATACAGTTAATATTGTTATTGTCCATAAGAAAAATAAGTAGTACTTTGTAATCATTCTGTAATTCATAGTTAAGTATTGTTTGCAAACCTTGCTTACAAAAACAAAAAACCCCAAACAAAAAACATTTTGACTGTAGGCATTTACAAACCTGATACCACTGTGTTAAATTTTTATACCATCTATACATTATATTACACTATTAACAAAATCTTTTGTGGTTTCTACCCATTGGGTAGGATATGTGTGCATAACATATTCAAGTTATTTACAGCACCTTACAAAAAGGGGGAAAAAAGAGAAAAACAAAAAAAGAAACACAGACGGACAGACCAGAGAAATAAAAAGCACCGTTGGAAGTGAGGCACACCAAAGGTGGGAGCTTGAAGAGTGCAAGTGGGTTCCTACGTCTGCTCAAAACGTGAACATTAGGCACCGAGTTAGCTCACATCATACGCACATGCAAAAATGCCTCATTCCACGGACAACAAAAACGAGCGCTTGTTTGCAGCGAGGACAACGACCAGACAAAGCGAGGCAGGAAGAGGTGAGTGGAGACGATGAAATGATGGTCATTATATGAGAAAAGGGTCAAGCCAACAAGCGTGGGCCAGACTGCAATCGATTGGTGAAAGCAGCAGCAGCAGCGATAGCAGCAGCATTAAACAGCACAGATGAGGGAGAAGCTCCGAGAGCTCTTTGGAAGAGTAAATGAAGGGAGAAAACATTTGACTAACACTTTCAAGCATCTCCCAGAAAAGTTGTTCAGTCTTTCTGCAAGTGGTGGCGCTACTTGCCGAGTCCAATAGGAGGAGAGAAAAGAAATAAAACATGATGTGTAGGGTAGCTAGCAGAAGCCCTTACTAAATGCTGGCATTACAGTAGAAAAGTCTTGGATTTGTGGTCTTTTGTGAAGATTCAGGTCTCCAGGTACAGATTAAACCTAGACTGGAAGTAAAATAGACTCAACCATGTTTACTCATTTGATCCTTGGCTAGTTTTAATTTGTGCCCAAAACACCTCTTGGTTAATGAAGTGTGCAGACAGTTGCTCTGTTCGTTATGCAAATGCTTAACAACAAATCATTCATGTCCTCCCAAACATTGAGACACTGATCAGACCTAGTCCTGGACATGCTCAATATACGATCAATCAGGGAACCAGCCCTGAACATACATGCTGAATGAGCTGGCTTTCCACACACACACACACACACACACACACACACACACACACAGAGAACACTTTTTAGTCAGGGTCTGTCTGGGTTTAATCAGTGTCCACTAAAATGTCTCATCGTCTTTCAAGTGTACTTTTAGGCGGTTAAGGCTTGAGGTTAAGAGCCAGATTGAGAAATCAGGCTTCGTAATCTAGCTGGACAAACTAGCCTACAGGTCACATCTTCTTCGTGAATACAAGCTCATACACAAATGCACACGCACACACTGTACACGATAGCCAAACACATCTATTTAAGGGGCAGTGATACTCAAAATCTACTGACAATGTTGAAAAAAAAAAACGGCAGGTGAAGCACGTCAGTGAGTGTGTCGTAAATGGAAAAACAAACATAATGGACGTTTTAAATGAATCCTGTTTGTCCATGTTCAAAGACTTAGATTAACAAAAAGGGGCTACAAAAAAAGTGATTCTCAGTCTTTAGCGCTAATATTAAAGGGATGTTTTCTGCTTTACAAGGCAAAAGTTCCTTTGGGTCCTCTAAGGGCACGCTGGCTAACTATCCTCCACTTAGTCAAAGTGTCAGTTAACCAACGGCCTACGTGCATCCAATCTCTCGCGTCACATCAGTGCTGACTACTAATTCATTCTAAAAAGTTTCATAGAGAAGTTTGCTCAGACTGTAAACTTCTACAAGTTAAATGTAGCACCATGGTTTGGATCTGTTCGCCAAATACCCATAATGCTCTAGATTAAAAATAAGAACATGATTGTATATTAAAGAGAAGAGTGCAGCGTTACGAAATGGAACTAAGGGTTTATATTCTTAGGCATCATAGACTGCCAAGTTTGGATCAGTTCGGGTCTTTTCATGCAGTGTGGCTGAAATCTTATATGAAGACTCCCTGGGCCACCTACAGCTTCTCCATGAGCCGCAGCGATCGGGACTCTTCAGAGTGAATAAACACCAACAGAGCCGGGAGCTGATCTCAAATCACAGTACAAACCACTTGTGTAAATACAGACACATCTGAGAATTGAGCAAGAAGGGACAAGCAGAAAAGGCAACCTAATCAGAGGAAGGCTGGGTTAATGAGATATTACAGAAAACAACCCTTACTTTAGCCCTTAGCATCACTAAACTTGATTACCCTACCTATCCTAGGAGACGTAGGCAAAACAGCAATAGGGGCTATGTTTGTATGCTTGCTTGTTTTTGCTCACTCTGGTTACTATGGCACCATCCATCCCAATGCTGTACAGATGGGGCTCTGTGACGAGAAAGGGACTGAAAGTGAAAGAGTGCACAAAATGGGCAGCATTAGCCGTTTCAAGTAAGGAAAAGCTGAGAGAAGCTTCTGTCCATGCTAAACAATCCTCACGTCCTTAAAACGCTCTGGTGAGAAATCAACGGTGTTTTGGTTTTCGTCCCGTGCCAAGTGCAACGTGTATAAAGGATTACCACAAGAGCCTCGATTGCGGTTCATAAACCAATAATAAGCAACAATAGTTGACAATCAATAATCAACGTAAGATCATGACCCTGCTCACATGACACCTTCCCTCATCGTCTTTTGTGTGGTTTAAGCCTATTAGAAAGAAACTAAATGGTTTCAACACTGCTACAGGAGGAAAGAGTCATTCAGACTTTAAAAAAAAAAAAAGAAAAAGTCTATACTCTTAACAAAAGTAATTATTTTATAACCTTATAAGATTTCTGCTTGTAAAGTGACACTATTAAGTGAAAGTAACATTCTGCTAGCATCCATCTGACTTCAAGAGGTGTAAAAGTGTCTGAAAGACTGTGAGGAGGACTAAGAGCTGAGAAGGAAAATCTCTAGGCTGGATATAAGCAATTCTTGTGCAGAAGTTAGGAGAAAACCCTACGGCTTCTACAGATCACCAACTCTGGAGTTAACTTAACAACAACGACTGTGCATTGCATTTTTTCCTTCGTCTCTTTCCCACAATAAAGATAGTGCAACGGTTAGACTTGTGTTTTGATTTGAGTGTATGATTGTGAGTGTTTACCCTCACGCCGGCCCCCACACAAAAACCTTGGCACTAGGATTTGGAGTTTTTTTGTTTCAGCGGTTTTTAAAATGTTAACTGTGCACAGATCATGGTCTTGGTAATCTTATCCTCCACTGTAAGTCCCATCCTAAAACCGTGGATGTGTTGGTGTTTTGTAGAGCACATGACCAAAAAAGGAGAAAAAAAAAAAGCTTATGTGCTAATATCATATCATTCTCTCCCATTCAAATGTAATACACAAGTACAAAATAGCGCTACAAAGCTTTGCTATGTCTTTTTATGAGAGACAGTTCTTAAAATGTTTTTTTTTTTGTAAGCTTTGCTCCGCTTGGTTCCTTCTTGCAATGTGGCTTTGCTTTTGTAGTGAAGACAGATGCAACTTAATGTTGTGCAAGGGAGTGTCTAGAGAGTGACCACACCCCTTTGTAGCCAGTAAAAGGAGAGGGTGTGGAGAGCTGACCTTACACTAGCTCCCCTCTCTGCATGTCCTTGGCTTTGCTCAGGACTATTGTGCTTTCCGTGCTGCCCTGGCGCGTCCTGGCACCAGGCACATTTGGCACGGAGGAGGACTGGTTATTGCTGTGCTGGTGAAGGTAAAATGCCGTGCCTGGGTAGTGGCCCATAACCTCGCTGTAGGCAGGTGGAGGGCCCTCGGTGCGTCCGTGGGCACTCCAGTTGGCGGCACTGATGCCTGTGTTGGTGCTAGGTGGGCACGGGCCATGGCTGTCCATCAGGTCACTGTCAAAGACTGTGCGGTTAGGTGGTGCTCGCACTGACTCACGGTTCAGCTCGAGCTGTTGTTCAGGGTTGCGCAGTTGCAGCGGGCACGGGCCCTGGTACGGCGGCGGCTCCTCTCCATCCGAAAGTGCGATGGTGGGAGGCAGGTCGATGTGCTGCTGCAGGAGAGGGTAGGTGGGCTGGAAACGACTAAAACGATCTCGCTGCAGGAATGAGGGAGTGCTGAAGCGCTCACGAGGATGAGGAGCATACACCACCTGCATGTAAGAGAGATAAAGAAATAAAGGTTCATAGTCTGAAGCAATAGTGTTCCCAGAATATTAATGTGGGGGGCCTAGAGAGGAAATAAGGGTGTGCCAGAACACACGAATTAAGGAAAAAACATACAAATTAAATTTATGAAAGCCCAAAGGTATTCCTAAACTAAGAAACAAACACAGAAATGAACAAAGTATAAATGAATAATATAATTGTTATAAATGTAATTTAATCAAAGAAATAATTGACCAAACTAATAGACTTCTTTTAGAATTCTTTTACTTATTTTCCCATGCTACCTTAATAATAAACTTCGGACAACTAGAGGCGGCCATGAAAGTAATTTGCCCAAACTGTTTGTTTTCTCCTCTAAACATAATAACCAAGTAAGTCAACAGTACACCATTGCACCCTGGGAAATCTTATGAGCCTGACAATCTCTTGAATCGAAAACAATGTCAAACCCACAGCCTTTAACTGTGTAAAATACAATTTCAGAAAAATTAAGTCCTTTAAAGGATCTCTAGCATGATTTAATGTGCAAAACATTCGTACAACCTAATTTTTTGTGTCCTCCACCTTCGGTTTAATGATTAAAATGCGGCGCTCTGTCTTAGTCAGTGCACAAATGAAAGGTTTTGATTTTTAATTTACCTCTGTGCACCTCTGCGAATCTTGAGCATCCCGTCTCTCACTCTGTGTATGTATCCACGTGTGTGATACACATTATCTCTGCTTCAGATTTTAAGCCAGTTTATGAAACTTTGTGTTTCAAGCACCGAATAGAGTGTAACCATGTAAAGATCAAACTGGACATGAATTGGCATGAAAACTCGGTGTACAAACTTTTCACAGAAGAAATCGTGACAGTGTGGAAATTCATTAATTACAGAGCCCCTTTAAAGATACAACGAGACAGTATTCTGGTTTGCATTAGTTATTAAATGTCCGTCCCTATTAACAGATAGACAGGGATTTACAGAATAAGGTAATACACACACACATAGGATGAAGAGTTTTCGGTGCTCAAGTAACCTTCCCTGTTTACTGTTAATCTTGTCCCTGCTCCAACACACTAGATCCACTGATTAATGGCTTGTTAGTAGATAGTGAATTTATTTAAGCAAGAAAAGCACTAAAGCACAGAGATGAGTAGTACAATCAATGGAGGCTTGAAAACCAATGTGAGGAGGAGGTTTACATCTGATTAACACCGTTCACGCACTGGCCCAGCGACTGATTAATTGATTGAATTGCCATCATCTAAATCCTACATATCCGATTTGAGACACTTAAGCAAAGGGTTTACATAAGAAGCTATTTCCAAGCTACAGAATAACAAAGCTTCGTCTCGAGAAACAAGACCTGCATTTATGCTTAATCAAATTATTCCATTTGTGGGAAATCTCCATGTTGGCCAGCCACTAAGACAGACAGCTTTGTTTTATGGGGCTGCATTTTAGTTCGAGCCAGGGTGGCTAATGAGGGGCAATTTGGTGCAAGAGGCAAAGTGTCTCCTCTCTCAGACAGCTGTCTAGACGCTGCCAGAGGAGAAAGCTGGTGATTAATGACGCAGTGAGAGACACAGGCATCCAGACAGGGACTCTCAAAGACATGTATACTCAGGGAAATGTGCAGCACACCCCCAGAGGGACACAACACATGTGCAATGATTAACAGAGAGGCCCTGCTTCAGACACTGTCCCTCTCCTCCCCCCTGACCTCACCAAATAAGGACCCTGTGCTGAACTCCCCACCCCCAATACAGAGAGAGAGAGAGAGAGAGAAAGAGAGAGAATGCTTTGGCAATCCTGTACATATATACAGTCATGCTAAAAAAACTTATTAAACTGAAACTGAGAGAGAGAGAAAGAGAGAGAGAGAGAGAGAGAGAGAGAGAGAGAGAGAGAACAGCCTCACCTCTGAAGCTCCTTGTCTGGATCCACTATCTGATGGCCAAAAACATCCCTCCTATCAGCAGAGACAGAAGGTTAAGAGAGGAACATGCAATAATTTTAAATAAGATGGCTCCCAGTATAATAGATATTACAGAGTGAATGCATGGGATGCCAGTTTAACACCAAATGGATTCATTAATAAACATGAAAAGCAAAGAAAACTGTCATCATTAGCAGTTAACTACTTAAAGTCATGAAGGGATTTTTATTGCAGGGTACGCCTTATGGCAGAGACAAAGAACAATCTACTTTGAATACAGAGCGCTAAATACTAATTAAAATGAAACCCCAACCTGCTTGTTTATGCCCTAATACTAATGCTCAGCATTAACATGTGTGTGGTAAATCAGAGCAGCAGAGTGCACCAGACTGTGTTCTCCCTCCAGACAGTGTCTCTGCACTCACTCTCCCCCTCAGTCCACCCCCTCCCCTCATGAATAAAAATGAAAGCGACTCAGACGTTTATCTGCCTCTCCCGCACGCTGCAGCAGCCAGTGTGCATGTCTGGCTCTCTGCTAGCGTCTAGACAGAGCTGGGCCAAATTTAATCATTAAGGCACGTCTGGGAGCAAGAGGAGTGCGGATATTTATCAGAAACATGGCAAATGGGATCCTTGGCTAACATATAGTGCTTAAAGCCACACTCGGGTTCTGTCGAAACAGAACAGTACGCCTTAATCGAGTCTCACAGCTAGAGGCGACATATTTGTCAGGCTAGCCTGTCAGGTTTTGAGTTTACTTTACCAATACTTTTAACCCAATACTGCCTCCAGGTTCTAATAAGTAGGCTAATACTTGTGCGTGTCTTTCATTTAATGATGGTCTACTGCAATGTTTTGGGAGGCACATCTAAATTATCCAGACACTACTTCCAGATCTATATGCCCCCTATTATTGATTAAACGAGGCTGAGTCATTTTTCCTGGCTGGCAGTAATCCACTAATACACATACTTCAACAGGAAGTGAGGAAGGGAGTGCTGTGGTGTGTCTTACCGGCTGCAGAGAGTGCTCCTGCCTCCTGGCCTGGCCAAGCCTGCTCATCAAGGACCACGTTGAAAGTTTATAGTGGTTCAGAAGACAGATAATCACCACCACCATTACCATCATCACCACGATTATGATTATTATCTGCACAAACTCCAGTTCAGCTGGATGAAAGAGAAAGAAACAAAAAAAAAATATTATTATTATTATTATCATCATTATTATAAGGTTACAGATTCTCACACACAGCAACAGTCAGGTTTAATTCTCATTTTCCAAGAAAAGGGCATTAAATGAGATGAAAATGCAATTCTTTTTCTGACCACAGGATGGAAGCACAGAACAACGGGAGCCTGTGAGACTGACTGGCCGAGAAACACATGACAGGAACAATTACTGTTCTGTTGTACAGAGGGTCTTGTACATACAGCCTGAGAACTGCATGATGTTCATGTTCAGCTGTTGAACAAGGCTCAAGTAGTTCAAAATGGACAGGAAATGACAACACTGTTCAAGTCTTCCCTGTTCAAAAGGCTACACTCTCACTTGCACAAAAAAAAATATTTAAAAATATATAAATAAATAAATCACACACTATGATTTTATTTTGTATGTGTGTGTATATATATATATATATATATATATACACACACACACACACACATATACACACACACACACTACCCAGACAGACAGGCAGAAGCAAGACAATGGTGGCCTATCTATGGCAGCCAGACAGCTCATGGCATTAAAGCAGGCACTGCGATATCCCAGCATGCCCCCAAATACAAGCCCAATCTGATTAGACTAGACGCTGTGGCTGATGCAGGCCTCCGGCTCGGCGAGACACGGACCATTTTGGAACTGTTTGGTCTGCGGAGGGCATGGTTTAAAGTGTCAAACAGAGAAGCATTATCTTCTAGACCAGACTGAGTGTACTGTCTGAACAGCACGGCTGGAACACGCGCCACAAAATTGCCTGCAGTACAGCATCTGAGCAGACAAACACAGCTTTTCTCCAAATTTAGGCCATGAGAGCGGATGTGAGGAGAGAGAGAGCAAGAGCGAGCAGAGATTAGAAAGAAAGGAAATGATCACAAAAACAAGACAGAAACAGGACAGACAAATAGAATACAAAGTAATTCGAGCCGTTGTGCACACTGAAATTAGAAGTATCCTGACTAGAAAAACGTGAGGTAGATGATATGAAGATGGTCTACAGGCATGTACACACACTTACATTTAAGATACACAAATTAATCGAAAGCTACTGTAGGAGTGGTGACTGTGTTAGACCAGTGAGGCCAAAATGCAAAAAAGACAGGTCACACAGTGGTTAATAGGCAACAGATCATCAGCCTTTATTTCTGGTGGTCAGCTGTTTCGACCCTTAGTTAAGCATAATTGGAAGTGGAGCTTCTGTCCATTTGAGTCTGAACCATTAAATGTCCCATCATCTGTGTAAGCATTAAAGAGACATCCAACAAACATAATGTTAATAAAGCAACATTTCAAAAGTATTCCATCCATTCAAACTGCTAAAGTTAAATGGATGAATTAAACTTGAGTGCATATCTTGGGGCTAATACAACATTGCATCCTGCTACAGAATAGGCTAGTTGATTGCAAAGATTTCATCGTGAGAGCATATAAACTATATTAATATGTTATCTTCAACATTTAAACACTACAGCAATAACTCAAGGTTTCAGATGCGTCGTAAATAAGCGGTTCCTAATGATCTATTCATTATGCATGTACAATGACTCATGCACATTAAAATATAAACACCTCTCTAGTAAACAACTTGTAGATCCTAATGTGTTTTATGCCATGACTCAGAAGCTGGGGTCAAAGAGCAGTACACGTGAATGCTTTAGAACGTTTCATTATACATCAATCAAGATGGCACTTAAATTACTCCATGGGAGTATCATTCCAGACTGCATATCATGTACAAGCTACAATCATATCCAATGGCTTTAAGGTGCACAGAAAGCTCACTGCTGTATTCGAATTATTGATCATACACCAGATCTGCACAGGGAAGTTTGGGTGAGAAACATCAGTGATCAGACTGCACAGATTCCCAGCTCAGACGGCGAAATCCTCTTAATTCTGTGCAGGCTGATTTCACACTGGACCTGTAGCTCCTAGCCCAATTACTCTCTGCAGTCAAACTAAACTTGTGATCAGCCTAGAGATGAATCGGATTTACTACTTGCACACGTAGAAACTTTCTGGTCGGGTTCTCCTTTCCATTAGTGTATTTGTTCTGACTCAGATAATGAAATGTACATGCAAGTGGTTTACAAAATGCCTTGGAAAGATCAGGTTAAACAAATAAAGCCTGGGTGCTCTGGTGCAACCCGGAGAGAGTGAGAGCAGGAAGATTGGGTTTGGCACTTCAGCCTTGCCTTTCATTTTGAGACAGAATGAATAAGGAACAAGATCTTCAGTGAAGTGGCACTGCTGGATACTGGATCTCCTGTCCTGCCCTAGATACCACTGGCAATGCCACCCTGTCTCTATCTCTCTATGTCTGTCTGTCTCTCTCTCTCTCTTTCACACACACAGACACACACAGCCATCCAGCTGCCATCATTGCCATGGAGACACAGCTCTCAGCATCCATACCCACAGAGACCCTGAGCACTGACATGGCACACAGACTCACACACATGAATGTGGATACAGACACAAATACCAAAAAAAGAGAGAGAGAGAAAGCAATGAAACAAGGACAGACTAAAAAACTATGTATGAAGTACAAAAAGCAAGAAGAGATATAGAGTCAGACAGAGTGGGTGCTGGGAGAAGAACTAGCCCGTGATGCCAGCGGCAGCCAGTGTTCAGTGCAGCAAATCAATCAGCCCTTTTACTGTCAGCAGGCAGAGCGCAGCTGACTGAGAGCTGCCAGACAGTGGGCCACTCACAGCGAGAGAGTGCCAGACATGAGCCGTGTGCGCGAGTGCGAGTGAGAACGTGAGACTTGTTTTACATACACAGGCTAACTTCGGGGTGTTGCACCAAATTCTTGCTACAACAAAATATCAAATGCTGTACTGAATATTTTACAAACACAAGAATACCACTCGCTTAAAAAAAACAAAACAAAAAAAAACATAAGCCTAGCTTTGTATGACAATCTTAAACAAACAAACAAACCAACCAACCACTTGCAGAAAATGAAAGCTGAAGAATTCACATGGCGCTCCAGAGAGAGAATGACGATGTTTGTATTGTGTTTGAATGATGCCCTGATTCTTCTATTTGTATGAGACAAAAGAGCAGATAGAGTGAGAGAGAGAGAGAGAGAGAGAGAGAGAGAGAGAGAGAGAGAGAGAGAAAGA
>JAOUQZ010000044.1:23819315-23834639 GCA_028564935.1 Neosilurus hyrtlii
GAAGCCACAACGGATGATCTAATGTCCGTGTGTGTGTCCGTGTGTGTGTGTGTGTGTGTGTGTGTTTCTATGTATGTATCTATGTATGTATGTATATATGTGCACAGTGGGATAAAAACAAAATACTAATGGAAAACACTAAAGTGATTGTAGGGCAGAGGTAGTGTGTGCGCATGTACAGTGTGTACAATGAGTGTGCAAAAAAAGTGTATTCAGAGTAAAGGAGCTCTAAACAGAATTTAACTTTGTACAAATAATAATCCACGTTCAATTCTTTGTCTCTTAATGATTCAAAGAAACAGCTTTGAAACAAACATTCACAGCAACTAAGAAATTGAGACAAATGTCCCTCTCCCTCCTTATTTATATATTATTTATGGACATTAGCTACACTAGTTTAAGAATGGCATGCCGTAGATTCGTAGATGTGCTTGTTAGTAACCCTTCAGCTGTCTACAATGTCCAATCCCAGATGTCAAGAGGAAATTTAAACGATTAGATCCTTCTCTTCACACACACCCCCCCATCCACTCATCCCTCAGGGAGACAAGCTGACATTTATCTGTCTGACGTCTTGTCTGGAAGTCATGTCCCCTGCCAACACACACACACACACACACACACACACACACACACACACACACACACCCCAGACGTGGGGGAGGTGGAGAGGTAGGGGTCATGACTCAGGGTTTGAATGGGTGTCTGAAGCAACATCCCAAGGGAAGCTAGTGTTGAACAAACTGTGCATGTTAATGTTGTTGTGGCTGGCTTTCCCAACCCCTCTGTAATGCATTTTAATGTATTCTAATAAAAAAACCCTCTGGACAGCATGCTGTCTTTGTAGTATTGGTTCAAGTACAATAGTGAAAAACATCACTTAAAACGAGACACTAATTAGCAACATTACAGGCCCTAGTTTCTATATTTCATCCTCACTCTATTTACATGAGAAACCATTTGCAGACTCTATACTATCCACACAATTTGGATCAGGTTTCATTTTTAGCAGCACAATGATTTCTTCTTATTCTTTCTATTATGTAACCTTTAAATGGCTCTTCTGCTCAGTTGATCTTGTTTAAGGCAGAGCGCCACCTGGTGCCCAACATGGGGATTTCCTGAGAGTGAGACAATAATGCTCCCATGTTGTCTATCTGTTCATGTGAATACTTCTCATTACTGAACACTGTGCAAGTCATTTCCCTGCTTCAAATTCGGGTATGAATATCAGCATGGCTGAAGCAAAACCAGAGATGAAATGCAATGTTTTGCTGATGGCGAATTAACCTGTCTTGACGACTGGAATAGTTTTTAAAGCTTATACAGATCTGATCGTCCTTACATCTAACCCATGTTCAGATATGGATCTACAATAACAAATACCCAGCATTCTCATGTCTCTGCCAATAATCAATTTATAGTATGTGCACATTAAACAAACATTACTGCAGGGGTTGACAACTGGGAGAACAGGAAAACACTTGACCGGATTATACAGAGTACATTAAATTATAGAAGCAGAGTTGATATACACATATTGTTCACCAACTCTAATTTTCTAAACACGAACAAGCCCAGTTTCTGAAACAGGTGCTCTGTTGTGGTATGTCAAATCGCATGTATTTATGTAAATTAAGCTCATCAGAACAGAGACAAGCTACAGGCAGGGCTCAAGACAGGTCAAAAAAGGAGACATTTATAGATTCCTTTTATTGACCCTCTCTGTCTGATTAGTGATGGGGAAAAAAGCAAAAGTCATTATATCTCACAATGTTAAAGAATCTTGTATAAAATTCCTTGATGCAGAATTTGATCTGAATCATCTCCAAAATAAAAGTCTTCCTTTTCCACAGCCACACCCCTGATAGAAATCTCATCAAAATACACACAACATTTTGTGCAATCCTGAAAACACACACACACACACACACAAACAAACCACAGGTAAAACATAACTTCCTTGGCAGAGGTATGAAATATAACCGCTCTGAGTTGTCCTATGTATAAACTAGATAGCGATCAATAATGGTTAATTGTTTCATGGTCACTAGTGTCACTGTAGGCCGCACAGTAATGTAGTGGTTAGCACGTCTGACACGTCTGACACAGCAAGAAGGTCCTGGATCTGAGTCCAGAGCTCAGCGAGGGTGCATCTGTGTGGTGTTTGTATGTTCTTCCCATGCCTGCATGGGTTTCCTCTGGGTGCTCCGCGTTTCTTCCCGCAGTCCTAAGACATGCACACTGGGCTGTTCCAAATTGTCCCTGGGTGTGCATGTGAATGGTTGTATGTGTTGGCCCTGCGATGGTCTGGTGAGCTGTTTAGGGTGTACTCTGTCTAGTGTTGGCTGAGATCCAGCCTTCCTGCAACCCAAGTAGAAATAAGCGGCTTGGCAAATGAGTTCTGAGTAAGTGGTGTCACTGTTTAGTCATGCCAGTTGATTCCATGAGCTTTTGTAAACAAGGAATTTTAGGGAACCGGATCTAGATTTTAGCTGTATACCTCTATAGGGTGTACCTTCAAACTGAAGGCTCTTCCCATGTCCTCATGTACCATCCGGTAATCACAGATCACTTTTAGTACAACCGCAGACTTTATACATGGAATAAAAGCTCATGTTGGTCAACAGAGAAGCCCATTGTAACCGAGATTATCCTGGGTGAAATCCAGCCCCGGTGGCCTCAAGCAAGTTTAGAATACGTTCTGTTCCGGGGACGTTCAGTGATCCAATCCTTATCAACAGTGTCAGGAACATGCTAAACTGATGTAATGAATCATATACATGCAAACTATGTGTAAATAGTGAAGAAATGACATGCTGTATGTGTTAGTATAACATGGCCTGAGGGAGCAGGCTTAGTGACACAGGTACAGGGCCATCCCATTGATAATCGGCAGGTTTAATGTGGGAGAGGGCTGACTTCAAGCACTCTCCATTACCTGACTCATCTACCACCCAAGCCTGCACGCTGTGGCAAATTATCTTCACACTCATCCCAGGAGACCGGGTGTGCGCGTGTGTCTGAAAATTGCCATCTGTAAGGAAGGAATGTGATGTCTGCGGATGTGTGCTGCAGTCTTTATGTGTGTGTGTGTGTGTGTGTGTGTGTGTGTGTGTGTGTGTGTGAGAGAGAGAGAGAGAGTCTGTGTGTGTAGATAATCACCAGGTATTGAGCCCCCCCCCCCACAGCCTGCTGAGCATCGTCATGGGCCGTCTGCCCAGTAGGGTGAGGTAATGTCTAGGTTTAATGCCAGCCTCCCACACCGGCACACACACACACACATCGTGGGCACACACGCATAGGCTCAACAGGAAGAACAGTAGGCACAGCAACTCCCAAAATGGCCACTGTTGTGACTCCTAATGATTACGATAACATTATTAGCCTTCTGCTAACGAGCTACATGACAGAACCTTCAGCCCCCGTTCACCCACTTCTAAACACTGCTGGAATTCTGCAAACTCCCCACCTGAATCTTAAAAGAACAATTGCACTAATTGCTAATAACCAGTGTTCAAACACACCCAAATATGCCATGTGGCACAAAAAAGTGCCAGACAGTAGCTTTACTTGCCTGAATTCATTGTACAGGCATCATCAATGTGCCAGAGGGAACACATCCTGGATAAGGTTCTCCGAAAACAAGTGTCATTTGATAAAACTGTACAGGCGTGACCCGACAGAGGGAGCGAGAGAGCGTAGCCATGATGCAGCTCTCGGAGCAGCAGTAGTCAGATCTTGGTGGCCCGTGGCCAGCTTGCCTGCTGTCTGCCACGCTCTTTTTTTAATAAACCTGTCAGCAGCTACATGCCGACAGCATTGGACACACACAGACCGCAGCGACCCAAGGGGCACGGAAATGAACATATCACCAATGATGTCTACACAAGGGACATTACAGTGATAGAACACAGTGCAGAGCTGTAGAGGCAGGAATGCAATTGCAACTCCACCGGTCAACGTCAAATAAAATCTCATGTGAATCAGGCTAGCTATGACAGTCAACATCCGAATAAATATATTTACGAAACGTCAACTCACAGACCGAGAAATGAAAAACGATCGCTTGTGGCGATTTGGTTTTGGAGATATCGCAGTGTTATAATTGTATATAGACACCATATATCTCGATACAGACAGGTGAAAAACTCTAGAGGCCTCATATTTTGGCCTCACATCATCCCTTTAAAGGAAAGAGTCGCTGCTAATTTACACAGTTATTCTAAGTGATCATCTTCATCCTATGATGAAAACACTTCCATCCTGATAGAAGTGCTCTCTTCCAGGACGAAAATGTCCTTGTCTACAGGGCATAAGGGCTCACTGAAAGATTTGATGAGTGTAAATCCTATGCTATAGACTTCATGGTGACCAAATCTCAACTGAACCTCTCTATGGTCAATTCTGGACCCATGTTTAAAAAAGACCTCTAATCCATCATCATTATCATCATCATCATCATCATCATCAACACAGTTTAAATAAATAGCTTTTGGAAGTACCGTCATTAAGAAGGTCCCAACACCCATGTCAACAAGTCACGAAAATCTTTTTTTCTGCTCTGTCATCTCCCTCAAAGTATCTGAGTAAAACAGTGGCCAAGGGCGAGGTCAAAGAAAACAGCAGAACCTGTTAATCTGGATGTTTGTTTATTTATTTATAAATATTTTTTTGCTTTTATTGCCTGTTAATAACGAGACATGAAGTCATTTTATCATCATCCTAGCTGTTGTAGAAACACTCCCCAACACATTGTAATATCAGATTCACATTTACTCATGTTACAGTTATATTTCAAAACTTTTTATTTGTGCTAAATTCTAGTTACTGTAGGGGCAGCATGATGGCGTAGAGGTTAGAACGTCCACCACACAGCAAGAAGGTCCCGGGTTTGAGTCCCGGCCTTGCACGTTTCTGTGTGGAGTTCTGTACTTGTGTGGGCTTCCTCAAGGTACTCCGGTTTCCTCTCACAGTCCCAAAACATGCACATTGAACTAATAAACTCTTCCAAATCACCCCTGCAGAGAGGGAGACTGCAGAGACTCCCATCATCCCCCTGTACTGTCTGTATAATCTCTGTATGTGTTGGCCCTATGATGGTCTGGCAAGCTGCTCCGTGTGTACCCCACCTTCGCTCAGAGTCGGCTGAGATAGGCTTCATCCTCTCCACAACCCTAATAGGATTAAGTGGTGGAGTGTGTTATTCTATGGTTAACTGCTAGCTTTACTTACTGGTGTGCTAACTGGTTTAGCTTGTCTTGCTACATCAGACCTTTTTACAGTTCCTACACAGAAACCAAACAAAAGAATGCTAAAGAGTACTAGAGTGAGTATTAAAGGTGGCCAATCAGTCAAAAATGCATAACGAAGCTTGAACGAATCCAGACTCAAGGGAAGAAATGAAAAATAAATATATACAAATGGATACTCCTTCAAAGGCTGAGACAGGATCTCTTACACCAGGATCACTGTCTGAGCAGGAAAACTTGCTCTGTCTCTGCCTGTGTCTCTCCGTGTATCCATGACTTACTTTTCCAGACCCAAAACACAAAAACATAACCAATGTAAGCAGTAAGCAGAGAGAAAACACCATTTTAGAAAATCTGCTGACACATTCAATCTGTCAAACACTATACAAAATAAATAAATAAATAAATACACAAAAATCTAACATCCTTTGCTGTGTCTGGAGATCCATCTTCCTTAATTAACATTTAACACAACAATTTTTTCCCCCTGTAAGATAAAACATGCATTCACTGAGGGGAAAAGTCTGGCTTGTCTGGCTGGTCAGCTGTGCTGGGTTAAAACTTGGCCGCTGGAGACTGAACTCAGACTGCAGAGACTCCCATCATCCCCCTGTACTGCCTGTATAATCTCTGCTATGGAGACTTTATTGTTTTTGTCGAACATTCATTATGTCTGACAAGTACGTGACTGCAGGTCGTCTGTATCTCATGTGACAGGAAAAGCTGAGTGGAATTTTAACTAGACACACAAACCTGCTATAATCGAGTCATACAAACATGAAAAACATGGTGCTCAACCGTACCCTCGAGTGCACATTTTACCAAGAACTATTAAAGCTTTACACGAAAAGGTAATTACTGTCCATTTATGCACTTTAAATCTTTTTTTAAAGCTACACTATATCCACATTTCCAGGTGAAAGACGCATACTAAAGGTACAAAAAAGGTAGGAGTATCACTCCAGACAGAAGGAAAAAGACAGTTTGGTATCATTTTCTCTGAGGGTAGAGCCCAGCTCTGCAGCAACAACGAAAACAGCTGCTGTTGTCAGGGCTCAGTCAGGAAATGGAGAGTTATATGAGTCCCTTTATATTATACTACACCGACCTCATACATTCCTGCACGAACATTTTAACAACTTTAAACCGTTCATATGTTCAGAGAGGAGCAAAAAAAAAAAAAAAAAACATGAGAAGAACGTGTATAAGGGTGGGAGGGTTTGCTCTGCACGTAGATGAAAACTGTTAACCATGGTAACACGAGCAGCTCGAAAAACTGTTTTAAGTGAGAGAAAGTGAGAGAGAGAGATGGAGACAGACAGAGAGAGAGAGGGAGAGAGATACTGAGTATAAAAATGAAGCTGTGTACGCCATGCACTATTCAAAGAAGCTATTGCAAAACAAAGATACTAAGATTACAACGTTCCAAAAAATTTCCCTATGAAAGATTTATGGATCAATGGTTGGGTTGCGTTAACAGTGAAAAATGACTAATGTGAACCTGAGGTGCCTTGGCGTTGAGCTGAGGAGCTGCCTATAACCTGGAGCACAGAAAGGGCCTCAGCCAGCATACTAATACCAACAGCTGGGTCCTTTTAGCCTGACCACATCTTCTGCATCTCAGCACCTAATTGGCCAGTTTGATAGGAAAGCTGGGTCTTTTCTCTTCTGCTTACCACAGGCTAGTCTATTCACTACTGTATCTCTTATTCCACACACACACACACACACACACACACACACACACACACACACACACACACACAATACGCACACAAACGGCTAAACTTCAAATAGACTGCCTTCATGTTCTTTTCCTCTCTGTGTGGCCTCCTCTCTCCTTTTAGTCTTTTCCTTTTTCCCCCCACTGGATTTCATTTTGGCCTTTGAGCCAAACCTGATTCTACTCCTGGAAAAGAAAAAAAAAAGCAATTCTTAAGACTAGTCCATTTATTGCTGCGCTTTCTTCTTTTTGTCCCCACAGTCGCTCTCCTACTCTTTGAGAGAAGAGAGGGGAGCTGTCAGTTTCCCACCTTTAATGGTCCCAGTTGCATCATTATCCCCAGTACCCACTTTACTGTGGGGAAAAACAAGAAGGGAGGGATGACGGTGTGAGAGAGACAGAGAGAGAGAGAGAGAGAGAGACGGAGGTGATTGTCCTTCGTACTGGGTGGCACGCAGGACAAAATGACAAAGAGAACACCGAAGAAAAGACTCCAGTAAACCCTCCACCACCCAATCCTGCTTCCCTTGTCAGGTGACGCTGTCTGATACCCATCTGTAATGATGCCGACAGCAGCAACGTCTCGAACAGCCATGACTAATGTGACGACGTGTGGGGTACTACAATTAAAGAATCGTATGCAATGATCGGATGCAGGAAAGTGAACCTCTATTCAGAGAGGCAGTATTTTTTAGCCATTTAGCAGTTGGGCCAGGGATACTCAACGCTTTGGATGTAATATACAAGGTGTCTGAAATTTATCTTCACAACTTTTATTCAGTATAAAAGAGTCAACCTGGAAGTGTATAAATAAAAGCATGTTGCCATTTTACATAGAAACACAATGTTTTTCAATGTTTTACAAGTCTTCTCATCTTTATTGATGTATATGTTACAGTTACAATGTTTAATACATGGATATTTTGTGCATCACGACTACTACTGTAATGTTATTATTTAAAACAAAATCCTCTAGTTTCTTTTATGTGTGCTAATTAATATTACAATTAGTATCATATTTTTAAAAAATAATGTTCAGACACCCAGCTGACTACTCTAAATTGCCTGTAGGTGTAAATGTGAGTGTGAATGGATGTTTATGGTAGCCTTGCAATAAAAGGGTAACCTGTACCCCACCTCTCACCCGAAGTCAGCTGGGATTGACTCCAGCTTCTCTCGCATCCCTAACAAGATAAGAGGTAAGGAAAGTGAATAAATGATTTTTTAGACACACTATAAATAAATATTTGAGATATTTTACTTGTAAGTAAAATCAATTACTTGTCTAGAAAAAAAACTAAGCAACTCCAATAACCACAGAAATGGTTGTTATATTAAAGTGATACGGTAGTGAATTGGCTCACTGTGATAAGCAGTGCAGAATTTGAGAACGCAAACATTAGCAGCTAAAGAGATTCAAGGTTTTGCTGAATTTTCAAATGTAAAAGTACTACTTACTATAGAAGAAGAGGAAAGAGAAAGAGTCTCACTTGACAGACAGACAGACAGACAGATACTTTATTAATCCCAGAGGGAAATTCACAAATCTCACCCTAAACTGTTTTCAGTAAGAATGCATCATCAGCTCGAAACTATTCATTTATTCATTCGATTTCCGAACCGCTAAATCCAAATAGGTTTGTGGGGAGCCTCAAGCCTATCTCAGCCATCTCTGGGCAAAGGCGTGGTACACGGAACAGCACACACAACCATTCTCACTCACATCTGGGGCAATTAGGAACAGCCAATTAGTCTAATGTGCATGTCTTTGGACTGGGGGAGGAAACCAGAATACCTGGAGGAAACCCACGCAAGCACGGTGAGAACACGGTGCAAACTATACCCACAAATACTTTCACTGAGCCCGAAACTCGTACACAGGTCCTTCTTGCTGTTAGACAGATGTGCTAATCAATACGCTACCATGCTGCCCAATCACCAAACTAGTTAGACTAGTAGACCACATTTTCATCCCACACCACAGCAAACAAAGTTCTGGTACAGTCATGCCAAATTACAGCAAATGAACAGAGAAGTGCCTACTCAAGGTCAGTAAAACACAAATAAATCTATTAAATGACCTAATTTTTACTTGCTTCATTGATATGGAAATGAGTAATGTTCAAAACAATAAAGTGTTCAGTAAGCCACCATAACTTTCAAGTCATCAGCCATCTTCGAAAAAGCTGAATTACTTTTACTTTCTTCTCCTGAACATCAAAGGAACAATGGCCAATAAAGAGAATCGAAGAGATCACAAGAATGTGCTTCAAAACGCCTCTAAAACACATAAAGTACATGAAAAGTGACAAAACAAGCGACTCATTCAAGCCTCATTTTTCCCAAGTCACATAAAAAGGCTCTTTAAGGCATTTTCACTTGCATTCAGCTGCTTGTCTTTCCGGTCCGGCATTTCGGGGAGCAAAACAACTCCATCAGCCGTTCGCTTCTTCTTTCTCTTGAGAAGCTTCAATGCCACCATGCCTGACTTTGCCTCTCGTGCATAGAGAGGAGGTGACGTCGGTTTGGCAATGAGAACGTTAGCATGAGAATGTGGTGGGCTCAGATTAGTGCAAGATGATGAGGATTACGCATGGAAATCCCAAACTCAAACAAACTGAATGCGGTGCTCTTCACTCAAAACAAGACTCAATCAAAGACATCGAACATGACCTGTGTGACCTCTGACCCACGATCAACCTGGTTAAATACTGTAGACAATCAAGGGTTTGGCACAGTAGAGAGAACGGAGGAAATAGAGATTGCAAAAAATTTGCAAATGAGATTCCTGCTTCTAGGGACCACCTAGGTGCACATATAATGAAATATTAGCAAACAAATCATGTGCCGTGTGTGGGCTGGATATTTACAGCTGGAACGATAAAATTAATCAATGAGAGAAGAACCATAATTGTGTTGTTCCCAATGTTGCACTGAAAAGCCTAGGCCTTTTTTATTTTAATCTACCTAAATATACCAAATTCAAATAACCATTAAATCTTCTAACTTATGAAAAGTATCACAGTTGTAAAAAAAAACCAAAACCTATGTATAGACAAACCAGATTCTTGACTAATTACATGACTTCCCTCACTCTAATACTCTAATAACTCACAGTATGTACTGAATAATATGCTTCTTCATGAATAACGATAAATCAGATAAGCATGACGCAAACAAATAAGTCTTTCCTAACAGTAAAAAGTGTCACATAGCAGCATTTTAACCTCCTAATACCCAAACTCACTCCTTCTGTTCCTTACTACATGATAACCATTGAACTTCAAGTTTCGCAAAAGACATTTACCCAATGGCCCTTACATATGAGGATCTTACAAGGACATACCCACAATGTAGTTGGGAAGGAGTGGATGTAGATATGAAGGAGTGGGGTCTCAAGCAGCAATAGAATACAAGTATGCAGTGATTGCCATACACTGGTAGGTGTTGGGTCATGGTGGGATCATGATTACTCCAGATGGGTTGTCAGGAAGGGTCATGGTTAGTCCAGACAGATGTTGGGAAGGATCATGATTGGTCCAGGTGATTGTTGGGAACGGATATAATTAGTCCAGGTGGGTGTTGGGAAGGGTCACGATTAGTCCAGGTGGGTGTTGGAAGGGTTATGATTAGTCCAGGTGGGTGTTGGGAAGGGACATGATTAGTCCCTGAGGATGTTGAAAGGGTTATGATTAGATCAAGTGGGTGTTGGGAAGGGACACGATCAGTTCAGGTGGATGTTGGCAACAGACAGGATTAGTCCACATGGGTGTTGGGAAGGCACGTGATTAGTCCAGGTGAGTGTTGGAAAGGTACATGATTAGTCCAGTGGGGTGTTTGGAAGGGACATGATTAGTCCAACTGAGTGTTGGGAAGGGACATGATTAGTCCAACTGAGTGTTGGGAAGGGACATGATTAGTTCAGGCGGGTGTTGGCAACAGACATGATTAGCCAACATGGGTGTTGAAAAGGGTCATGATTAGTCAAGGTGGGTGTTGGTAAGGGCAGTGTGTTGGGTAGTCTAAATACCTCAGAAACAAACAGATGCATAGTCCAGTAGTAATGATATGGACCATCGCCAGATAGCATGAAAGGGGTGGGAGGGTAATCAACAACACTGGTGGCATACATCAATGATGATCAATGTAATAAGAGGTACTAGTGATTAGAAGAGACACTGTTATCAGAATCCACTACAGGGTCAAGTGATCTGAGACGGTATATAAATACTGAGCTGGCATAACGCTAATTATAGCAATGTTGCTTGAGGACACCTACATATATTTTATAAGGGATATAAAGTGGCATATAAAGGGGAGGTTATTTGTACTAGTAAGAAATATATAACTGAGTATTGCCTAGTGCTGTGGAAAGTCCCTCCAAGTCTAGGAAACAACAACCAGTTTTAGGAAAAGCAAGATTTAGGTTTGGCAATATTATGTCTGGGCTCTTACAGACAGCCATTCATGGCTAGGTTGAATGGCCTTATTTTTGTTATAAGTGCAATAATTGCTACTGGAATAATTAGCTGTTTGTGTTATTTTGCAGTAAATTTCGAAGGAAATGGTGTGGCAGTGTAGTCATGGGTTAAGCAAACCCTCTTAGAAGATTCAAGTGTCAGAATCGGGAATGAGGTTTTATTCCTCTATACTTGTGGGCTCCTTGTTAGGAAACCCAGAATCAACTTAAAGATGAAACTGCATTAGGCCTACTTCTCTGGATTTATTGACCAGCTTACTGGGAATAATTGTAATGCAATTTCTTGCTTGGATGAAAGGAAATATGAAAAGTGCAAGAGAGTCTCTACTACACACTGATCCTCTTGGGCAAGAGGTCGAAGGAATGAGCCATGGTTCCATTGATGTGTGCCATTCAAATGCGGCATCACCACAAAAGTGAGTGCCAGCGGTTGGTAGTCATCTTAAGTTTTCTTTGGCAGCAGCACAGTAGTGGTGCTTTTCAAACACAATGGGACAATGAATGGAGTTAGTGAGCAGTTGGAAATGTTGGAAAACAGCTGCCATACTCAGGTTCAGAAAGAAAAGTCCAGCACAGCAGCTTCGCAGGCATCCACTTAAAGTTCTTTTATTTCTCACTCTTTGTTTGGCCTACTGTGGACAGCCCTTGCATGAAATGGACACAAACTTCACAAGGGATATGAAAGTACGCAAGTAGAGAGCAATTTGTAGAAAACTGCCACAGTGTCTGAGAGAAACAGAGGAGAAGTAGGAAGGTGGTCTACTCAGTCTTGTCAAAAGACATTAGAGAAGACATTGGTGCAACACCGCTGGTACTGAGCTCTAAGTGTGTCCAGCTGCCATTGGGTTTAACTAGCTGGCCAGCTCTAGAGGAACAAGGTCCTTTGCTTTTATTCAGTACCACCCTGGAGAGCCATTAAAACACGCTTCAAAGTGTGCCACTCTCAGGCCCCTTCCTAGGAGCGAGGTTCTAAAGATTTCTTCAGGAAAGAATGATGTGGCTTTTTAACACTGACCTGGGATCAGCTTCTCAGCTCCTGCTTGCAAGAAAAAATGCTGTCATGTTTATTCAATGCCACTTGGACAGTCTACTTAAAATAATCCCTTAAATCACATGGACAAAGGGAGTGATGTGAAAGCAGTGCAAGATAGAACAACAGAAGCCTATATCTGCATATGAATGCCTACTAGCCTGTAGCTCAGCATGGAGCATGGAGGGGGCACCGTCATTGAGTCCTCCATCAGTTCCCCCTCAGAAGCCCCTGAGGTCCTCCAAAGTCCCCTAAAGAGAAGCCCTACACCGAAACAACCCTGTCTGGACACGCGGAGGTGAAAAAGGTCCCTTTACCCGTGGTGGCCCTCTAGAGCTGGGGTCCTCTGTGTTTAAAGCCATAGCTGACTGTAGCCCAGGGGAGGCTCATGGCCATCTCCTAGCACTCCTTTCAATTCAGACACTTGAACACACTCACTTTACGCTTCACTGGCCAGAGAGTCACGCCGGATAATACACCAAGCAGCTGTAGACAGCCTCGCCGTTTGATCCGAAGTGAATGTTCAAGCTCATTAACCTTTTAGTGGCCGTGCATATAGACACACTGCAGTGTAGCACACTTCGTCCACACTTACAGTAGATATGTAGATTTCAGTTGAGCCCAGACCGGAGGGAATAGGAATCACAGCAGGGGTTTTTGACCACATGTCTACTAATTAAAATCAGCAGGGAACACAATAAATATGCATCTTTTACAACTTTTGTGCTTTGTAAATGATAATGAAGAAATAACAACTTTGTGTTTGAGAACACAACGAATGAGTCAGTGGTGAGACAGCTTTTGTGGTTATCTTGACCAGGTCACTGGACCTAGAATGCACCTGATTCATCAGGGTTTCTCCAGATGGTCAAGTCTGAGTCAACATCAAGATTCAAGGGAGTCATGGAAGGGTAAAGACTGAAACTAGCAGAAAGTTCAGCAATGGACAAGACCAAGACCAAGAGCAAAAGAAAGACCTATCCAAAGTTTAATCAAAGTAAAATTCAAAATTGAAAGTGTAATTAAGGGCAGACGGAAATACTTCACAATAAATCTGCTATACATGGGAAAACATCTTTCATCACGTTTTCCTCTCCTAACATGGAACCTTTTTATTTTTTAAATAAGTTTTTAATAGTTATAAACAACCTTTCATAATAAACAATGAAATTAATTTTAATCCATGTAAATCATTGATATTGTGTGTTGATATCTGTACCAATCTCTTAATACTTTACCCATTCCATTAACCCACACCTACTGTTGTACTGCAATTTCCATGTTTTTGTCCGTTCTGTCTGATATTTCTATTTTAAATATTTACCTGAACTATAAGCATAACAGATTAGTCCATGCATCCTTAGCTACATTCCTTTTTTGAATCACAGCAATTATATATCTGACATTAATGCCTCTAGTGGATGCAGGCTAATATACAAGTCCATTTGTATAGACTTTAATGTCTGTAATTCTCACTGTAAAAAAAAGGCATGTCAGACAATTAGCCCATTTTCTCATCTGTTGAACAAATGCATTAATTTTTCTAACAGGGTCTCAGCTCAATTCGGCAGCATGAGCATGTTCTCTGCCACATAAAAAATGGAAAGCACACGATCTGACTTTGGTAATTAGTACCTGTCTTCATAACGACAACTGTGTTGTGAGACCAGCTCTCTCCGATCATGTCCGTACTTTCTTTATGGTGAACCCCTCTAGTGGCTAAAAAGGTGTGCTGTTTTTAAAAGTTTTTTTTTTCTTCTCTACTCTCCTTCCTATTCTCTTGGTGTCCTTACACCAGGGGGGTAACAAAGGGCTAGTGCACATCAAAGTGATCTGGCTGTCTGCCACTGCTTCTGCCTGCTGTCCTTCAGGCAGTGCACTCATGTAGCTGAGCTTCAAAAATCCACTCTGTCTTTTTCATCTCTGCATTTAAGAAGAGGGTAGAGTCTCCTCTCCACACTCAGATTCATCACAACACACATCATGGCAGTCTATAGAGGACCAGATCTGCTAAAATAAACATTAAACAATAAACAAGTGACTGACCGAATAAAGCAGATTAATATCTGGATTGAAGAACAGTGAGGGTAATTTACATGTTTGTTTTTTTTTGGCTATCACACTCTGATAAATTTGGCCCGAATTTATAGTTGCCATGGCAGAAAGTACAAAGACATCAATTTTTTTCAGTCAATGCTAATAATCCTTCAAGTGAAGATTTAACACAAATTACAACCTGGCTTCACATAGACCTTACACAGATCAGAAACCAATGATGCGTGAATATCTCTCATTATTTAACAAAGCTAAGAGTCTAATCATGTGACCATAAATCCTGACTGAAACAATATTTAAAAAGCCATTCATTTATTCATTCATTGTCTAAGTCGCTTAATCCTAGTTAAGGAGGCTGGTGCCCAATTCAGCTAACTCTGGGCGAAGGAGGGGTAGACTCTGTACAGCTTGCGAGACCATTACAGAGCCAACACACATAACACCATTCACATTCACACCTAGGGGCGATTTAGAACAGCCAATTAGTCTAACGTTCATGTATTTGGACTGTGGGAGGAAACTGGAGTACCCAGAGGAAACCTTCACAAGCACGGAGGGAACATGCACACTTCACATAGAAACACCGAGCCCAAGAATCAAACCCAGGCCTTCTTACTGTGAGGCGGATGTGCTAATCACTAAGCCACCGTGCCGCATGATATTTTAAAAGTTTGTATTGAAATGATTAAAATGTTAGTGAATAATGAAAATATATATATATATATATATATATATATATATATATATTGTATGTGGGAAAAAATAACAGTACTACAATTTTATC
>JAOUQZ010000044.1:23852498-23873260 GCA_028564935.1 Neosilurus hyrtlii
GGGGAGGCATAGACCAAGCAAAAAATGAAGGAGTGTGAAGCAGAGTGTGTGTGTGTGTGTGTGTGTGTGTGTGTGTGTGTGTGTGTGTGAGTGAGTGAGAGAGAGAGAGAGAGAGAAAATTCGAGAAAGAATGAAATACAGAGGTTTACAAATAGACAAAATGGAGAGAAATGAAGAAATCACATACATGCCTGAACAAACATAAAAGAAAAAGAGAAACAAAAAAAAAGAAGGAGAAAATCACATGAGAGAGCGAGAGACGGAGATAGGCAGTAAACAACAAATAATTCCGGAACTTCACATCCGAGAGGTATAAATTTGCAACAGCTTTGTGTACAAGCTTCAGTTTCACATACAGTTTTTATATAAACCAACATATATTTGGATGTTGTTTCGTTAAAAAACTGGTTTATACATTCCCATATGTTGGGACGTGTCAAGTTCCTGGCAAAGACCAAGCAGCCAATCAGCATTGCGAAGCATACAGACATACGTACGTACGTATGTACAGACGTTTAAGCCATGAAAAATCAAGTCAGTGGATCTCATATATGGTGCCGGCATCAACCTACTTGAATTACCACAGAACGTTGTTTACTCGAAAGTAAACAGCAATTGAAACTGATATTTAGTTTATTGTATGTCTTTGTTCTTGCCCTTCTTCATGCAGCCTTGCTGTTTCAATTCCCATTTCCAAGTAGCATAACACAGTCATGCACAGAACTTCCTCCCATCAGCCAGCGACTGCTATTTGTACAGGCTGTTCTCTCTGGTTTGCTCCCCCCACCCTCGCTGTTTCAGGGAGTGTGGAAACCTGTTGTGTCTGCCAAAGCAGCACTAACTTTGAAGGCAGAAAATTAATTACAGGAAACGGGAACATTTTGCATAGAAGAAAGGAGAAAGACTTTTCTTTTCCTCCCCTACTTCCCATTGCTCAAGAACTAGTTCCAAGCTTTAGTAGACCTGTAATTCTGCCTACTGACACGTCTCTGTCGCTTCTGACGACTACTCTGAAACAAGTCTTTTAGCACACCGGCAATCAAGCAAGCAGCACTTGATTTCTGGGGTTTTTCTTTACGGGCCATTCTGGAAGCTTGTTCTCAATTCACACAATCAGCTGTGTAGTCCTATTAGCACCTCATCCGCATCAGGACATTTGAGTGTATCATTTCTTCAGCGATTGGCTAATTGCCAGCCAAGCTTCACTCGAGTGTGCTGATAGAACACATAATGTGATTAGGCTTCAAGGTGAATTGGGAGAAATCTTGCATCAGCACACCCAATTCCTTCGCGTGTATCTGGTTGCTTCCTGTGAGAACACTGCCCATTTGCTTGCTTCCCGTCATGGCTCGGATGAACTCCTCCTCACTGTGTCCATACGTCTTTCCTCCTTTCTTCTGAAGAAGGTGAGCTGAATACAGCTGCTGATGGCATTTTTACGCATTCCTATTACTCAAACCGTTTCCCTGCAGCCTTTCATGGCAAACATGGAGGCTGCTGTGCCATTGCAGTTTCATGGCTTGGCACCGGACATCCTGGTTCCTTAACGGGTTGCCAAATTCTGTCTAAATATGGGCTGTCTTTTCTTGCTGCACAATGGAAATGTACAGAACAGGCTGCTGGACGGAATAGTTTCAGCAATTCCCTTTTAATTTTACGCCCATGTATGTCCATCGTAGACGTTTTCTGTCACGGCTATTTTTAGTTTTTAGAGTGCCGTGACCAAATTATACTTAAAAAAAAAAAACATGGTAAATTAGGCTTTTTCCACATTTCACTTTTATGGCAGGACACGGTGTGTTTGCGCAGGACACATTAAAAAGCTGTAGCCTTCACCCAGAGCATGTCAACATATTAATTTACCTCAACAATCAATCATCAACGGTACTTTGTGCAGTACGGCTTGAAAGAGTGTCCTGGAAAAGGCTTACACAGCAAAAGCTTGTAGTCATCTGCAGTTTGGGAAATCAGGCATGTTAAATCAATCATTGAAACGATTATCACGGTGCTCGAAAAGGGAGGACTGCATTGTTATTTCTTGTACTTCACATTCTTTTTCTATACTTTTCTGTAAATAAGATATGCAAAGATCCTGTCAGTGAGAGGTGTGCTCACTTACAGAACCACATACCTTCATAATTGTTTTACCCTCTGCCTTTTGTGAAGAGCTAGTCTTAACCAGATCTGGCGGTCAGGGTGGAAAATCCTTTAAATATCTTTTTGATTAAAAAAATAATAATGATGAAACGTACATACGTATGATATTTATAATGGTTTACTTTAGTACAGAAACCAGGTAGTGCTTCACTATATTTTGAGTCTGTCTGGGCTCCTTCTGAATCCATTTGCGCTACTGAAATCATCAGAGGACCACGTATTCTTGATTTAAATGGCCCAGCTTCTGGCACCTGAATGTATGCCTATACACCAGGCGACAGTAGCAGTGTAACCTTGAGACTAAAGCGGCTTTGATCTCTAGGGTGATAAAGTGTACACTTATCTCTCATGTGATCAGTTTGCCTGGCTTTTTTTAAGTTTAGCACGCAAACAACTGCATGTGTGTGTGTGTGTGTGTGTGTGTGTGTGTGTGTGTGTGTGTGTGTGTGTGTATGTGTGTGTTTGTGTGTGTCGCTAGGCGACTGCAGCTCTAAACCGGGTGCTCTGTTACATGCTGTTTACTGGGTGGGCACTTGTCATGCACCTCAGTTATCTAGATGGGCTAAGAAAGCAGCAAATGATATTTATGAAATAAAAGACTCGTTCCTCATTACTTTATTCTTCCATAATAGTACAGAATTCCTCCTGTTCCTATGATGTTGCTTCACATGTAGCCTTTCAGTCCTCAGCCTTGAATAAGGTTCATGAAACTGGAAAGATTTATTTATCTGTTTTTATCAGCCATTACCACATGTTCTCTTTCTATCTCAACCAATTATAAAATTCGGTTGTTTTTTTTTTTGTAATTAACAGTTCATGTAAGAATAGGTGGCTTGAAAAACTCAAAAATGCAAGAGTACAACGATTGCACGGTGGTGTCGTGGTTAGCATGTCCACTTTACAACAAGAAGGTGCTGGGTTCGAGTCCCGGGCCCAGTTTTGTCTGAGATAAGTTCCATCCTCCCAGCAACCCTAGTAAGATTAAGCGGTTTGGCAAATGAATAACTGAAAAAGAACTATCCCCATTAAAAAGCACAAGTGCCACACCACAAATCAGCCTTTTGGGATATGACTACACTGAGAAGGTCTCAATAGTCAGCCATTAAAGATGTTAAACTGAGACAGCAGATGATTACTGGTAAACTAATTCACAATTTCATCAAATACAGAACAGAGGCGTCTTCCTGGCTCTAGCATTTGACTCCTGTCCTTATTTCTGGCCATATGTTTGTCCTCTTTTAGTGTTTTGCTAAAGAACATGTATAAATCCTTGATGTGCATGTAGAGAAGTGATGTAACTAAGCAGCAGCAAATTTGAATGGCTTACTTTGGATAACAAAGTCAGCAAGAAGCACGTTCACTTTTATTTCACTGGAGCTTTTACAAGGTGCTAGTGTCCCCCCACCCCCACCCCTTTAGGGCAATGGCGTTCCCTAATGACAGAAGTCTCTTTAAGCAGGATACTGCGCCCTGCCATACCGCCATACAAAAACTATTCAGCAATGATTAAAGGGAAACTGGCTTTCAAATTACCCATCTGTGGGATGTTCTGGACAAAAGGTCCAAACCACGGAGGCCCCACCTTGAAACGTACAGAAATTAAAGGATGTGCTGTGAACTGCTTGGTTCCAGATACCACAGGACACGCTCAAAGGTCTTACAGCCATATTAGCATGACACAAGTAGGTGCTAAACAATAATAGGCAGACAAGACACACACACACACACACCCACACTCACACACACCATATCATATTAACTATATTCTGTACATACACCATTCATCATCAAAACACACCTCAAGCAAAGCAAACAGAGCTCAAAAACAGCAAGCTCACATGAACTCACCATGTCTAGTACACACACACTTTAACCTTGCAGTATCGATCAGGCTTTCTCCCTGTCTGGAGTAACTTTCACACAGTTCCCTCAGGGCCTGAACTCACATTGCTGATGTACCGTCACGCACAGTGTGTCAGCTACAGTACACTCCCCTTACTGCAACATCAAACAGAGAGCCGGCGCCTTCAGTACAGTTTTAAATACCGGGAGTGCTTTTCCAAATGCCTCAATTTAAATATCATGCAGAAATATGCAGAGCACGTCGGGTACACATGCACAACCAAAATCTACGTATGAAGAAGAATAGGAGATATTTATAGCATCTGTATGATATGCATAGACTGGCTGGAACAGATTAAACACTACACTGAAAGAATCAGGAAAGTGACACTAACTCTAATTGCTCTGTCATTATATTGGCAAATCATTTACTGTCTACAGTTTGACAAGTGGAAATTCAAGATAATCCAATTATCATTCGCAAAACTGGTATGAAGATTACTAACATGATATGGCTGAAGCAGGCAAACTTGCTTTTCAGTAAAAGAGTTCTAGCACATTTAGAAATTAGTTAAACATTTTGTTGATGAACATTCAGTTCCTATAATGTATTCAGTTTATGGTAGATCTGTGAGCTTTTGTTAAATGTCAAGAAATATGACTCACATACCTGCATAGCAGTAAGTGAAGTCTGTTTCCCTCAAATACATTAACGTTCAGGGTGCTTTTACATATGAGGGATTTAGGCCATTTAAATGGAACCCTATTGTGGTCTTTCCTTCGGTATGGTTGGTTTTGGCAAGTTAACTAGCTTCTATTGTCATTTCAACCATATACATTTGGTACAGCTCACAATTAAAACAAAACAATGTTTCACCAAGACCATGGTGGTGCATAAACCGCAAAAAAAACTCCATAGAACAACACAGAGTGCATGTGTGCAGCATGAGTAAGTATCGCAGGAAAGTGCAAAAAAACCCAAAACAAAACCTAAAAAACCAGGACAACCAGCACAAACAGTGAAAGAACAGCAACGACAGGAACCCAATTCTGATAACTTGCAAAAAGTATGGATGTGCAAGGAGGTCGCAATATATTAATAAATAAGTTCAAACTTTTTTTTCTTGAGGAAGCAATATAATAAATAGAATGTTTCTTAACTGGGTGGCATGGATGCGTAGTGGTTAACACGTCCGCCTCACAGCAAGAAGTTCTGAGTTCAAGCCCTGCATCAGCTGAGGGTTTTGGGGGGTTCAGTAGCCCCTTGTAAAAGTTCCAGTAAAACCTCCGGGTACTCCGGTTTCCTCCCACAGTCCAAAGACATGCATTTTAGACTGACTGGATATTCTCAATTGCCCCTAGATCAGTGTGGGTATGTGTGTGAGTGTGGTCCTGTCAGTGATAATTAGAGTCTGATGGCAGGGTGAAAAACTTTTGCAAAGTCTGGTTGTAAAGACCTGAATAATTCGGTACCTTTTTACAGACGACATGAGGAGTGCCATGAGATTGTGTAAGGGGTACATGGGGTCTTGCACGATGCTAATGGCTTACAGGATGCAACATGTGGTGTAAATTCCCATGGTGAAGAGGACAGACTTTAATTATCTTCTCAGTTGTCCCCAGTAACTGTTGTACTGTCTTGTGACCCAAGTCTGTTCAATTCCCAAACCACAGAGTGATACAGCTGCTCAGAATGCTCTCAGTATTCCCTCTGTAGAATGTTGTGAGGATGGGTGATGGGATTTCCTCAGACTTTGCAGGATGTACAGACTTCGCTGTGCTTTCTTTATTATGGAGCTGGTTTTGAGGGACCTGTGAGGTTCTCTGCAAGATGAACACGCCACTCCGTAATCTTCTAAAGTCAACAACCATCTCTTTTGTTTTGTCCACATTAAGAGACAGGTTGTTGATTTGGCACCAGTCTGACTTGTCGTTCTTGCTGATGGGACCCACCATAACCAGGTCATCAGCGAACTTGATGATGTGATTCAAACTGTGCATTGCACAGCATTGTACTAAGCATCCAGCCCTAAGGAGCCCCAGTGCTCAGAGTGGTGCTGTTGGAAATGCTTCTCTCAATCCAAACAGACTGAGGTCTCCCAGTCACCAAGTCAAGGATCCAGTTGCATAGAGAGGTGTTCCAACCTAGTCGGCTCAGGTTTCCAGTTAGTAGGAATGATTCTGCTGAATGCATCTTTTCCAAGGAGGTACAGGCGAGATGGAGTGTGGTGGCTATTATATCATCTCTTAACCATTGCAACACTTACGCCAATTGAAGGGGTCAAGTGAACAATGCAGCAGTCTTGATATGCCTCAAGAAATGCCTCTCAAAGGCCTTCATAATGATGAGTGCAATGGGGTGGTAGTCATTGAAGTAGGACACTGAAGAGTTCATCGGCATGGAGACAGGGGTGGTATTGAAGCACTTTGGAAGCTACGCCGTTGCACAGGAAGATGTAAAGGACGTCAGTGAGCATATCGTTTGAGCCACGGATATTGACCTGAAGATGTGTTGATCCTGCATAGAGTTTTCTTCAAACTGACTCTGGTGAGACACAGCACCTGGTTATTGGGAGGAGGGATAGTCTCCTTCGTTGCCATAAAAGTCTAGATCTCACACTGTGTATAGACATTTTTCAAGCGCATCTAGAAATGAGGCATCACGGTCATAGACAGGTGGTGTCACCCTGTAGTTGGTGACAGCCCGGATGCTCTACGACATGCGCCGCTGCTGGACTGAAAGTGGCTGTGGATTCTCTGGGCCTGTGCATATCTTACTACTCAGATTATCCAAGATAGTTTGGCCTTTAGTACACTTAGACTGCCCATGTGCTTTCAAGACAGCACCCTGGATCCTCAGTAGCGCACACACCCATGCAAAAATCCATGGCTATTTACTGGGGTGTGTGGTAATGATCTTGCAGACTTCTTCAGTACAGAAATCATCCAAAAAACAATCCAAAAGATGATCTGTTTGGGAAGCTATGCAACCTCGGCCTGCTGCAAGGAGCAGACCTCCAGTCCTCGATGCCGGCTGATGCCTGTGATCAGGGAGGGGCCATCATAAGCAGTGTGTAAGAAAGCAGAATCGCAGCAAATAGGTGGGAGTCCATTCTAGGCTAAAAGCAAACCCTAGCTCTCAGCTCTTCTTTCCATTCTACTTTTCAAAGTCTGGTCCCTGGAAAATAATCTGACCTGCAAGATCCAAATAGTCCCAAACTCCACTTGCTGTGCAGTAACTAGAAAATAGCACCTAGTTCGAGCACTATTTCATACTGATGTAGATTCTCAGCATGAAACAAAGAAAACCCATCCAAATGAATGACGAAGTCTGGAACTCTGGAAGAGCCACGTCTCTGTGAAAACCAAGACACAACAGTCTCTAAACTCATGGTGGCAAGTTCACTAGAGTCAGATGTAGTCCACTTTATTTTTCTAGGGCCCAGATGTTGGAAAGTAGAATAGAAAGGAGAGCTGAACCACTGGGGTTTGCTTTTAACCTAGCTAAAATTAGACTCACATCTACTTCCTTGCACACTTATGATGGCCGCTCCCGTGATCACCTGCATCAGACGTCATTGAAGACTGAAGTATATCTTCTCAAATGGATCATCTTTTGGGTTATTTTTTGTATGGTTTCTTTACTGAAAAATTGTCTGGCATTGGTATATATGGTACTCCCCAAGTCGGGCAAACACATAAAACAGCACAAACTAGCACAATTTTAGAATTGGAAAGGCTGCTGTGTGTCCTTACCATGCTGCCAGTTAGGTAGGTGAGAACACAATTGCATTCAGCTTTACCAACCACCAAGTTAAGCCAGTCTCGGTCCAGTTCCATGTTGGACCACAACAAGAATATGTAGAAATTTGACACTGAATCAAAGGCTAATGCAGCATGTTTTGTAGAAGTGCACTCTTGGCAAGGACTTTTTGGCCTCACTGCATTTGTGACTAATGAACTACCAAGCTTTTTTTAATTTAATTATATTTTATTTTAACTTTAATTATGTCCACTACAACACCAAACCAAATATCAGTTGAATCCAAAGTATCCATTTTGTTCTGACTCGGATCAAAACAAAGGGAATAACAGGTGTGAAATCTAACACACTCTCGAGCTTTCATGAATTTCCTACAGTGCCCCTGGTTTTCACCATCTGAGGTTCTCACAGGGTCAACATTGTACGGTGGCCAAGTGTTTCATAACACTACAAAATCCTTCACGGTACCTCAGTACAAGATCAAATAAAGTTGTGTCTCTAAAACAGAAAGCCTGATCATACACACATTAATATCTGGGCATTCCAATATACACATTTTCTTCAAATTTAAATAATAAATAATTTTTTTTATATCTCTATGCTTCTCTGACATCACTTGCATGCAATATTGAAAATTCAACCAAACAACAAAAAAAGATTTCAAACCGCTGCCAGATGTGCAATAACTTATCCTTTTGAAACAAAAATCCATAACTTAACTTAGTAGTTTTTTCTATAGCAGTAGAAACATGATTGCCGCCATGAGGAAACTCTTCTGTCGTGTTTTTATTGTGGTTTCCTACATTATGCTGTGTTGTTGCTTTCGGGTTTTGTGTTGTGATGTGATGCTGTGGTGATGACAGATGTGGTTTCGGGTTACGGTTTGCAAGTTTTGTGGTAATTTTGTAGTGGTTTGCATTTCTACTTTCCACCCTAATTCTCCCTGGCATTTTTCGTCTTTGCATTATCCAAATCTGCTAAATAAAGCAAGGCAGCTAATGTTGATATGATCAACACACACACACACACACACACACAAAAACCATTCCAAGCACAGATGAAATCAATAATAACATATACTGAAGATAACTTAATTTACTTGTCGGTTTTGAATTTTTTTCTTTACTAGAGATGGTAATGTCATATTTCAGACTGAGAGAAGCTTTTCTAAGGATAATGATAATCAGGCTTAAAGGTGCACTCACAAGATACTGATCAACTTTCTGATTTGAGACGATCATAGTCCACTGTTATTCCGATTTTGTTCTGATATGTACCAACGTTCGCTGATTGCTTCCCAATGTGATTTCGATGTAATTCCAATGTTAAATGCAATGTTATTATGTTCAGTTCCAGTGTCACTCCGATTTGTACCTCTGACACTGTATAAAAAACGAGCAATTTACCGGAAATGTGTCCAGAATGTCTCCCAATGGTGCTCCTATTTTTTCCTAATTATGTTATGTTATGTTATACCGATGTCAACCAATGCTATTTTCTACTATGTCTCCCTGATGTACTTCGAGCTCAAAAATCATAACATTTTTTTAATACTCCCAAAATATTTCACTCTTCCCCAAAGTTTTTTCCCTGAAATTCCACAACTCTCCGATGTATACCAACGTATTCCGACGTGTACTGCTGTTCTCCGCTTTCCTATGATTTAACATCAGAATCTGATTGGGGAAATTTGTGATCATGATCGGTATCATGTGAGCGCACCTTTACTTGTTAAGCCATTTAAACCTACACAGTATTGAGTACATATATCTTAATGTACATCTCCAAGAAACTGTGTCCAGGTTTTGTGGATATATTTGCTAGAGATACAGTACGGTAAGATATGGCCCAGGTCAAAACAAATGTCCTCTTTTTGCTATAAATGTAATACTTTGGACTAACTGTGCAGTCAGGGTCTGACTATTTGAACCCAAGCTCACCTGTGAAAGCATTAGTGGCCGGTAGGTCAGCCTCCTGCATGCTGCTCCTGTGCCCAGAGCGTCGTCTTCCTCCTTAACCACTCTGATGGGGCTGCTGGGGACGACACGGCCACGACGCTGCCATCTTCACCTCATGAGTCCATTGTGCTGCTGACACTGCTGCTGAGATAACGGCGCCACTTCACCACGACAACCAACACGCCAATCCTCCAATTAACACCGTTACCCCCCCAGCCAGAGCGAGGCAATCATGGCTGCCTTAGACAGAGAGGTAAAGAGAGACAGCCAGGGAGGGAAGTGGAGAGACTGATCCAGGTGGAGTGAGTTCAGGTACTTGAGGCAGGTGTAGAGTTGTTGCTGTTCCCAGGAGGTCGTGCTCGGCTGAGCAACGCTCTAATCAGCATACCAGCTCGTCAGTCAGAGTGCAGTGTTTATACCCTCACCAGGGATGCTCCAGAACAGCATCACTGCAGAGAGAGAGAGAGAGAGAGAGAGAGAGAGAGAGAGAGAGGGAGAGAGAGAGAGAGAGAGAGAGCATACATTTTTCACCTAGCTGCTACAAAAATTCCAAATGTTATATCGATACCTTTACTGTACTGATACTGCAGTGATTAACATACTTAGTATTAATCAAGCTCAAACATTTCCCTGTATTTATGTTTCCCTAGTTTACACAGTGGCCATGAAATTCGCTCACGTGTTAGTTGGTCGGTACATTAGCTAACTATATTAGCCACCTTGTCTCAAGTAGAGCTGCAGTGGAAATGAATAACAGGTTTTGCATCACTTTGAACGAAACACTTTGCTATGACTAGAAGAACACTTAACGTTTTCAGCGTGTTAAAATCCCTCGTTGTCAACAATCTGGGGTGGCTGATCGTCATAAACAACATACTGAGTAAGAGCGTCTGTTTATTTTCCACTCACCTAGCGTAACCCTGGGCAGCTCTGTTTGCTGATGTGTGCAAGCAATGAACATGCTGAGTTTTATGTTTGAAGATGTTTTATCATATTAGGTGTACTGTAAGAGATGCTGGAGTTCCTATTCTTGATCTTTTCTCAGATAACAATTTGCAGAGTCGGCTTTGCTTTTGCTGTGAATCATGGACTATATCTACATCACTGTCATGTAGTGTTGCTTGTTCATTACTGTGCGTTAGAGTAACGCCGTACACTAGCTTTACATCACATAACGACATGCTATAGGTTATTGTTATCAGAAAATGAGATGTAAGCATATACCTTTATCTGTATCAATGCACTCCAGCATATTATGCAAAGTAATTGAAGAGCAGACACTGATCGATGTGGGACAGTGACTCTGAAAATGAGTAGCATGAACGAGTCAGAACTATCTAGCAATTTCTAGCGCTTCTTTGCAAAACAGTGAGTTATTTTTGTGAAAGTGAGTGACGCACACTGCAGTATCCACCTCGTTGCAGCACACATTGCTGCTTTTGAGTAAATACTACTAAGTCTGCGCTGGCTTTTAAAAGTTGTCGCCTGAACCTACTGAGGTCACTTATTTAAAAAAAAAAGGGAAAACATGCTGTTATTCAGGGTTAGGTGAGCACGCTGCCTGGCCTCAGACAACCCAAACATTGATCACGAGGTCTCGGTGTGTGACGAACTCCATGCTATGAATCAGCGACAAGGTTCTAAAAGTGCACACCTGCTGCTCATCCCTCACCTCACATGAACCTCAGTAACAGGCGACGTAGTGAAAACACACTCCGCCAATGTGCAGGAGCAACCTTAGATGACCTAGCCAAGCCTTGTACTGTAGAACAACCCCACAGGGTCCAAGTCAAACATGTACACAATGTGCATTGCCCCCCCAAAATGACCTGATGCTGCTGACAATGTTAGAGCATGAATGTTAGCACATTGGTAACTGATCTGTTTAAATGGTGGATCAGGTGGTGAAAGAGAAGACACACGAAAGTGCTGCTGCAGTGTTCTTTTTAGGCAAAAAAAGGCAGTTAAAAGGCATTGTGGGTAATGCAGGACAACATCAACTGTGAAAAAACTCATTCATTATTCATTCATTCATTTTCTAGACCGCTTAATCCTAATTAGGGTCGCGGAGAGGCTGGTGCCCATCTCAGCCGACTCTGGGTGAGGACAGGGTACACCCTGAGCAGCTCGCCAGGCCATAGCAGGGCTAACATACAACCATTCACCCTCACACTCACACCTAGGGACAATTTGGAACCGCAATCAGCCGACTCTGCATGTTTTTGTACTGTGGGAGAAAATTGGAGTACTTGGAGGAAACCCACACAAGCACGAGGAGAACATGCAAACTCCACACAGAAACTCCCAAAGTCTTTAATCTTTAATGAACAGATTTTACATGGTGGTAGTGGAATGTAGTAGGAGTACCATGATCATTGTACAGCGTATGTGGAGTAATCGTGTGTAAAAGTCATAGGCACTTGGAAAAAAATGCTATAGAGCAAAAATGCCTTCAAAAATAATACAAGTAAACATTTCCACATTTAAAAATACTATAAAGTAATAGCAGCAAAGAGAAATAAATGGAACAAAGTCAATATTTTGTGCAAAAACCCTTTCCCTAAAAAACAAAAAGTCTCTCGTACAATGTGTGCCGCTCTTGAAGATCAGCCTCAGTTCTTCCAGATACTTTGACTGTCACACTTGCTTTTTTATTTCTGCAAGAAAACCCAACAGCCTTCATTATGTTTGTGTCTGAAAGTGGTGTCTTATGTAATATTCTGCTTCTTTAATGAGAGACTTAAAAAAGAAAATGAACGATTTAATTTTGTGGTAGAAAAAAAGTATTTTTGTCCCGGCTCCGTAACGTAGAAATGCTAAAATACAAATCTATTACAAAATACTAAATTAATAAATAAATAAAAGTCTGTAAATGTAAATTGTAAATTTGATTACAAGTCAGTCATTTGATTACCAAATTTTATTGTGCATGTCTGGTAGCTTTGGATCGATCTGTTGGTATAGGCGCACTAAAGCAGTAAACACAACATAAATTAATGAAAAAAAATTCCTATACTGCAGTTAAAATAGCGACTCAGCTAAAGTGGTCCTTCAGAAAAGTAGACAGACAAAAGGAAATCTCTGCGTCTGTACCTTAATGCTGCTCTTTTAGAATTACTAAGCACAGAGAAAGCACATCGGCCTCCGAGCCTAAGCCCGAGCCTAAGCGAGTGTACTGAGTAAGATGATTGCGCTATTCTCTTCGAGTGTGTGTGCAGGCACGCTGTCATGCTGGATGTGAAATGTGATCTCAGCAGGGGGTCTGTCTGTCTCCTCGTGCTGAAGCTAATGCGGCCACTGCTGCACTGATCTGCCTTACCGAGACACACTCCAAATCAATCGCACCAGCCTGCCAGCCAGCCAAGGTGAGGCGACGACTCGCCCGTCAGGGGAAAAAGACAGAAGGGTGGTGAGAGATTGGGGGGTGGGGGGGTGGGGGGGGTGCGAGACAGAGGTGTGGAGGGGTGGTGGGGGGATGTCGGAGATGGCAGGAGAAAGGGTAATCTTTGTTTTGCATTGAAAGCAGACGCAGGTCGCTCATTAATCAATGTCAGAATGTAACAGCCTCCTAGCTGCCTCTCAACTACAGTCCTCTGCTACAGGTTTCTCACAATATCCGACGAGAAAAAGAAGAAGATGACGATGATGATGAAAGACGAAGGTTTCTTCACCAAGTTATTGCTGCTTTTACACAAGATTTTCTTTCATTCGGCTCAAAAGAGAAATCTCGATTTTCTCTCCACTTCAATGGTGAGAACATCAATTACTCCACATTCTCCATACTGTACATGATTTCTGCCATCAGACTTCAATTCCTGTAAGCACGCCAACAGAAATTCCTTTAAGTTTAAAATGAATTCCATGGACCGACCCTGTACAAATTTTATTTATGAATGTTATTTAAAATTGTTCAACACTACACAATGGCACCTATAGTGCTTTTAATTCACAGAGGTTTCTCCTATAGGCAGGAAAAAACCTTTAAAAATCACTGCTAAAACAACCAGAATGGGAGATTCCCGAGTCATGCAACTAAAAAGCGTTCACTGTAAACGTCTGTCAGCTCCAATACGAAGAGGTCAAGAGATTCACTGGTCCTACCTGGTTATAGCAGTCATATTATAGGGGTGGTGGGAATTTGGAAGAAAATTATACAACAATAATAATAATAATGATGATGATAATAATAATAAATTTACTGGTAAGCTATTCAGGATATACCCTGCCTTTGCTCAGAGTTGGCTGAGATAGGCTCCAGCCTCCCTGTGACCCTAATAGGATTAATCGGTTCGGCAAATAAATGAATGAATACATTACAATAATTTCATTTATTCATTCATTCATTTTCTGAACCACTTAATACTAATTACGTTCGCAGGGAGACTGGCGCCCATCTCAGCCAACTCCGGGCGAGGGAAGAACACCCTGGACAGCTCACCAGGCCATTCCAGGGTAGAAACATGCTGACGTCAACCCAATGACCTACTCTTTACAAAAGTCAGCAATAGTTCTTTTACATGCCTCTCACCACAGACAGTGAGAGACATGGCCGGCCTTTAATAACCCAGTTAGTTGCACTGGGGGAAGCAGTGACAACTTGGTGACAGCGGGGCTTAAACCCCCGACCTTCGGATCAGTAATCCAGGACCCTACCACCGGGCCCGGACATTACAATAAATTTTTACATTCATTATATGTAAATATTTGAGAATATAATATATTTAATATAATGCATGTAATGTATAGGATTTATTAAGAAATGTTTAATATCTTAAAAACTTTAAATTCTTAACCAAATTTGCTTACTGTGTTCAGCTGCATTTGATGACAATGTTAACTGTAAAAATTGCTGTACAAATACAATTTAATTAAATTGAATTAATGTATCCTACTCACAGCTTTAATAGAAAGGGTTTAAGCCTTCTGACAGGATTTAACTTTTAACAAATAAGGTTACAAAAGTAATGAAAAATGGTTTGATAACTAAGAGTCTTATTAAATAAAGATTTCTGGAAAAACTGAGATATTTCAAATTTGATTACATTCTTGGCATGCGAGTTTTTCATATTTGCCCGATATGTAAAACACTGGCTCTGAAAAGCAATCTGGTTTTTTTTTTTTGTTTTGTTTTTTTTTTTTTGCTTGTTAAATCTTTCCACCGAAACAGAAACTGAGACACTTAAAAGGGAAAAAAACCTAAAACGTTTAGATCATTTCCCTCAAATCAATCAAACAAATAAATGACACTCTGATACAAGTGACCCAGTTCCCTACGCTACGTATCAGTGACCTGTTATCATGCAGGCAAATGTGGATTGTCGGAGTTATCAGCGTGCTCGCCAGCACCTTCATTCATCAGTGATAGCTGGTTTGCCTGCATTTTTGGCTCCTCAAACAAGTGTGCATCATTCATCACCCTTGCTTATGGAAATCAGTGTGTGATTTGAGGTGAAGGAGCGTTCAAGTCTGCATTCGAGATTTTTTTTTTTTCTGCTTTCATGTTCATATTTTTTGTTCGTAAAGAAGTAATTCGCATTAACTTCTTAAAGTATCACTTTAGAATAAATGATGCACTTTAACATGAGTGGTGCACACATGATGTGTTACAGTAGTGATGCATTGTGGTCTCCAGTATTTAATTTAATAGGATATACATTTTAGACATTCTTATTCTGCTATCTGCATACACGTATTTTTTTAAAGCCTCGCCTGCAGCTCAGCCATGTTAAAATAACAAACAAACAAACAAACAAAAAAAAAGGATAAAATAACCACTCACTGCCATGCCTCTCAAACCTTCCTAGTAAAAAAACTACAGGTAAACGGTTTTAAATGTTTTTATTTTCAATTCAGACTGCGTTTGAATTCTCTGAGCCAGTTGCTTGGCAGCAGGGAGAAATGCTCAAGCACTGCTTCTTATTTTTGCTTTTTTACTCGTTTGTGTTGGTGGGATTTTTTTCGACAAGCTAATAGCATTTTCAGCAGGAGGAAAAAGTGTAAATGAAAATTACCCAGAAAAAAAAGAAGAAAGAAAGAAAGGTTTCAGCAGACAGAGACGTGCTTTAATCACATGATAACTTATTCAATCCTAACATGGACATAATGAGGACAAGCCAATCAAGTTTGATAACAATTACACATTACATTTCTGCATCCAACACCAGAACTCTGTAATCACACAAACTGCAAAGCTGGAATTGTGCACAACTGTGCAATGCTGGCTTGTGTGTTTTACCTGACACCATGGGAGAAGTGGGACAGACAGTCAGTGAAAAAAAAATCCAAAACAAGTAAAAGTAGGTAAGTCATTTGCACAAGAAAGAGACCGAGCACAAAAGACACACGTGAGGCTCTACAGCAGCATACTGGGAGGTTCTGGTCAGATTGCTAGGCCGTCGTGCAATGTGGTATTTGAGGCCACTGTGGTTGTGTGGCGACGAACAGGTGGGTCAGCAGAAGAGCGCGGAGAAAAGCCTGATAGTCGTGGTGATTTGGTGAGGCGTGACTGGCTGTCAGACTGGAGAGAGAACAAAGAACACCAGCAGGAAAATAGGAGAGCAAGAGAATGTGAAGAAGGCACCCTGCCGAGCACAATCCCCTACTCGCAGGGGGAAAAAAATTTTTGCACTCTCTTCATATCCTTTACTTGGTAGGAGACATGCACAACTGAGCTTCTTTGGGTTCAGTGCCAACGACAGCCACTTTCACCCAACCCAAAAAAAAAAACAAAAAAAAAAAACCCAGCCTAGAAAGCTACTTTTGTTTTCTGCCATCTGTGACATCATATACATCAATACCTCTAGCTTAGAATGTTATATTGGCACATAACATTATAGGATATAATAGTGCTCAGTATTATAGACAATTTTGTGTGTGTCGGTGTGTGTGTGTGTGTGTGTGTATGTGTGTGTGTGCCGCAAAGCTGAGTTTGGATGCATTCCTTTAATAGACAGCATCCATTTCTGGACAAGACCAGAGCACAGACGTGCTCAGAGTTGAACATGCTGTATAGTAAATGGCCTGAGCAGTGTTTCTGCCTCATGATGACATCGGAAACACTGTTCCAGTCTGCTGCTGCTCAGCCGGCACCCTGATTACTCTGCTCTTTTCTGCTTTCGGTTCAGCTCCCTGTTTCAAACGAATCCATCAATAGATGTTTGTCGTGTGGCGTATGGACAAGTTTCACACTGCTCACACTCCTGTTGACCTTTCAGTCACGCTCCATAAAGCACGGTTCCACACTCTGAATGCCATCTTAATGATATATATATATATATATGGCTCATTATTTGGTCTTGGGTACATTCTGTAGGACATTTATCAGAATTTTTAAAACCATAAAAACAATCAACATTCTTCTCGATTTACAAAGTTAGGACTATATTATCCACAGAATAAATTCTAAAGCCACTTTAAATTAATGTCACGTAACATTGACAGACACATCACGTCACCTGTGGCTAAAATCAAGCAAGTCGGAAAAGTGTCCACTGAACATGTCCAGAAGTAATAAATATTCATCAGACTCGGTCTTAGCTTCAGGGTTTTTTTCACTGACGTGTGATCCAGTTTATAAATGAATGTAACGTAACTGGTTTGACAGACATTTTGCCTGTGTTTTATTCATGTGGATAGAACTACCTGTATGGATTTTTTAGGACAATTTTTTATTGAGTGCAACCAATGCTACCTTCTTTCCAGTTTACTAAAACCAAGTACAGATATTTTCTAGTATCTACATCATATAGACCAAGATATCAAATATATGGATCTTGACAGACGTTACGTTCAGAGGCCCATCTCATTAAAAAGGCGATTTTTTTTTTGTACATATCGCTAAACCATCCCTCACAATGCAGTTTATTCACAATCACAAGTCCACAGCCTCTCAGACACTTGCACTACAACGTCATATACACTCCACTCCAGTGCCGTCAAGCCTGCATCTCACCCCACTCCTCTGAGTTTTATTTTACATATTCCATATTTGATAAACGGGGTGCAGTGAAGGACTATGAGATTAAGCTAAATTATTAGGCACGGAATCATTTACTAGTAGATTCACCATAAAAAGGCTTTTTATGTTTTGTGTCAGGAAGGATCCTGAAAGCAACCTACTCTCCTTCTCTCTCCCTCTCTCTCTTTTTCTCCCTCTCACTCACACACACACACACACACACACACACCCAAACACACACTGCTTTTTTGCTATCGTCTCAAATCAGCTGCTAAAGCTCCAGACAAATCAATGAGAAGCTCATCAGGATGCTTCTCCACAGTGTCTAGACGGCTAGACCTTTGCTGCCCGGCAGTCAGTATAGACGAGGTCACTGAGGTGAACACTAACACACATGACCTCACCAGAGAGAGTGGCCCATGAAGCATAATTTAATGTCACGCCAGCAGCATGAAAGACAAATGCACAAGACATAAGTCTCCCTGGCTAATGCCCTGACAAACATCCGAATCATTTACTGCGTGGATATAAGGTCGATAAGTAACAACGTATTCTCATGTTTTACAGCCGTGTGCAACATTCTGTTCACATTCATCCAGAAAAGCTTGGCCCAGCAGATGCTTCAGAGACTAGAGGCAATTTTTCATTCACCCAGACCCATTTTAATCCTGTCTGATCTCATGCACAACAGGGTGAGAGCGCTGCTGCATTGCAGTACTCTTGATGCCACATGGCAATTATATATCAAGTATAAGGAAATATTTGTTTCTATTCGGTCTCGCTTCTGTTATCTGAGTCTGAATAGCCAAAAGGCATGACTGCAAATGAAGAGAGAACTACTCAGGATTGTGCTCAACCTCACAAAGTTGAGGTATTTACTGTATCCTTGTGCTGAGCTGTTGTCAAAAGCAGGCTGCACTGCACACTGCGACAGAGACAGGAGGAGGCAGAGTGCTGCAGTGGCCACATTTCGGACCAAGACCAGGACTATGGACACAAGAATCAGCTGACATCATCACAGAGAATGTCATTACAGATGTTCTAAAAAATAACACACATACAGTATACACACACACACACACACACGCACACAGTGCTATTTTAGTCAAAAGACAAGACAATTGATTCATTGTGTTATGCTATAAAATGCGATTGATACCCAAGCCTGCCCACATTCAAGGTCAGGTACAGGCTATACCCCAACCCAACCCTTAACCTTATATATGGTAAGTGAACGACATCTCTCTCCACCCACATGTAACCCACAGTCATGCTCGAAAAATGCTAGCACATCGACAGAACAGTAAAGAATTTCAAACTTCTCCGAGAGCTATTCATGATGTCAATTCAACAGTTTCTGCTTTACATGCTCTGTCCCTGGGTGACAAAATGTCTCATATCTCGTGTCCGTTTCCAGGCCATGCACCACGTTTCTGAAGGTTATTCACGCAGCAGTGTACACATTCTGAACTACTAGAAAACTTTTTTAAACATTGGGGCACACTGAGGATTTACATATGCAAGAATGGTCCCCAAACTGAAAAGCTACGCAAGAATGCCAAGAACTCGGTGTATAAAAAAACAAACTGAGCATCTGTGAAGAAAAGTACTTTACTCTTTAGAAAACACCAATTTTCTTTTGAAAAACTATTGATGACAACATATAGAAACAAAAACCAGTGGCACAGTGGTTAGCATGTCAACCTCACAGCAAGAAGGCCTGGGTTCGATTCCCAGCTTGGGTGTTTCTGTGTGGAGTGTGCATGTTCTCCCCGTGCTTGCATGGGTTTCCTCCAGGTACTCTGGTTTCCTCCCACAGTCCAAAAACATGCACAGTAGGCTAATTGTCTGTTCCAAATCACCCCTAGGAGTGAGTGTGAGTATGAACGGTGTTATGTCTGTGCTGGCCCTGCGATGGCCTGGCGAGCTGTCCAGGGAGTACCCCGCCCTTTCCCAGAGTCGGCTGAGATGGACACCTGCCTCCTCACGACCCTAATTAGGAATAAGCGGCTTGGAAAATGAATGAATAAATGAATGTTATTATTAGTGTTGTTTTTGTTGTTGTTGTTATTATTATTATTATTAATCATATTATATAGTAACAGTAGGTTAGATCTCACCTGGGACACTTCAACAGTGTGGTTTTAACAGTTGCACACTGCCTGCTCATCTATCCAAAATATCTTTAAAATGGTCTTTAAAGTGTGTAACAGGGTTTGACGTTCCAAACATTTTCGTGGTGGTTCCTTGGCCTCATGTATTGTATCACAAATTGTAAGCGTTAAGTCCATTTTCAGTGGAAAACTTCCACACTAGCGATGTTAGCCTGTGGCTTTAAGCGTGCATCCGTCTGTGACGTCATATGCGTGTATGCGACTGTGACGTAATCATATGTTCCAGAACGACAGGGACCACCAGTCAGGCCAATAACACTCAAAATCTTCCGACTCTGGTCTCTGACTGGTTTTCTAGGTGCATCTCTATTCCAAACAAATGTTCTGGATGATAACCATGCTGTCTATGCTTACATTACAAACTACACTCAACTCATTACACCTACTACATCTTCTATATATCCACTTACTTTCTGTAAGCATTTTACTCTGATCACGCTCACAATGGGTCCACAGCCTATCCCAGGAACACTGAGTGCCAGAATTCACCCATCCTGTTTCTGGATATCTACCTTTCAACAGGTTTTCTCTCCAACCAAAATCACCACCACTTCTTTTAGTAGATCACCTGCTTCTTACATCATTGAGTAGATGGTCAGTTGGGCCTAATTAGGGTTGGAGCCAAAGTCTTTAGGGAGGAAGATCTCGAGGAAGAGGGCTGGAGACCACTGCTTTTATCCATCACAGGATGATAATGGATTAACATCTACGTATCCATTACCTATTCCATTTATACATCAGGGTCAAAGCGGCCACATTTGTTTACAACTAGTGGCAATTTCTCTTTCACCTCCTGCCATGTTTTTAGGAAGCTGGAAGAAACCAGAGAATACGGAGGAAACCCATGCTTCCATGGAGCTGTGAGATCACTGCATCACTGTGCTGTTTACATTTCACTACCATATATATGT
>JAOUQZ010000044.1:23946939-23981582 GCA_028564935.1 Neosilurus hyrtlii
AAATTGCTGTTAATGTTAATTAAAATAAAACCTACCCCGAAAATAAGCCCTATGGTGTTTTTTGAACTGAAAAAAAAGACGTGTCTTATTATCAGGGAAACACGGTATTAATATACTATTGTAAAAATATACAGTCACCCAAGAGGTGATCAGTTATGCAGATACTGGTACCATTGTGATTGGCTGATTAGACACCTGCATAAATAAACAGGTATACAGATGTTCCTAATAAAATGCTTTGCGAGTGTAAATTCTCATTGTGCAATGTAAACAGGCTGGTAAACCTTAGATGAGAATGCTCTGAAATATTACACTCATGAGGTTGACTGTACAAATTATTTTCCACCAAAACACGTTGCAGTGTTATTACAACGTTAGGGTGTTGTTATAATGATGACTATAATTTTTCATCAGCTCCACTAATATACACACCTTTATGTCGGTGGAATCTCCGTGTCTGATGTTGCTTGCCCATGTTGAGGGCTCACTGCTGTTTTCAAAATAGTGGAAGACTTTGAGCACACGCTCCAGGGTCCCAGCCGGCCGCTCCATCCCGCCACTGAAGCGTGGTTTCACCCCCTGACTCAGGCCATGGTTATTTACATTAGGGTCCGGGTATCCTGTTGCCATGCCGTTGGGAGATGCTAGGTGTCTGTCATATTCTGCAAGAAACACAAAAATAAATAAGTAGAATATACAGAACAGATAGCAATCTGGGCAGCAGTCTCAAAATCTGGACTGAGGATGAAATAAGTTTCATTTTTATTATTGTACAAATAAGAGCTGGCAAATGGCAAACATTGCAGCAATGGTAAAAAAATTTTAAAAAAGGAAAAGAAAAAGTCTGTTGGACTTTTAACACAAAAGCTCAACAGGCCTGAGCTTATCACGGTTTACTTAGCATGAAGTGACTAGGATTCCAATTTCTCCTGGATGGGAAGCTAGTACATCATAGGTTACCTTCCCAATATTTTTTACTGATGCTCAATTACACTGCTGGATGGACAGAGGCACACATTTTGGTTCAGACCTTGCCCAGGGGTTCCAGCACACGGGAAGTTCAATGGGGACTTGAAGCTATGACCTCTCAACCATGAGCCCAGCACCACAACCACCACACCATTGGTCCAAATAAAGGTTTTTTGAGATGGCTGGGATTTGACCTTTCAAGGTCAAAGATAATTGCCTCATTTGAAAGTCCATTAATGGTTTCCTATTAGTGTTCCATAGTTAACGCATATCTATTGGTTTATGTCTCAAAGTCAGAACTGCTCCATCTCCAAAACTTTGTGATCTCTGTACCTCAGGTAGGGTAGTGTCCCCAAAAGATCTGTACATGGGTGTAGTGAGGATTTTGTTCACAGTCAAAATGATGAACAAACAAGCAGATGGATGGGCAAAAAAAGCCAGTGATTACAATACTTCCGCCAAAACTCGGTAATAAGGCTGTCAGTAAAAAACACGTCTTTGTTGCTACAGTGTGGGAAAACTAATCTGTGATCTGCAGATTAGGTTACCAGTTACATTGGATCATCAGTGATAGAGAATCAGGCTAGTAAGTTAGTGATTGTGATCAGCACTGATTTAAAAGAGGAAAAGAAACAAGTAGCAGTATGAGAAGGAGTTCAAATCAGAGCTGGCTGTAAGAGTAGAATGGAGATCAGAGCCTGGGAGTGGAAGTGAGCACACATGCCAAAAAACAGCAGCACGCCATCAGAATGCCATCCTCCCCTGGCAGGACAGCTGTGTGACCGTGAGAGGTTATTCATTAAAAATGAATAGTTTTAGGCTAAATATAAAGTAAACATGGTTCTAAAAATGGTAGGTCAATGGAAAGTTACACAGTAAAAAAATTCTGTGACTCAAATAAATAACTAAATTTATTATTGTACACATTTAAATAATTGATTAAATTGTTTTATTTTTATGTAACATGACCACAAATAATAATAATAATAATAATAATAATAATACAAAACTGTCCCGCGTTCGGTGAGGTTTTTTCTGTGTGAAGTTTGCATATTCCCCCTGAACTTCTATGGTTTCCTATGGACTCTCCTGTTTCCTCCCACAGTCCAAAGGCATGCATGTTATGCTAATTGGAGGTACCAAATTGCCTCTAGGTGTGAGTGTAAGAATCATTGTGTATGTTGGCCCTGTAATGGACTGGCAAGCTGTTCAGGGTGTACGCTGCCTTAGAGTCAGTTGAGATAGGCTCCAGCCTCCCCATGACCGCATGTAAATATTGGTGCAACTTTTCAACTTGCCAAGGTGCCTAAAAATCTAAAAAAAAAAGAGATAAGTCTAAAAATGGATCCATAGCTTTCAATTTCAAGGCATATTTCTTTCTTTCATTTGTTTATACATTAATTTACTGAAGAGCTTAATCCTACTGGGGAATGTTAGCTGTGTTTAATTATTTAGGTACTTATCTATTTTAACATTTTAAAAAACTTCTGTCCAAAACAGTACTCTTAACTGCTTAAAATGAAACATTTATTTAAAATGGAAGCTTTAGCTATCAACTGGTGCTTAAGCATGTGAAATGAGACCACCTGATGAAATGCTAGCCATGGATAGGACAACCGGACATGCCCTCCAGGTTGGAGAGATGACATTATTTTCTTTTCTGTCATTCACAGCAGCACCAGCTAATTGTGCAAGTATGTATGCATGTGAAAGAGAGCAGAAAACACTTTATTTAGAATACAACACTGCCCTGCAGCAAGAATGTGACTGTTCAAAAGGATTGGCTGGCTTCAGTTGTCCCAGAGGAAGCATGTGATAGCCTACACCCTAGAGATTTTGTTGTGCATATCATCAGTGTAAATACTCAAAACGAAAACAGCGTACCTTCATTTTCATAAATTATAAACCATTGAGGACCAAAGGAGTAAATTGCTAAGGGCTGTTCGGAGAGATGAAAGGATAAATTATTCTGTTTGCAGGGAAAGCACCAGCCACCAAACACCAAAAAACAACAACACAGTGTCTAGAGTAGTTGTCACAGTGAAAAGTAGATGTTTGTGCTCAGGAGCAAAAATACATCCCAGATAAGAAAAGCACGAAGGACCGTGACTATGTGACATTTCCCTGCCCTTATAGGCACCAATATTTGCACTGTCTATGTCTATATTATGAATTTTTATTCATGTTTTTATTCCTTTATATACAGCACAAGTTACAACAGCATAACACACTGATAGGAAGCAAATAAGGTTACTGATATCTAGCTAATATGCTAACATCACACTGATTGACAGACTGAAGTGAATAATGCAGAAAAAATATTTCAAAAATATTCCAGGTATAATATAGCTTTGTTTTTGTAGATCTTCCATGGTTATCATTGAGAACATTAACGTTATCTGGGAAGTGCTGATGCTTTAATTTCTAGACACCTTACCCTCATAGTGGAGGATCAATTGGTCAAGAAATAATTTATATCCCACTGATATAGCTTGAGGTTGAGGTATCTTGTTGATACACAAAGCTAATTCTTGGTAAAGTTTATAGATGTTTAAAAACAAAAACCTTTGGATTTTAAATAATGCATTTCCTGTGCAAAAGTTCCTATATTTCACAGAAGTCTGAATGTATTTTTTATTTTATTTTTTCAGACCAGATCTCTACAATCTACATTATCTGCTGTGAGCCAAATGAGGAAGAGTTTCCCTTCTGAGGCTGGTTCCTCTAAAGGTTTCTTTCTCATATCATCTCAAGGAGTTTTTCTTTAACACTCTTGCCACAGGCTTGCTCATTAGGGATGAACAGAACTTGTGAAGAAATGATTAAAATCATTACCAAACTTGTTTGCTACATCGTCAACTAGTAAAAAGTGCTGTGTACAAATAAAACTGAATTGAAATGATTTTGACAAAGTAATTACTTTTTTCTGATTCTTGTGAAAAAGATCAGTTGAGTGGCCAAACTTGGAATAAAGTGGGGGGAGGGGGAGGGGGGCACCACAATGTTCATCTCACACATGCTGCAAAGACAACAGAGGTGTAGAAAAAAGGTAGTGAATTATTATAAACAGAATTGATACTGGATTAGCAATTACCTCGGGTCACGCTGCTGTATACTGTACATCACACACTGCAAGAATACGAACAACTTTTCTTTTCATAAAATGTGAAAATATGTCTAAATATACTAAAGTTTCAATATTGTCAACACAAATAGAAAATCCCACCCCAAACAAATAATATCAAATTGCACCAATGTAAACTGTCTTGCAACACAGAACGTGAAATGGGATAAAGACTCTACATTCACCAGAAAAATCAAGACCTGGGAGCAGACTGTTGTTTAGCTGGCGATCCTCTTCTTACCTTTTCTGCCGAAATGCCAGCACGTACACGCCAGAGCTGCGCTGACCAGTGTAGGACAACAACAACGTGAAAACACAAACACTCAGGCAAATTCAAACTAAATCTCAGAGTACACATCTACCTCACTGCGCACACAAACGCTACTACCACAAGTTAATTTTGAACTAGTCTCTCGTAAACTAATCCTGTGCCTGTAAAAAACACAAACAGACACACACGCACACACACACATAGACACGTATAGTCTCAGACTTTTTGAAACACACAGGCAAATATTTCCGTATTTCCTTTACAGTGACGTCACATCCTGCTTATCACAATGCACTTTGGCAAGCTGAAGCTTCAGCAAATCAGTATGGATATCCAGTTCCTGTCTGTACATCCCCACTGAGACAGGGAGCACTCACTCCCCTTCCTGGGCAGTGAAGTGAAGAGGCTGACGAGACAGCAAAGTGCTTTCGGCTCTAACCTACGTAGGGCTTTCCAACATTAGCTTGTTAAGTTATTCTTTCTTGAGTAATAAGCACTCATTTGGACAGATGTTTAAATACAACCTAGGATTATTCAGTCAGCATCTTTGAAACTTTACAGTTTGATTTTTTTTTTTTAGCTTGATTGAAATAATACTTATAACGTTTAATGCGCCTTTTAAAACTCATTTGTTGGAAAGGGTCTCACAACTGCAGGTGCTCCATAATTCCACTTCCACCATCAGACTATAGTTCCACATGTACTATTTGCAAATAATTCTCAGTGAACCAACACCCGTTGGAAATAACAACAGCAACATTGAAACAGACGCAGAAGTAATCTCCGAAGGCTCCGAATTTGTCACACACTCTGCCATTACCATTACACTGTCCAGTCGAACCAGTAGATTAATACTGGAGTGATTATGGTCTTACTGTCTGTGTCTGGCTTTCAGGTCCTGCTTTAGAGTTTATTGACAGAGCCCTGCTCCCTGCAGCGATCATTATGCCTGAGTCATGATTGTGAAGAACCGTAGAGCTATCCTTCCTCCCATCTCTACGAAGTTCTCTCTAGTACTCAGTGGAAATAATATCCTACATTTTAACACTGAGATCTCCTAAGACTCGTGTTCTTTCAGGTGTGGAACTTCTAGGATTAGCCATGACTCAACTTTTAAACACTGTATCAAATTAATGAAAGAGGCTTTAAATCCCTTATGTTCACACTTGACAGAATTATAATTAGCACTGCTATTCTGCGGCAGCGCTCAGGTTCAAAGGTGCAAAGACCTCACAAAAGTAACTCAAGGGAAAAGACAGAACATTTGCTAATATTTATTACCTGAGATTTCACACACTGCTGCATTTACACCGTGCTATGATAGAGATGACCTTTATGGATTCAGTTTTCAGCAATATTCTATGACATGTGTTTCCTGCATGGCAGCCATTTTAAAACAGTTGCCCCCATATAAAAACTATAAGTGAACCCAAAAAGTCATGTGACTACAACCCACAAATGTCCTGATGAACAGCTTTTAGAAGCTATCAGTTAGCATTAAAAGTTTGCCACACAGAGACCTGCTTCTTTCACTAAATAATGGCAGAGGAAGAGATGTGACCCTTCCTTTTTCATCTCTATGAAAGGGGGCTTTGCAACCTGGAAGTTTCTGGAGCTGAACAACCAGTAGTTTCCTCTTTCTTTTTTTCTTTCTTCTCAGTGACTGTCAATCTGCCCAGGAATCCTCCATCTCTCCCCCTCGGTCTATGACAAAGACTTGCATAGTCTCAGTTTTCCACATCAAGTTCTGCTACTTATAGTACTTAAAGTGCTACTTTACCCCTATATAAAATGAATGCATTCTTAAGCATGGATTTAACTTTGAATTTCCTGAAGGGGGTTGTTTGTACTTTTGTTTTTTATTCATTACTGTGTTACTATAACAGAAAACCTGGCCTTATCAAACAGAAGAGTAGACAGGTCTGCAGCCCCCATTTTGCCAGAGGTCTTATGGTAATTGACCTGGTCCTGACGCTGTTGGTGACATTTGCCACAGTTCTGAAATATATTTGCTTAATATTATTACTATTATTTATAACAAGTTAATAATAAATATGTATAGTTTATATTATTTAAGTTCTTAATAGGGTTACTTTATCAATTCTTACTGAGTGTATTGTTTAATTTTTCTATATTGTAATTTATTTTAGTTATCTTTGGTTTGTTTTTATTTTCTTTTTTCTTGTACACAGCTTTGTAGGACTGAAAATGTTCTGTGGTACAAAAGGTACACAAATGGGAGATATCAACCAGAAAGGGGATACACTATCATCAATCCTGAATTGATAGGTACGGGATGGGATTAATTAGGATTATTCTTCTCCCCACTCAACTACAATTATTATTGTTATTATATACTACGATATTATTTTTCTTTGGTCATTTTTGTTTAATTATCTCACTGATTTATTTTGTCATTGATTCTTTTAAAAATTACTGTTTCTTGTCTACTGTTTTTTTTTGTTTGTTTGTTTTTTTTTTTTACATAATCGAAATAAGTATCCTTCATTGACTCATTCATTTGCAACCTTTGGCATAACTAGCCAGCACAAAAATTAGCTACTATGTGTGATTTCAGATCGTACTGGAATCTGCTCCACTCCACTCGTTTGTAATTATAATCTTTGAGTTAAAACAAAGGAGAAAGATACTTTACTTTTAAATTTTAAGTCTGTGCTTTCTGATGATTAAAACATAAATGGCCTTTTAAATTCTGTTACTGTCCTGAAAACAGAATGATCAAATGTACATGTACTGTTAATGTCCTTTTAATAATCAGTTAAATATCCTAAAAAAGCAATGTTAGGAAACAGAATGCATTGACTAAGCTCAAGTTCTCCATGTTGTTATGATAACTTCAACAATAACGTACATTCCTCCCTTTTCATGTGGTCATATTTAGCCACTCATTCCAGCACAGCACAGTACATTACATCTTGCACTCACAGAACATTCTCACTCTTCATACCTATTTAATATAAAATAGGCACCAAATTAAAGTCCCACCCACAATGTACAGTCTATGGCTGAATCTCAATACTCACTTTGCACAAACATTGGTTATGTAACTACTGCTTGACCCTTACTGTACCATATTCTGGTACATTTGCATGCTACGAATGTAGTAAATTAAATCTATTAAATGCCTACTGAGTATTTCGACAACCCATGAATTATGCTGCATTTTTTACATACTATATAGCAAAGCTGAGTGAATATACAGATGCAGTCTATGCCTAAATGAAGATGCAGTAATATTGCAACTGAACTACTAACACTTGCACAACCTGAACACTCATTCTGTCTCACAGTAAAGCGACTGGCAGCAAAATGTAACTAGAAAAAACACAGGCAGTTATACCTGAAAACACTAATGAATTATGTCATATCTGGTCTTGCATGTGTTACACATCTTGTGGTTCACGCTTCTTAGCATTGGATTAAATGGTAGGAATAAACAAAACCTTTTCTATATACACCACAATATGAACAGCAAAGTACTGAACACTCTAAAGCAACTAAACGTAAGCAAGCTGTGTATGGGTCAATCCAACACCTTTAAGAAGGCATTCAAACTTTCACGTAAGCTTATAAAGAACATATACAAACATTGTGTACACATGTACACATACAAGTATTGTGGATTTACATAAGTTTATCACTGACATGGCATTTGAGAGTTAAAAATTTTTAAAAAGTAGTCTGTTCCAGAGCCATTGTAGGTTTTCTTTTTTATGCTCCTGTCCAGCTCAGCCCACAGGTTTTTAGTGGGTTTAGACCAACATCCTGGGTCGGGTTACCTGCATCTGTGGGGTTGAGGAAACATTCTGTTCTCATGAAGCCATCTGGTGTGTGTTTCATCACTCATCCCAATGACTTCATAATTAAATATTATTATGTCTAGAATTTTTTATTACGTACAGTTTTTTCCACTTGCAGATAATTTGCTCATTTTAAGCATTCATTTCTAGAAAAAAGCAAAATGATCTCCCAGTTCAATAAGAAAATGTAAATCTATCATATTAATTTTAATTTAAGAATCTAATATTAGGGCAGTGGATGCCTGGTGGTAGGGTGCTGGCTTACTGATCCCAAGGTCAGGGGTTCAAACTCCACTTTCACAGAGTTGTCACTACTGGCCCTCCAGTGCAGCTAACTGGGTTATCAAAGGCCAGCCATGTCTCTCACTCTCTGTGGTGAGAGGCATGTAAAAGAACCAGTGCTGTTATTTGTAAAGAGTAGGCCACTGGGTTGCTGTCAGTGTGTTTCTGCCCTGTGATGGCCTGGCGAACTGTCCAGGTTTTATTTATTTTATTTATTTTGCTGTAAACCTATAGTAGTAAGAGACAGAAGTAACTATGCTCAAGATAATTTCACTTGATAAGATAACAGTTGGGGCAGCACAGTGGCGTAGTGGTTAGCACTTTCGCCTCACAGCAAAGTCCTGGGTTCAAAAAGGCCTGAAGAAGATCCTGGGTTTGAGTCTCGGGCTTGGCCAAGGTGTTTCTGTATGAGTTTGCAAATTCCCCCATGCTTGAATGAGTTTCCTTTGGGTTCTCTGGTTTCCTCCCACAGTCTAAAGACATGCTTGGGCTATTTGGAGGTTCCAAATTTACCCTAGGTGTAAGTATGTAAGTTGGTCAGGTTGTACGCTGCCTTTGCCCAGAGTCAGCTCAGATGTGCTCCAGCTTCCCTGCAACCTTAGTAGGATTAACTGGTATGCAAATAAAAGAATGAATGAATGAATAAAGGCAACACTTTTTGCAGTGCATGCTAAAGAACTCAGGGTATATACCATTACACTGGAGTCTCTTAAGTCTGTGTATGATGCCGAACTTTAATAATAATTCACTCTCACTCACTCACTTGCCAGACTGCTCCATCCTATTAGGGTCTCAGTCAACACTGGGCAAAGGTGGGGGTACAACCTGAATAGCTCAGCAGTCCATCACATACAACCATTAACACTTACACCAAGGGGTAATTTGGAACAGTATGATGTGCATTTCTTTGGACTGTGGAAGGAAACCAGAATACCAAGAACATGCAAACTCCACACAGAAACGCCAAGCCCGGTACTCAAACCTGGGACCTTCACGTGACGAGGGGAATGTCTTAACCTCTATGCCAACATGCCTCCCTAAAATAATTATTTAAAAAAAGGCTAATTTGTAAAGACTGAATAATCTGAAGAATCAGTTCAGAAATGAGAGAAACTGAGTGCCTTGGTGACAAGGTTGCCCTGCATGTGTTGGTGGGCAAGTGATATGTGAGTGACCATATGGTTTAATCCAGACTTTCACCTACATTTATTAAGCAATGGGAGGAACCCCCTATGCATTCCTTATTGTTCCCTACATTCCCTTGATCACTATCCGAACTAGATGGCAGAAATTCAACCATTCACACCTATTCACCCACAAAGCACAGAGAACACAAGGACCTCCTCTGACTAAACACACTCTATACGCTGCCCTACTTCCACATGTCTCTCTATGAGGAGGGTTTACACTGTCCTTCCCATAGGCATCAGTGCAGCAGTCATCTTCAAATGCCTTTCCAGTGAAAATGGAAGTGGGAACTTGTCCAGAAGCTTTTAAGGAAATGATGACTTTATGACAATGGTAAGTAAACAAAATGGAGCATCATATAGTCAATCAGGAATTTTCATGAAATTCTTAAGATGCATATCAAGAAAGTCACAAATGAGACATGTCTGAATGGCCCTTCACAAACTCTCACACAGCTGGTGGAGTAAACTCAGATGTGAAACAACTAAAACGGTAAGTAATGCTAAGAATTCCATCCATCCTTACTCTTGCCATACTGAAGGGATGAAAAGTATGACTGAATGAATGCTTTTGGGACATCCTTCTTATTTGAGAACCATCAAATATTCATCCGTGAGCTAATAACGGGCATTTATCTCTAAAATGTCTCTCTCTCTCTCTCTCTCACACACACACACATCTACCAAAAATACTGAAGCAGGTCACTGAAGGGCTCCTGCTAAAATCTCAGAGACAATCTCAGCCTCTTTCTGCTGATTACACACACACAGTTTAATGAGGTCAAGCAGCCACCATGTAAGACACACCCCACATCACACACCTAGACTGTCTTACTCTCTCCATCAGTTAAATTACTGGTCCTATGGATTGTATTGTTACACGATCTCCAAGCTTAATGCCCTACATTGAGGAGTACAATTAGAGGGGTATCATGAGCGTGAACCCTTTTTTTTTTCCAGAAAGACTCATGCTTAAGAATCAGGCCACCTTCCTCTGCCCCAAAAAGCAGTTCTCTTTGAAAATAAGATAACATTTCTAAGTAACTGTAGTCTTCTTAAAATGTGCTTGGGTTCATTTAACAAAATCAGAACCAAAAAAGTAAAACCCAGACAATAAAATATTGTCAACATAGATATTCTATGATAAAATGTGTCAAGTGAATGACAGTCACATGCTTAAACCAGCATATCTCAGACACTAAAGCACAGAGGAAGCAAGCATGCTTCAGATCTTACAGCTAGAGCTCTACTGCACGTAGGTGACATACTTGGGAGAGGAGATGTGTAAGAGTAGACGCAGGCTCTGCGAGCCCAGCACAGGGGGAAGGGGCTGCATCCGCTGCTCTCCATACGCTCGCCTCTTCCTCCTGCCCCTCCGCCTGGTTCTCTCTCCCAGGCCCAGCGGCTCTGCGGCTCCCCCTCACACACATGGGGAGCGGGGGGCCGCCCGGGCCCACCTTGGCCCTCTATGACCTCTGTGCTGCCGACGGGAAGATTTAGCTGCCTGTTAACCAAATAAGCCTGATCGACGCTGGCGCTGAATAATCCCAGCAGGTGTAGCAAGACGAGAATGTTTGATAAAGCAATCAATACTGCTGGAGAAGCGCAAACTGATTCGTCTAGATCACTATGTGCATACTGATCCGGTAAATCCAATAAAGGTTTATAGAAAAATCAAAAAACAGAAATGAGATACTTAAAAACTAATTCAGAGACTGAAGTTTAAATCCTCAAGCAATGAAATGCAGGGTCTTGGAGGACACCTTCTATTGCTGTCCTTCCAGAGGTGAGAATGAAACGGTGTGTGTGCTGTGTGTGCTGTGTTAGCATTTGTGCACGACTTGGAAAGAGGAAGAGCAAGGATTGGAGCCGATGTGAAAGGGAGGGGTGGGGAGCGAGAGAGAGAGAGAGAGAGAGGATGAATCAAATCAGGGTAGCAGAAAAACGGGGAGGAGTTACCTAAACAATATGCTAATCCTTTTCAGTAAACTCTTCTGCTATTCACTAAAAACACATGAAGCAAATGCAGTGGCTGCAGATCAGGTTTGATGAGTGCACTTCACCACACATCAGCACAATGGCATCCAAACAAACCCGTAGTGATATAACAAACAGTATGATGAAATTTGAAAACTTCCCTTAAACATTATCAATATTTTATTATATTATACAGGATCATTTGGTTCATTACATACAGTACTTTGTATGATTGCTGTCAAGAGGTGACACATCCCACCGGTCTTCACGTCAGAAAATATGAATTGCAGAAATCGAAAAATATAAAAAGACACATTTACACTGCCTAGTAGAAGTAAGTACAAAGTTTTATGAACAAAACTTTAACAGTGTCTTAAACAGTTATAGTCCAGGATTCTCTTAGGATAAAAAAAAATCACTGTCTAAATACTATTTGAATTTTTTTAGTACAACAGCAAATATTTCACATCTCTTATGTGGTGTGTTCCATTTCGTTTGATAACTGGTAAAATAAGTGAAAGAAAACAAAGTATGTCTGGAGAGAAATGTTAGGTAAGCACAAAGTAAATAATAATAAAATAGTAAAATAAAATAATAAACAATAAAAATAATAAAAACTACAAATTACCTAAAAACTACTAATTGAAATGAGTCCAAAATGATCCAATATAGAATATCTGTGAGTGGAAAAAGTATGTAAACTTTTGCTTCCAGACCCTGTGTGCAGTAATAACTGTGGCTAAATGTTTGTGGTAACTGTAGGATCAGTCCTTCACGTCAACTTGGAGGGATTTTATTCCATTTCTCTTTACAGAGCATTCGGGTCTGGACTTTGTCTTGGCCAATTCAAAACATTCAATTCTATTTGAGCCTTTTGTCTTTTGGGTCTTGCTGCATGACCCACTTTCTCCTGAGATTCAGTTCACAGACAGCTATCCTGATATTTTCCTTAGAATCTGCTGGTATAATTTAGAATTAATTGTTCCATTAATGACAAAATGTCATGGCCCAGATGCAGCAAAACAGGCCCAAACTATGATACTTCCACCATGTTTTACAGACGGGACAGGGTTCTTATGCTGAAATGGAGTGTTTCCCTTCTAGAAATATAAAACTTTTTATTCAAACCAAAATATTATATTTTGATTTCATCTATCCACTCATTTCTGACTTGTCTATGTGACAGTTAACAACTCTGCCATGAACACCACTTTTGTTCAGTATTCTCCTGACGGTGGAGTGAAGAACATTTGCATTAGCCAATGTGACGAAGCATTCAGTTGCTTAAAAGTTACCCAGGGTTCCTTTTAGTTTCCTGGACCATTGTACACCTTGCTCTTGGATGGATCTTTGTTGGTCAACCGCTTTAAGAGAGGGTAAATATGGTGTTGAATTTCCTCCATCTGTCTGACACTTGATTGGTGGAATCTAAACTCTTTAAAGATGTAATCTTTTCCAGTCTGATGAGTATCAGCAACTCCTTTTTGAGGTCCTCACAAATGTCCTTTGTTTGTGCCATGACACACAAAGCCTGGCCAAAAAAGCACTCAAATATATTGTTAGACCACATTTAGCCTTCAGTCCAGTGCTACACTGCTTTGCGATGTGCTGGAGAAGACTCTATGGAGAGGTTGAATTTTCCGTTTATCAATTCAAGATGTTGGTTCAACATGAACTGAACACTGTAAGAAAACAAATGTTGTGATGTTGCTCAAGTTTGTCGAAAAAACAAAACTTGTTCCATCAAAATATTAGAGCGTAGGACAATGTACTTTCACAAACATGTGTTGTGAAAGTCAGACTTTGACGAATCCCTGTTCTTTAAATAAAACAGGATGCTCAGACTAAGTTAATCTTCAAATTCAACTGCTAATCCTACAGGTTCACATACTTTTGCCACCCAGAGATACCATTTTCCACAATAAATAAATTGCCTATTATGATATTTTTGTCTCATTTGTTTAACTGGGTTCTTTTAATCTACTTTAAAGGACGTTTGTGTAAATCTGATGATATTTTATATTTATGCAGAAATAACACAAAATTATAAAGGATTCACAAATGTCTTAAGCATCACTGTACAAAAAAAGAGACTCTTTTTATGTGTCAATCTCAAAAGGCAGCTTATGCAATTATTATATGCTGTATACAGACCATATTCATTAGTGAGTATAGACAACATGACTGTATTGAAGAAGAAGCAATCAGAAGGGGCATTAATTTGTCTTGGTATTGTAGGACACTATATACGATAACAATGATGTAACATGAAAGACAATGAAGTATTAATCACTTGCTAGCAATTATTCATTTAACAATTGATTGGTGATGTATATGGAATGTCAGAAAGCCTCTCACCAAGGAGGGAGTTTTTCCGGCTTTTGTGGTAATCACTGCAAATCACAAAGGCTTTCCACTAAATTATACTCCTTCAAAGTGGACTTAAATGGTGTTGTGGTAAAAAGCAACATGACTACAATCAATACAAGAAAATCATAATGTAACCCTCTTCCAATGATTTATATGGAAAGTATCACAAAAACAGTATCTTATGACACAGCTATCTATAAACTGTCTAATTAACAATCATGTGCCAAAGGCGAGGTGGGGGTCACTGGATAGAGACGAAACGTCAAGGGCACTATTCAATCTAACAATATCCACCAAGCCTGTGTGCATTGTTTTGCTTCAAGCAGTATTCACTTTAGACAATGTCTTTTAATGCCTAGATAGTGGATCAATCAGATTGTGCCATTCACAATCTGTGTACCTTATAACTAATTTAATATAGACTATCACTTGATATGGATTTAACCAAAACCTTAAAAATAAGTAGCCTGATAAAGAAGGTCAACTTGGAACTAATATGCTCTGTCAGTGGAGAAATCAGGAACAGAAAGCTCTATGGCTCCAAAAAAGTTCCACACTGTATACATTTTTAAAAAAAAGTCCATTTAACAAATGCTTAAATAAATCACTTTAAAATATACATGCAACATTGCCCCTACACTGTTCTCGGACTACTATGATACACATAAGAAATGACATGATGGTCCATGCTATTATGTGACAATAACACATGCTGGGGTGCTGTGCAGTGGGCCAATGCAATATTCATAGGTAACGATAGTTATGAGAATTCAACAGCACTGTGGTATTAACTGATTTACAAACCTGCTACATAACAGAACATCTCTACTCCTGTTTGTGTTTCTTCCATTTGCTACCTATTTACCTACCAAGCCTATTTCCTACAAGGGTAAAGGTTTGATCCCCACAATAGAGACTTGATAGTTTCAATTCCTGATACCCCACTCTCCCACAGGAACTGCACTGGCTCAGATATCAGCCCGTAAAGCCATTATGTGCTCAATACTGGCCTTTACGAACATAGTAAAGCCTCACATGAAAAACTCACATGAAATCATCCTCCCCTCCAACCCCGCTCCCATTCCTGTACAGCCTCCTTTCCTCATCTGTACACTGAGTCCCAGCATTGAAGTTAAAAACACTGTAGGCATAGTTTAGATATTTGCTCACCTCCGTAGTATGAAATCCTGGCAATATCTACAACAAAACAGAAAGAAAAGGAAACCAGTTACATACCAGTCATCACAACTCCAAGACTACTCAGCATCCATTTAAGGCAGTGTGGTGTGTGTGAGTGTGTACTGGGAGAAGTGAGAGAACTCAGAATGGTGATGTGAGATCTGAGAAGAGAGAGCCCTCTAGCTGCATTGTCAGAGCTGTAGAACAATCCATTACTTAAACAAGGCAGATTAATGTTGAACAATCATGTTCGTTAAGATTTAACCTTTCAAAGTAATTTTAGTTGTTTCTTCTTAATAAATGACCACAAAAGCGAAAAAGTTAATCATTAATCATCCTTAATCTACACACACACACACACACACACACACACACACACTTTATTCTCTGTTAAATTTCCACAAATTTTCACTAAAGCCACATCCTGATAACCAGATTTGCTTTATTTTGAGGATGTGTTACATTCAGTAAAGATCAGAAAAGTACGCTAGACACATTTTTTGGAAAGATGAGATTCATTGCTGCTATGTGTCCTTTTGGGGTACTTTAAGCTGCATTTCTTTATAATGTTCATATAAGATTTTCATTAACTGATGATGATGACGAAGAATGCTGAAAAACTGAGCAAACATGAAGGAAACTGTATGGATGACAGAGCCTCTTTTCTGGTACTACGCATCAGACATTTTGATTTTGACATGCAATCTATTCTGACCTAATCGTTAATACGCGGCCATCCTACACCTCATTCACATGCAAAAGGTGACACCAGTCCTGTAGTAATAATAATGTTATAATGTAATAATGTCTGCAGCAGAAAAAAATGTGAATGTTTGTGAGCCTGTGTAACTCTCGTACTATAATAATGATCACTGCACCAACAAAAATCCCATGACATTTATGACCCACTCCAGGATATGGATTAAGTTGCAAGGAAGTGTTTTCAGTAAGAGCTAAATTAAGTTGAAAATGGTTTACCTGGACTAAAACCACGCTATCTACAAAAATATATCCTTTAAAGCATAATTCATCCACACGACCAAGTTCAAATATCCATAAACACAATCTATCCATGCTAAAATACTTGTATAAGAAAGGGTTCCATGTCTAAAATGTTGTAAAAAAGAAAAGGAAATCCACTTATTTTGATGATTTTCAAATCGCTATCGTGTTTGCCCAGGGTATTTCCCTATTATCCATATTCGGTACCAGATTACTGTCCCTACTTACACAATCCCAGAAGGATTCCCTGAATCATATAATGGTAAACCAATGAGAAGCCTCAAAACAGACATGACTCGGTGTAAACAGAACTCATCTGTTGCTAGGAAGACATTCAAAAAATGGTTGAGAGCCGGATTCATTGAGGTTATGGATGTTAGTGAGTTTCAGATGCGGATATTCAGAAACTGGTTCTGTAACTCTAATTGCTATTTTCTCAGAAGTAGCATTTCCTGATTTTCGGCATACAAAGTGATGTAACTCCATCCATTTTCATGTTATAATCATGTATTATACCTCATTTAAAGAATATTAAATTCTCTTTCCATATATATCAGTATGTCAAATTTCCTACTTAATCCGTATTATGCAGGAAAGGGCAACATTTTATCACCATCGGGATGAATACCAACACTCACCAAAACTAAGCATCTATGATGCTTTATGGTAAGCACAATCTTTGTTCTTTCTGATCATTGAAAGAGGCACAGCAATTCAACACTCAGATATGGCTCAATACAGTTCAGAAGCTTTAGGGTCACAATCTAAAAATAACTGAAGCGTTTCTGAAGGTAAAGAGTACATCCTCTCCTAATTAGTTTAACAGTGTGAATTGGTAGGTGTGTTTGTCTACGGTTTAAACATGGCAGGGAAATTACACAAAACTTGACTTGCTCCACTACTGAGTAATAAAGACACAAAATTGTACCTCCACCTAGTGTTGGCTGAGATAGGCGCAAGCCTCCCTGCGAACCTAGTATGATTATATGGTTCAGCAAATAAGTGAGTGATAGCACTGACACTTGTACCTCTGCTTTTATTTCTCCTACCCTTTTCTGGAGATAGGAATAGGTGTCAAGAAAGACAGAAAGACCAAAAGACAGAAAAAAAAAGAACCCTTCAGGTCTGGCTCACGCCCACTTGAGGTTCTATTACAAAATACAGACAAATAGTCGCATTGTTGTACACTAGTGTTTAATTTTGAAGCACTTCCTGATGTCTGAGGTATAAAACTATTTATAAACTATTCACTAATCAACACCATAGTGGCTGTCATTAGTTGGAACCTGTGAGTTGTTACAGCATCACTGCAGGGTATATTGCTGCACTCCACATACATTATTATACGTTACCGTCTGCTGAGGTCTGAAAGATTCAACAAATAGAGACAGATTTATATTCTTCCTTTGAGCACCAAGTGTATAGATTCAAAATTCTTTCATGCTCAAACCTAAACAAATCCTAAAAATATTTACATATGGATGCACTGACCTGCAAAAGTTCAAGCTCAATTGCTGGAGCAAGCTACTTGTTAACATCATTATATTTAGAGATCAATTTTTCTCAGAATTCATTACCACATTGATTGTGAGACTGAATAGATGTCATTGTGTCATTTCACATCATGGCTAACTAAATTGTACTCTACAAAACACCTGATACTAAGCATTGCCAAGTTTTATCTTTACTCTTAAGGGTACATCCTTAAGGATTCTGTACAGAGCCTGACAAAAGAGTGATTCAGCGTCTGAAAGCAACTGAATCAGAAGCATTTTATGTAAGCCAAGCCCTCTTATATGTGACCCATCACAGTAAAATGAGTATTAGGATGAAAATTATTAATTCTGAGTTATTGGTAGCATTTAGTAGCTGATATCCTAAACTTTAAAATGATACCAATTTTCTAATATATGTTGCTAGGTTTGGAGCAGCTAACCAGAACATGCCAGGAGGGTTTAGCCTTTAAAGTATGCAACCTTGGAAAATCCCATTTAAAGTTTAACAAACTATTTAATAATTCTGACTTAATACCCACTTTGCTGTGATGGCTCACATATATTTGCCAAACCACTTAATTCTACTAGGGTCTCCCTTGGAACCTTTCTCAGCCAACATGGGCCGAAGGCAGGGTATACCCTGAACAGCTTGCCAGACCATCGCAAGGCAACACTCAGACAACCACTCACACTCACACCTACGGGCAATTTGGAACAGCCAGTTAGCCTAATGTGCATGTCTATGAAGTGTGGCAGAAAACTGGAGTACTCGGAGGAAATCCACACATGCATGGTGAGAACATGCAAACTCCACACAGAAACGCCTGAGCTCAGGAATCGAACCCAGGTACCTTCTTGCTGAGATGGACGTGCTAACCACTACTCCACCGTGCCACCTTTATATATTTAATAAACTCATAAAAGATTAATTAAGAAGCCACTCATTTATGCATATGAAAAATTAAGTTCGTCCAATGAAAATTTGACCAAGCAAATATTTCACCCTCTTTAATACAATGCCTACGGATAAAGGTACCTTCAGATCTTGCCTATAAAATGGCTTCACCTGCAATATGTTTGAATGTTTTGGGGGTTTTTTTGTACGTACTGCCTGTCTCGTATCCCCTTATTATTTTAAAGAGAGTTTATATATGGGCTTTGATTTGGCTATTCCATAGCCCTTCATGGCTTCTTTTTGAGCCCATGCTTGATGGATGTGCTAGCGTGCTTAGGAACATTATCTTGATAAAAGGTCTACCTCTGGTTCAACTTCAGATAAACTTTCAGACAGATGACCTTACATTATCTTTAAGTACTCTCTGAAATACACAATTTAATCACTGACTGGCAGCAAAACAACCCCGAACCATAAAATTTTTATCACCATGCTTAAGAGTTGGTATAAGGTTCCATCCCTTAATAACTTTATCTTTGATTCATCTGTCCAGAGCACATTAAAATAAAAGACCGGGTCATTGCCTATAGGATCACTCCATAGCACTGCTCTAATGATCTTTTGTTCTCTAATGACTGATGAACAGTCATTTTTTTCCTGGCATGCCTCTCATGTAGGTCAATTTTGTCCAGATGTATGCACTTTCACACCAACAGTTGCAAGGGTTACCTGCAGATCCCATGATAGAATTTTGCAGGGATTTTTTTTTTGCTCTCAGGGTGAATTTGGTGAGGTGGCCAGTCCTAAACAAACTGCCCCTTATAGATGATTTTCCTTACAAAGGAATTATTTATTTTGAATAATTTAAAGGGCTTTTGAAATTACCTGATAGACTCATAGGCTTCAACTTTTTTCTTTAAGTGAAATGAAAGGCAATCCTCACAAACCCTCCTGTCACACAAGAACATATGCATATTTTCATTATCTGAGGGCTTTTACTTAGATTTTTGAAGTTATAACATTATAACCTTATACACTTCACCCTTGATTTACCATACCCCTATTTTGCAGACTTTGGATTTCCCGTACAAAAATCCAGCTCTGGATATTATTTGGTATTGCCGGACAAATGCTCAGACAAGTCCGGAAATAGATAATTGAAGTCCGGGTCAGTAATGATTTTCCAACTTCCCTCCTGTCCGGCCTGTTCCCGTTCGAGTGGATGGACGAAAATGAAGCCACAGAGGGGCACGGAATTATGTCAGATGAACAGATAGTGACAAAAGTGACGTGAGAGCTAGATGAAAGCGAACAAGGACAGTGACAACGAGCCAGAACCCACTTTTAAAATGAATGTGATAAAAAAATATGTGGAAACACAATATTGTGTATTAAGTGTCGGATAAGTGTTGAAAATGTCCAGGACTGCTGCTGAATAATAGCGATTGCCAGACCAATTATGGTAAATGTCTGGGAAAGTGCAGGGACCCCGGACATTAGTGATTGCCGGACTTTTGAAGACTTTTGAAGACTTTGACAGCCTATCCCCCCCTAATAATCCAGGAAATTTAAGATGAAGTGTATTTTGCATTAGGCTGAAAAGACTGAAAAGGTTGATTCTTCACTCTCGCGAGTGCAAAATCACAAGAATAGTACGTGAGCCACTCCGTTCATATAAGGCAAGTTAATGGTAATGATACCAGTATACCGATATTAAACTAAGAAATCAGATATAAACTAGTGAACTTTTGAATGAAACAAGCCTGATGGCTACAGAGTGGAATGGAAGAAGAGTAGGTTGGAAATCAGTCCACTTAGTAGTGGCCGCCATATTAGTAGTCCCAAAACATTACAACCATGTCCATTATGTGTACCGCTCCTTAAGCATGATACCAAGAAAAGTGGTCAAGATGGATCTTTTTATAAATACTTGATAATTGAATTATGTAATACTACATATATGTATATATACACATACATACACATACACACACACATACACACACACACACACACACACACACAGTGAGGGACAAAATGTCACATATATAAATCACTGTATTAAAAGTTTTATACACTGAGAATATCTTGCAAAACCATTAATCACAGCACGTCTAACGTAGTTTAAGCCTATATTAATAAAAAATAAAACAGTTATATATCAATTTATTTAGTGCCCTGAATTTAAATGTATCAAAACAAAGTACAAAAAATGGTTAATATAATCATATTGACCAAGTAATTACTTTATTTTATTTTTAAGATAAAATAGAATATTCACAAATATAACATAATTCCTCCATATATAGTAGGCCTACAAAGAAATTTGGAAATATGAAATTTAAATTTACAAATACATATATATGCAAAATTTCTATATATGTAATAGGTCTACAGATAATTTACTAATGTAATTTATTAAGAAAGCACATAATTACTGTTTGTATTTATTGTACTTACTTACAGTAACTTACAGTATCTGATGCAGAATTTACTGCATGTAGTATTTTTACACTTAAATACACATACTGTATATGATACATGTACATTTGTTTCAATATCCAGAGGGTTTAAAATAAAAGTACCTAATTGTCACATGTATGTTAATCACAATCTAAACTTTTTATATTAACACAGTCACCAAATAATAAACAGTATAAAATAATAAACAAATAAAAAGTACACGTGTGTATAAATTCTACAAAGACACTTAAAACGATACTTACACATGGAATGATTTCCTGCATCCTGGTTTCTTTCAGTTTGTACAGTTTAACGCTGCACACGAAGACATCATTAAAAAGTAATAGTAGGCTATAAGACAATAATAAACTTAAGAAGTTTAAAAGTTATTGGGAGATGCTTTGATTGGAATCAGGCTTTTAGGACCACAGCAGGGAATGTTTTGCGTCTAGCAATATGGCTGCACGAGCATGAAGACTGCATGCCCCAGAATGCAACATCACATCTGCTCAGCCATTCTCCTCTTATGTTCGAAAACTATACAGATCATCTCCAATGTTTTTTCATTCTATACCTGACTTTACATTTCATTTATTTTACCCACAATGTCTTATTTCGTGTGTACAAGATTCAGTCACATGATGTCTATTTTTAGCTACTAAGTTCTGATGACTTTAATAGTGTAACTCCGTTCTACTAATAAAACTAGGCATAAATACAAATCACACGAGGTTCCATTCACAGTCACATTCATTTGCAGTGTGGCTGTGGGGGTTTGTACAATCAGCCACAAGATAATTGATAAGGTCAGGCACTGACTTTAGGCAAGGGTGCAGTCAGCATTCCAGCTCATCCCAGTGGTGATCAAGGGGTTGAGGTCAGGGTTCGGTGCAGGCAACTCAAGTTCTTGGTAAGCCATGTATTTGTGGACCTTGCTTTGTGTACGGGGTATTGTCATGCTGGAACATGTTTGGTCCTAATAGTTTCATTAAAATCAAATTTAAATGCTACATCTTACACAGTCTAGACAATTGGCTGCTTCCAACTTTGTGGTAATAGTTTGGGGAAGAACACCACACAGATGTGATGGTCAGAGTATCCATGCTCACCCTGGTCTACCACAGGAAGCACCTTCAGTGGATATGTGAGCATCAGAATTGGACCGTGGCATTATGGTGTGACGAATTATGTTTGGGAACATGTGGTTTGTGTTCATCTTCAATCTGGAGAATAGATGGCAACAGGATGTATTACTGGAAGAGGGCAAACCAGTGGAAGCAGTGTGATGCTCTAGGCAATGCTTTGCTAGAAAACCTTGTGCCCTGAAAATCCTGCAGATGTTAGCCTGACATATACCGTTCTACATAAACACTGTTGTAGAACAAACACACTCATTCATGACAAAGCAATACGCTAATGACAGTGACATCTTTCAGCATGATAAGCATGAGGAACCTGACAAACATGGCCACCAAATCCCCGAAAAACTAAATCTGATTGATCACCTGTGTGAAGAGCTGGGTGAAAAATCGATATCATCAATTAACAGAATTTTTATTTTAGGAAGGTGTGTAGAAGTCACGAGCTAATTAACAAAGAACCCATGAAGTCCCCAAAATATTTCCTTAAAATTATAAGCTATAATATCATTTTTCTGTCGGCCCCAGTTCACAAACAGGATGCAAACAATCTGTTACTAACATATTGCTGCTAGATAGTACAGCACACCTACACATGTCTTGTGGAGCCCATGCATCCTTCTCTTGATGGGTAAAAGCTTTTTTTAAATAACAAGGTGGATCTGAACAACATGAGGCAGGTGGTTTAAATGTTATGGCTGATATATTATATGTAGACAAATACCAGCGATTTCCAACAACCAGGCTGTGAACCCATGCTGGGTGACAAAAGAGAATTAAGATTCCCTGCTGGATGGGTTAAATAAATCTTTTTAATCGTTTGGGTTTGTATATAACTATTATTAGTTTGCTAGCTAAAGACAAGAAACGATGTGAAGCACATCTGCATTCTGTGTGCTGCTCTGTCTGAAGCTCCAGCAAAAGTTTGAGAGCAGGCCTTTCACCATATTTCTTATCTGACACAATGTGTTTTAAATAAATGAACCCTCAAGAAATGCAACAAGTGAAAGCAAGTCAGCCTATGGCTCAATAGCCAGCAGCCGACTCAGTGATAACAGTGGAATGTGAGGAAATTACAACGTCACAGAAACATTTTCAAACGTTAAAAGACCACTCAATCAGGCGTGAAGAGGACGGTATACAGCATCAAAGGCGATCCTTATTCCACATTTTCTTAGCCACAAATATAGCAGGTTGAAAAAGTATTCACAGCACCATGGAAAGCCAAAACAAGTCGATTGACTTGTACCTCTCTCTCTCCCTGTGCTTCTTTATGACCCTCTTTGATCACCTGACAACAACTTAGACTTGCTCTTCTGTACTTTTGATTCTGTACACCTGACACGTGATTTTCATAGGCAAGATAAAAATGAAACGAATAGCTCTTGTAACCTGTAGTCTGTGGACTTATTTTAGATATTTTATTAAAGAGGTATGAATACTTATGCCACATATTTTCCACCGTTTTTGGGAAATTTTCCAAAATGCAGCTGTGTTTTGCTGTATTATAGAATTATGTAACATTCTTTAGTTCAATATATACACAACATACGAAAAAATCTATTCACAACAACTTCAATAAAATTTATCAACCAAAATCAACAGTTTTATGTGTAGTGTGATGAATACTTTTGCAACTTTTGCTGTATTCACTGCGTGTTCGAAATAGGAACAGTCGGTAATGTTCCAGTAACACCTACAACTCAACATGGTTATGTTTGGGCACGTCACATAGATTTTTTTCCCAAGATAAAATGAAAAAGATGCTGGAATGCTCACTGAGAATACACCCATCTGACATGTCTCATTTATCAAACCCTGCATATTTCATCAGCTAGAAAATTCAGAATGATTCAAACTATATTAAATATTCATAGTATTAGTGTTTGACTGAGATATGAAAAGAAGATGAGACTGTGCTGATCAGCTGAAGGATCAGGTTCAGATCTGTGCAATACACGTATAATGGTGATAAGACGATAAACATATCCTGCCTCATCTTTCCAGTAGCTTTATTGCTACTGGGCTTGTACTAATATCAGGCATCCACATAACATGTTAGTAAGGTTTATAATACCACAAGGCATGTCTTAAATCAGAGTCATTTCACTCATTTCCTGCACTACTTTATCATTTATTACAGTCGCGTGGAAGCTGAAGCTCATCCCAGCTGGCTCCAGGCAAAGGCAGAGTACACCCAGAACAGCTCACCAGACCATAGCAGAACCAACACACACCCAGCCATTCACAATCATATTCACACATAGGGGCAATCGAGAATATCCAATTGACCTCATGTGTATGTATGTGGGACTGTGGAAGGAACCCGAAGCGCCCAGAGGAAACCCACAGGAAGAACATGCAAATTCCACATAGAAATGCCTTCGCTGGGCACGAGGTTCAAACCCAGGACCTTATCGCTGCGAAGCGGAAGTGTTAACCACTACAGGTATTAGCCATAGTTAATTCAAGCTACGGTTAAATCTGGATTATGTCATTTAACCAATACACAAGCACAGGATAGGAATTGATTTATTAGCTGAAGTATGTCTGTCTCCGCTGGGATAGATGGCGATATGCACCTTTTTTCCTTGTTAGTATCAGGCTTTTCTGCTTGACCTAATTCATCATAGACCAAAACCACTGACTTGTGGCAAATTGGTAGCATGTCGCGTAGTGAATTGGACTGATTTACAGCTCTGTACGGTTTGTGCATGCTGTACACTAAACCTTTTACGTGCGTTATTTCTTTTATGGGCATCGCTTTTTTTATGAGACCCACGGAAATAATCCCTGATATGACATCTCTAGCAGGTATCAGGTAGCAGGTAACTATTTAGAGAATGAGAATCAAAGTCCTAATATTAGTCTTCATTTATTACATCTTTATCATGTAATCATCATCGATAAACACAATAAAGTCATAATATTTTAAGGAAGTTTTTATTCTCATTTTTAAAAATATAACCTTTAAAACAATTAATAGTGTCACATAAAAAGCTTGAGACCTCACAGAGGAAAAGAAACTGTACTTTTAATAAAATGAAGAATCCCTTTAGAAAACTTTAAATAAAGGATATGCGAAGAAAAAAAAACGGATTATATACACTGTTTTGTTTTTCCTGGTGCTGTTTGTTTCAAGATCTTCCACCAAACACAGATTTGCCAACATATCCTTTTAAATCCAGGTCATTCATCTGTTCTGCCACAACAGATCTGTTTCAACAGATCACCATCTTTGTCAGTCCAAAAATGACGGGTCTGGTCTCACTATGTTGATGTTGCTATTCTGTTATTTCCAGGTCAAAGCCCACAGCCAAAACTGAGAAGCACAAACCGTGCCAAGCTGCAAAAGTTTGAGTCCGGTTGAACAGTTACATGCAATAAAATCTCGACTTCTGATCTCTGTGTTAGTCTGACTCTGTGAAAGAACAATATCAGTCAGACTAGGATGTATTTTATAAGTCCAGTTTTAGATGGTTTAAGACAGCAATTCCTTTTTTTCATCATATACATCATGTAAACGTATTGACTAAAAAAGCATGCAAACTCCACACATAAAAAGACCCCAGTTAGCCATGAGATACACACCCAGAACCATTTTGTTGAGAAAACTACTGAGCGACCATGTTGCCACAGTAAATATCTGCATATTGAAAGATTTGTGATGTGTTTAGTGATTCTGGTGTTAATTCTTGTTAACAGCTGGGTGCCATGCTGACATTATAGGATGATGCCAATGTTTAATAATAATAGTAATAATAATATTAATAATAGAAAATGTAAGAATCTCAAACATAAGGGATAATAGATGTCAGATTTTAATGTTAGCTACACAAAACAAAGGATCAAGAGCTCCTTTTCTCACTCATTCCATGCTTATGAGTAATTCACTGTCGAAGTAGTGGTGACAGAGAACACTGGACTCAGCTAGATAGTGATCTACAAGATGTCAAGCACAATGACTGAGGTATCGACATGAACAAGGTGGAGAGAGATGTACAGAGTAAAGGACTAAAAGGCTTCCACATCGCTCTCTTAGAGTAGGGCATCACCATCAGCAAGGAGTCAAATGCCATTGCAGGTCATCTTAAACACCAGTAACAAAAGTGAAAATAAACTTAAACATGTTTAGAAATTATGGATGCATTATGGATGGATTTTAACTAAAAAATATCAATATTTTAGTCATTCAGGCATTTTTTTTGTATTAAAGTTAAACGATGCAAAAAGCTCAATTCAAATAACCTCTCAGTTCCAATCATTAGCACTAATATCATTTATAAGCAAAATGATAAAAATACAAAAAGTTCAACACTCCATCAGATTAAACTCTTACAGAATATTGATTATGAGATCACGGTAACGTCTAAAGCAAGAGCAAATAATACCCTGAAACCTTAAGTGCTCCTGACATACTGCACAGTGATATGTTCCTGACATGATCAGCCAATCAGCCTAAATATTAATGGATTGATGAAAGGATTTTGTCCTAGGGCTGTGCAGTATGACCAAAATTTCATATCTTATATATATATATAATCTTAATACCTATTTTAAAAAATCAGGAATTCAGCAGGTACGCAGGTAAGTACTTTTGTTTAATACCATCATAGAACTTATGCCTCAGCCGCTCATGAAAAATAGCCCGGACAAAATTTTTAATTCAAAAATACAAAAATTATCATTTTGACAAGGTCAAAGTTCAAACAGAGAAACTGACAAGCCTATGCATGCCTTCACACCATAGAAAACCTGCATACAAAATTTCAGAATGATCCACCCAGCAGTTCTTCAGAAATAGCTTGGAAAAAAATGGGGACAGCGACAGGAACAAGAATAACAACACAGATGTAGGCAATGAGAATACCCCCACAGTCTGATGGCGGAGGAGTTAAAAACAGCTACTTACCAAAACTAAATGTGTTTTCATCCAAAATAATAATACTAATAACGAGTCTTTATTTCACACCTGCATCCTAGTATCTTAATGCTAAGATACTGAACTGCTTTAACAACATGTTTATCTTTATCTGTAATTTGCCTTGAGAAAGGGCTCCAATCCCTCAACTACTCACCTGTGTGTCAGTGTTCACTGATCACTAAGTGTTTTTTTTATATTTCACCTTAATTTAGATTGTATGTAATGTATGTGAAATAAAAAAAAATAATTATCAGCAGCGAATAATCAGGTCTGTGCTAATGCAGCCTTAACAGCAACTATCCATCTGTAATCTACAGTGCTTGTCCTTCAGTACTACGGGGAAATCTGGAGCAGTCAGAAGCACTGTAGACCTTGGGCAGCTTAGTAGCACATAGGACCCAGAGTAACCCAGAATTCAGAACAACAGCAACAGCCACACTAAATAAACCTTCTACATGAAGGAACCAATACCATTAAGATTTACAACACAACAAAACACATCGGAATTACGAGAATACCGGGTTTGCTTTTTATGCACATTTATACCACAACTCTTTTCTCTATGCGTTGAAGGCACAAGAGTAGTTATTTCTCTGCTAAAATTAAAACCAGGTGCTGCTGGATGTGCTAGGAAAGGGGACGAGACACAGGCCTTTCCTAAAGATCACCAGGTAAGCTCCTGTAACCTTATAGTAGGGCTGGGCAATATAACCAAAAAATTCAAGTTCAGATTTTTTTCAACCAATACACAATTTATGATTCCAATTTAGATTTTCTTTTTAAAGCAAAGAGATTATTCAAATACATTTTATTTTAACTTTATCAACACACAGAATAACAACAAACACATTTGTGACCTGCTCCAGCATAATACGGAGTAAGTCACAAGGCAATGTTTTCAGTAAGAGCTAAAGTAAGTTGAAAATGGTTTACCTGGACAAAAATGCAGTATAGCCAAAAATAAACCATTCAAAGCATAACCTTCAACATGACCAAGTTCAAATATCCATAATCACAATCTATCAATGCTAAAATGCTTGTATAAGAAAGGGCTCCATGTTCAAGTTGTTGTAAAACAATATAAATATCCACTTATGCTGCTGATTTTCAAACCGCTTCTGTGATTGCTCGGGGTATTTCCTTATTATCCATATCCACTACCATAATACTCTTCCTACTTAAAGAATACCAGAAGGATTACCCGAATCATATAATGGTAAACCAAAGAGAAGCCTCAAAACAGACATGACTCTGTGTAAATAGAACTCAACTGTTGCTAGGAAGACGCTCGAAAGATCGCACTGATTGGTTAAAAGCCAGATTCATTCATTCATTTTCTGAACCGATTGATCCTAATCAGGGTTGCGGGGTGGCTGGCGCCCATCTCAGCCAACTCTGGGCGAGGGCAGAGTACACCCTAAACAGCTCGCCAGGCCATCGCAGGGCAGAAACACGCTGACGGCTATGCAGCCTACTGTTGACAAAAATCAGCAATGGTTCTTTCACATCCAGTTGATAGTGCCTTGGGATCAGTAATCTAGCACCCAACCACCGGGCCACCACTGCCCCAAAAGCCGGGTTCACTGTGGTTATGGATGTTAGTAAGTTTCAAATGCCGATATTCAGAAAAAGGTTCTGTAACTGAAATTGCTATTTTCTCAAAAACAGCATTTCCCGATTAGTGACATACAAAGTGATGTAACTTAGTCAATTTTCATGTTATAATCATGTATTATACCTCATTGTGTAGCATATTAAATTCTTTTTTCAAATATATATATATATATATATATATATACACATATATATATATATATCTATCTCAGTATGTCAAATTTCCTACTTAAACCGTATTATGCTGGAGCGGGTCACATTTAATTGAACAGGGCGGCAATAATTTTTTTTACGGAGCCAATGTACTTAAAAAGAAATACATTTTGCGCATATTAAAAAAAACATTGAGGAACTTCATGGGCTCTGTGTTAATTAGCTCATTTTAAAGCAAATCTCAATTTTCATTTACACACCTTTTTGTCCAGCTCTACCTTGTAGGTTTAACTTGCAAAAGTTGTTTTATGAAGCTTATTTCATATTTATTTATTATTTTACAAAAATTATTTTGCTTTGATTGCAGGAAACAGAGTCCAATTAAGAGCTAGTATAAATGTTTATTGCATACTACAAAGAAATGCCATGATCTGATTGGTTCGTTATCCTTGGATAATTAATAATTATGCGCTGAAGGCGACGTGTACACTGTGTTTGCCCAGAGTTGGCTAAGATAAGCTCCATCTTCCCCACATCCTTACTACAATTAAGCAATCAGGGAAATGATGAATATCTTTATTATAACAGAGTCAAGTTAATGCCAGTCTACCCTGGTATGCCAATGTTTGGGGCAAAAGGAGTTCATAAAACCCAAATTATACAAGAATGAAACAAACTCTTAATTCGTGATCTGATTATAGCTCAGCGGAGAAAGGTCAGAAATGCACTGGTTACTCAAAGCTGAACAGATCCTCTTAACAGCCAATACTTGAGAAAAACATAACCTGTGATGAGTAAACATTAAGAATTCACTCACAACTACAGCAACAAAAATACTCCTGCAAATCATGAATCCTGGATAGAAAGACTGAACTACAAGAGTTACAACTTAATCGCTGTCTACTAATTACCAGTATATATAGTAGAGTGTAATATTTCTTGCTAACAAGTGAAACATTCAGTTATATGGATTGCAGAGGTAGAGAATTTATTTATTATCCTTGGCATATCTGTGCAATTGGGCAGCTATAAAACAATCAGCAAAATAATCAGATTTGCAGTTAGTGAGTTAATATAATCAGCATGTTTTATATACAGTGGGGTAAAAAAGTGTTTGCCCCTTCCTGATTTCTAATTTTTTTGCAAGTTTTTCACACTTAAATGTTTCAGATGATCCAAGAAATTTGAATATTAGTCAAAGGCAACACAAGTAAACACAAAACGCAGTTTTTAAATGAAGGTTTTTATTATTAAAGGAGAAAAAAAAACATTCAAGCCTACATGGCCCTGTGTGAAAAAGTGATTGCCCACCCTTGTTAAAACATAACTTAACAGTGGTTTATCACACTCATCCAAGAGATCACAAAAGACCCCACAACAACATCCGAAGAGCTGCAGGCCTCACTTGCCTCAGTTAAGGTTAGTGTTCATGACTCCACCATAAGAAAGAGACTGGGCAAAAATGGCCTGTATGGCAAAGTTCCAAGACGAAAACCACTGCTGAGCAAAAAGACCATTAAGGTTCGTCTCAATTTTGCCAGAAAACATCTTGATGATCCCCAAGACTTTTGGGAAAATACTCCGTGGACTGACAAGACAAAAGTTTAACTTTTTGGAAGCAGTGTGTCCTATTACATCTTGCATAAAAGTAACACTGCATTTCAGAAAAAAAAAAATCATACCAACAGTAAAGTATGATGGTGGTAGTGTGATGGTCTGGGGCTGTTTTTCTGCTTCAGGACCTGGAAGACTTGCTGAGATAAATGGAACCATGAATTCTGCTGCCTACCAAAAAATCCTGAAGGAGAATGTCGGGCCATCTGTTCGTGACCTCAAGCTGAAACGAACTTGGGTTCTGCAGCAGGACAATAATCCAAAACACACCAGCAATTCCACCTCTGAATGGCTGAAGAAAAACAAAATGAAGACTATGGAGTGGCCTAGTCTACTTATCTGAATCCTATTGAGATGATGTGGCATGACCTTAAAAAGGTGGTACATGCTTGAAAACCCTCCAATGTGGCTGAATTACAACAATTCTGCAAAGATGAGTGGGCCAAAATTCCTCCACAGCACAGTCAAAGACTCATTGCAAGTCATCGCAAACGCTTGATTGCAGTAGTTGCTGCTAAGGGTGGTCCCACCAGTTATTAGGTTTAGGGACAATCACTTTTTCACACAGGGCCATGTAGGTTTGGATTTTTTTCTCTCCCTTAATAATAAAAACCTTCATTTAAATTCTAAAATATACCCACGGTAGTGTAGTAGTTATCATGTCTGCCTCACAGCAAAAGGGTCCTGGGCTTGAGTCTCAGGTACGGCAAGGGTGTTTCTGTTTGGACTTTGCATATTCTCCCTGTGCTTCTGCGGGTTTCCTCCAGGTACCCTGGATTCCTCCCACAGTCCAAAGACATGCACATTAGGCTACTTGACTGTTCAAATCGCCCCTGTTCTTGTTGTACCCCGCCTTCGCCCAGCGTCACCTCCACCCGACCCTAGTAGGATTAAGTGGTGAACATGTACAGTAATCACATCGTCATTGTACATTATTGTAAAATATAACCTGGCTTTAACACAAATAAACTAACGCTGAATAAAGCTGAAATGAGCAGAGCTATTATTAGATTTTTATATTATATTATTAACTATTTTGTAACTACTAATAATTAGTAAGAAACTAGAAGTTGACCGTGTGATGTTATATCTTCCAATCACAGTCCTTTAGATTTTTTGAAAAACAATACTTGAATAGTGAATATCGTTCTGATACCCAAAAACACTCCAAGCCCAAAATAATATATAAGCTAAAAATCAATGAAGGTTAAATTTAAAAAAAGAAAAAAAAAATCAAATGCCTCAAGACTTTCATGTGTACTCGATGGAACTATTGTGGCTGTTAGATGTAGTAACCGGTGTTTAACCTGTAGGCACATCTGTACTTATATTACATTGCACTATATGCTGTATGTAGTATCTTAACTTGTACTTTGTTTATCCGGATCTATAGCCTGAAGCAGATCACAGAGTTAAGGTACATCTCCGGAATTCATCACATGACATTTCAGCTCGAACAATGATATACGCTACGCCTGGTCTTGTCCTCATATTCCTTATAACTCCCGACCTATTTGGCGTAACATAGATTTAAAAACCTTCTCTAGCCAATATGTGGGGGGGGGATCTTGGGTCTCATCCTATGTCTTCAAAGATATGGACACTACCATTCTGTTTACTCAAAATCCTGCTCCCACGGCTACGTTACCTCTGTCAAGCCAGGTCTGAACTAACACAATCCACAGCACACCAACTGTGGGTTTTATAAAAATCAGCTGAAGTGACATACCTCCGGTGGCACAGCTCATTAAACTCCAAAACTGCATGATGTGTTCCCATGTATCCTGCTGAGAAGAACGACTCGTTCTCTAGAGCTTGATTTGTTTGCATTATCTGCGGCCTGTTCGTGGCATTACAGCATACCTAATGCTTCCTGCTAAACACACACACACCTATAGAGCTCCCTGCACCGGTACCTCCCACTCCCTCTTTCTCTCCCACACTCACACACACCAGCTATGACTTGCCACGACGAGCACCTTGCATATCTACTTATTTAATCAAGTGTGCTCTCTCTGATCACTGACTCAAAGCACTCGGAATAAACCGTTATTCTGATTTAGATCAAGCAAACTTGTTTACTCATAAATTCACATTAAAAGCAAGCGATGACAGTCACACTGTTGAAATATATCAGGGTTGCAACATGCAGTACGAGTTGATAGATTTCATTTAAGCGCAGCTCCAGGAGTCCTGAGCTCAGGTGTGGAGTCTGACATCCTCTCCATGTTTGTGTGGGTACATCCTGGGGTTCTCAGATTTCCTCCCAAAATCCTAAATACATGCCAGTCGGAGAACCGGCTATGCTGACTTTCTCACTCGCCAAACCGCTTAATCCTACTAAGGTCGCCGGGAGGCTGGATCCTACCTCAGGCGACACTGGGTGAAGGTGGGCCGCACCGTGACCAGCTCCGTAGTCCATCGTAGGGCAAAACACACAACATTTCCCACTACCATCTAGGGGCAATCTGGGACAGCCAGTTAGATTAATGTGCATGTCTCAGGACTGTCGGAGGAAACCGGAGTACCCAAAAGAAACCCACAGAAGCACGGGGAAAACATGCGCACAGAGCCGAGGACTCGAGGCCCGGGACTCGAACCCGGGACGTTCTGGCTGGGAGTCGACGTGATTCTCATTCCAGTTGTTCCTGGGTGAAGCCCGGGGTCCATCATGACCCAGACCAGGATAAAGTGCTGCCTGGAAGTGGCTCTAACTTTTCCCTCTGAGTGTTGTGTGTTTCCTCCAACCTGAACTGCAGTGCTGCCTTTTGGATGATAACGACATGCTACTCACGGAGCACCTAAACAAACACTGCTGTGAACAAACAAACAAACAAACCAGGGTGCTGTCTGCGTGCCTGAAGCCTGTTACTAAACCCAGACGAGTCCAGTAGTAGGTATGAGCCCTACTGTAGGAATATTAGGGATAAATCACAGGTTTCGAGGTGAATATCCCTTCCTTTCGCTGTATCTTTATCCACGACCACTCCTGTTTAAACCCATAACGGTCCCTGAACAGAATTAATAAGCAACAGAAACACAAACGAGCCCAGAATAACCCTTAAAACCAGCCTAGAGTCGGTGTCGGGGCGATAGCGGCTCGGTCGTTTGGCTTGGACGATGCTAACATGCTAACACAGCACTGCCTGTTTATATTCCAGAGGATCCGCTCCGGTCTTACCGTCGTCTCCTTTTCATCCGCTATTCAAGCATTATCATCATTATTATTACTACTGCGCTTGAAAAAGCTTCTTTCAAGGCTGGCGGCGTGTCCTTTTAGTTGTCGGTGTGTTTTGCTGTAAAAAAAAAAAATAATAATACTAATAATACAAAGAAATCTCGGTGGGGTCCGGGGGTCTCTGCACTCCAGCAGCAGAAACTCCCTCTTGTGTTCAGCTCAGTCCCGCTGCATCCTGCACTGATGGAGCCAATATGGCTGACTCTGGCCGACGCGGTGTGACCTCGCCGCCCACAGCCGGCCACAATGTGGCTCAGCGTGGAAGCAAAACGCCGTGTTTCCCCCACATGGCTTTCCTCGAGTGTTCAACAGCTACAGCCGGAGAACACCCTGAGCAGTAAACCCAGCAGTACTGTAAGAAATATCAGTGAACGTGTCAAGTTCACATTGTGACACAGTGACACTCAGAATATTCACCTAATGCTGAGAAGAAAAACACATCTGGTACCTTTATTTGGTTATTTCATTACTCAGTACTACATGGGGGGACGGCGCTCATGTTCCCACGGTCCGTTGGTCCGACAGCTTTACTCTTATAAGATGAGCGCCTTGCTTAAATCAGTTGGGCACTCTACACAGTTAGGGTTAGGGTTAGGGCTGTCGGACCAGTGGGCAATTTTCTAATATAGGGTTGAAACTGTTGTATCAATAGGCTGTCGGACCAAGGGGCTGTTGGAATATATGGCTGTAACTGTTGAACCAATAGGCTGTCCGACCAGTCGGCTGTAACTGTCGGACCAATGGGCTGTTGGAATATAAGGCTGTAACTGTCGGACAAAAGGGCTGTCAGACCATTTGCTGTAACTCTCGGACTAGTGGGTTGTTGGACCAATGGGCTGTAACTGTCAGACAAGTGGACTGTAACTGTGGGACCAGTGGGCTATAACTGTCAGACCAATGGGCTGTAACTGTAGGCCCATTGGAC
>JAOUQZ010000044.1:23981682-23994040 GCA_028564935.1 Neosilurus hyrtlii
CTGTGGGACCAGTGGGCTATAACTGTCAGACCAATGGGCTGTAACTGTAGGCCCATTGGACTGTAACTGTTGGACCAATGGGCTGTAACTGTTGGACCAATGGGCTGTAACTGTTGGACTAAGGGGCTGTAACTGTCGGACCAGTGGGGCTGTAACTGTTGGACCAGTGGGCTGTAACTCTCGGACAAGTGGACTGTAACTGTGGGACCAGTGGGCTATAACTGTCAGACCAATGAGCTGTAACTGTAGGCCCATTGGACTGTAACTGTTGGACCAATGGGCTGTATCTGTCGGACCAATGAGCCGTAATTGTTGGACCAATGGACTGTAACTGTCGGACCATTGGGCTGTTGGAATATAAGGCTATAACGGTTGTACCAATGGGCTGTCGGACAAAGGGGCTGTAAATGTTGGACAAATAGGCTGTCAGAATATAGGGCTGTAACCCTTCATGTGACCCCTGCTATATTATTATGTGGTACAAGATATGAGACGTGGAATAAAATCACATGATAAATATGTATATGATCCTGCTTTAAAAATCATTTTGGTCCAAGTTAGCAGAGAAGAAAACACAAACCAAACTGGTCAATGATTGCAGACTGTCTGTACCAAGTGGCAAGTTATTTTCCAACTTCCTTTTTCATTCATTCATTCATTCATTCATTCATTTGCTGAACTGCTTAATCTTACTAGGGTTGCATGGAGGCTGGAGCCTATCTCAGCCGACATTGGGTGAAGGCAGGATACACCCTTAACAGCTCTCCAGTCCATTGCAGGGCTAATACAGACACAACTATTCACACTCACAACTAAGGGTTGTAGCATATGTTTTTTGCATTGTTGTCCATATGGGATTTCCTCAGTTTTCCTCCCACCTGTAGAAAAAAAAACATGCTGGTAGGTGGATTAATTACACTAACTTGCCCTTAGGTATGAGTGTGTGTGGTATTTGTGTATGGTGCCCTGCAGGAATAGTGTCTCATTCTGGGTGTGTCCCCACCTCACACCCTGTGTTCCTGGGATAGGATCTGGAGGGATAGGCTTTCTCCAACCCTGACCAAGATAAAGCTGTTTCTGAATTCATTAAATACTTGAGTGAAATTTCCTGGGTGCTTTGCAGTATTTTCTTCAAAATAACTTAACATCAATGTCACAACTGTATGAAAAATCTTTTCCTCACTGGTGGCTGTGCAGACTAAACTGGATTTCTGTTATTTCTGCCAGTTAGCTCTATTAAAAGTCTTTATAGTGACCAGAAAATGTCTCCTAACATCAAAGTTAATTACCCCCACCCCCCCAACCAACACACACACACACACACACACACATACACACACACACAACAAGCCTCAATGAACCACTGTTTCACCTAACCTCTTAACTCAAGCTCCACTTCCAAAAGAAAGGGGAAAGAAGCTAGAGTATGTTATCATGAATAATAGCTACACACCCACAGGCACTGGGGAAAGATGGAGATGTGTATCTTCTCTGTCTCTGTCTAAATAGACACATCACAAAAATTCCTTTCTTTTTCATGTCAGTGATGTGGTGCTCCTCTGGGGTCTTTATTGTTGTGGCATCAACTCCTACAGACAGTGCAGAGATAGGCCAATCACAGCTCTATGCATGGGCGAGAGACATGCAGCCTGAATTCTTCATGAGCTCCAGTGTCTGCCAAGGATCACATTCTCTCTAAACACTGGTCTTATAGTCATAAGGTTCCAATTATCATTGAAGAACCATACTAAAGTTTACTTCTCAATGATTTACACTGTAGTAAGAGGAAATGTGTTATACATGAGCAGCTTTAAATATGATGTTATGTCTCTCTGATATAATAACACATTTGTGTCATTTAACCATGGTTAAATTTTTTTAATCGTTCATGGCAAGCCAGATTGAATATAAAATGTCATTTATTAAAAAATACCATCCAAAAAAACCCCAAATACCATCATGTCCTCCACATTTAACTTCAGCAATCACAGCTGTAAGATTAAACATGCTGTACATTTAATAGATTGTTTTTTTAGTAGCATCGCCATACTTCCTATCATTTAGATGAATTTGCTGATGATATGGCTAACAGTATCCTGCACTGCTTTTTACTGAGGCACACTTTATTTTCACTCATAATAAGTTTTACTGACATAGCAAGGTCAGTGAAACACCATCTCTATCCAGTAATACAATAAAGTTTTACTGTCTAAACCATTTTTCAGATTCTGAGTACATAAAAGTTTTTGGCAGACCAGAGAGTGAACACTGTCCCTGGAAGCCTGAAGCTCCTTCTTGCAACTCTCAGTATCCAACATAATCCAAGTGGGTCGGGCCTGCTGTAATGACAATTCAACAAAATTCATATCAGTTTATGTCAGTTTAGTATATAGAGTATAGATACACACACAAATAACCAAACTGTAAAAGATATTGAAAATAAGACAAACAATGTGTCACTACTGCATCACAAAAATGATTTAAGCCTGATGACATGCTTATTAACATTAGCTGAATGACATATTGGTAATAACTAATGAAATAAACAGGATCCATGAAATCTTGGAGAATACTACTTTGGGATCTGTTTATGTTTAACTTTTGAATAATTTACTGCCTAATTCATTCATTCATTTTCTGAAGTGCTTAACTGTAATCAGGGTAACAGGGAGGCTGGCGCCCATCTCAACCAACTCGAGGCGAGGGTGGGGTACACCCTGGACAGCTTGCCAGGGCCATCTCAGTATTCAGTCATTCATGCATGTAAATTGATATTGATGTAAGAAATTATAATAAAAGCCTATTAAACAAGTGTGTGTTGTTGCCCAAGTCTGGATTCTGGCTGAGCACCAGGACAAGCCTCTGCTTCACCACTAGGGTTTTTTATGAACATGGCACACTATCGACAACCATTACAGACATTCCACTTGAAGTGTCACAACTTTTGCCTAGAACATTTGGGCGGATTGTATTTTACAGAACCTTTTAATATCCAAACTGTCAATAATCACTTTTTCATAAGGAAAGTACAGGTACTCTGTTCTTTCTCTGTCCCATGATACACTGGGCATGTTAAAATACCCATTGCACAAGATTCTTTATCAGCTTGGATTTTAAACAATTATTTGCTACACAATTCATATTAATTACTATTCACTGTTAGAAAATAAAGTACATTATTGTGGTTTGTCACTGGAGCAGCACCCAAAAACGACTTATTTGTACCCTTTTACTGCTTGGGAACATATATGTAACTTTTTGGCCCTTAAAAAAAGTACACATTCAGGTAGTCACCCTGAGGTACAATGATTAGCCCAAGGGGTATGATAGTAGAGATTGTACATTGGGGACTCTAACTGTGCCTGAATTTCTGGCTGTGTAATAGTAACTGAGTGTCTTCCAATGTTATACCTAATATTCTGTTTACATTTTAACTAGTCTAAAAATCTTGTCTGGCGAATTGTTCAGGGTGAACCTCGCCTTCACCCAGAGTCGGCTGAAATAGGTTCCAGCTTCCCTGCGACCCTCGTAGGATTAAACTATTCTGCAAATAAACGAATGGATGAATAAAAATCGTGTTACCACTAATGTTTCCTTTTACTAGACATTCTATTTGAAACTTAGTAAATGTTGACTTATGCTTATTTCGCAATGTACAGCTAAATGTACTTTACCGAAAGATCCTTAAATTTGCGATTCAAATGATATTGTTGCTCACTCTGAAGGAGAAGCCAAATCATCTCCTTCATCATCCAAGAATGGCTGTGGTAAATCTGAGATCGATTTAGGATGTGATACTGCCATCTGTTGAAGACACACAGGGGTTGCAACAGGTTTCAGAGAAATTATCCATTCTTACTTAAGTATTTTAAATGGAGGATAGATTAACACCCAACCGAACAGCTTCTTTATTGCCACTTGTTGTGAATGTGAACGTGCTTGTTTGTGTGTGTGTGTGTGTGTGTGTGCCTTGTGATGACTTGGCAAGCTGTTCAGGGTGTATTCCTCCTTCGCTCAGTGTCAGCTGAGATAAGCTTCAGTTTCCCTGTGACCCTGATAAAGGATAAAGCAGAAGAAGATGAACAAATAGCTGTACTACTTTTTTGTGAAGAAAGCAGGTACACACTTGACCTTAGAAGCTATTATTGTTCCCTTTAGAAGAAATAACTTATTTTAGGTATTTTGGATAACTGTGGTTAGCACTGGCCCCTCACAGCTAAAAGGTTTGATGATTGGTCAATACATTTCTGCGTGGAGTATGCATATACTCCTCAAGCTTGTATGGGCTTCCACTGGGTACTATGGTTTCCTCCCACAGTCCAAAGACATGCACATTAGGTTAACTGGCTAGTTAAATTACTCATAGATGTGAATGGGAATAAGAATTTGAACACTTGTTTGCATCTATATTAGTTGTAAGCTTTTATCAAATGTCTCCCAAAAAGGAAATGATTAAAGCAGGAATCCTGTACTCCAATAGCTCATGCATATGAAGAAGTTCACAGGCTGTGAAATAGTAAAGGTTTTTAAAACTAATTTCAGCCTACACAGATTCCTAATCACTAGGGGGCATTATAGATTACAAAAAATAATAATAATAAAAATACCCAAATTACTCAACAGAAGTCTTGGCATGCAATGAACTATATAACAAACTAGTTAGAACTTGTGATCAAAAGCTAATAATCAAAATCATTTGTACTTTAAATGAGAGAAAGCTACTGCTAATGTCTTAGAAAAGCAACGTGGTAGGTGTAGTTTTGATGACTGAAGTACATAATACTACTACTATTCTTAAAAAGCTAAAATCATATTTTCACCAGTAGTTGCCATTTTACTTGGGTATAAACATGTTGTAAGGTCCAGCTAGCAGTGTCAAACACCACAAATAAAACTGCACAAGATTTGCAGTGCAAGTTTCTCCTGATTCATTTAGCTTTAAGGTCCGCATTGTACATTATATAGGACACAATTAGAATATACACTGTGCATACCTAATGTGAACTTATATTAAAATTAAGCAAGATTTACACTTTAAAAACATTGTTTTCTGCAAAGCAACATTTATGTCCCATTGTCATGATCTTATAGTATAAAATTCATTATTTATATTAACAACCATTATTATTATTACAATAACAACCATTATTCTCACTTATTGTACCATGTTTACATGTTTTTAGTGAAACACAGTCATATGTTATCAAATGATAGGGATAAAGGGATAAAAAATACAATGTAAAAAAGGTGTTAATATAGTTTGTGTGCTCTAAGAAATAACTTTTTAATCAGTATCACTGTTGAAAATACAAATGAATGTCCGAGAGCTCGTAAGAAGGGTTGGCACAGTGGTGTAGTGGTCTGTACTTCTGCCTCATAGCAAAAAAGATTCGAGTACCGGGCTCGGGTGTTTCTGTGGGGAGTTTGCGTGTCCTCGACGTCCTGGTATGGGTTTCCTCCCACAGACCAAAGACATGCACTTTAGGCTAATTAGCTGTTCCAGAATGTCTCTATGCTTGTGGGTTGGCCCTGCAATTTTCTGACGAGCTGTACACTGCCTTTGCTCAGTGTTGGTTGAGATAGGCTCCAGCCTCCCCATGACCCTAGTAAGATTAAACAGTGAGTGGGTGAGTGATGAGATTGTAAGAAATACACAAGGAAAGTAGTTGTTCAATTCAGTTGTTCAGTTGCCCTTAATTTATTTAAAATTTTTGTTTGCAAATGAACATAAAACACACACACACACACCTGAAATACAGCCTTTGTTGTGGTCTTGCAGAGAGATTGATTTAACCTGTGAGATAGAGCCTCCGATGTGCTTTTAGGTACCATCTGTAACTGTACATTACGACAATGTTATACATAAAAAATATAGTGCCTATTTATCTATTCTAGATCATCAATAATAAGTGGGAATCAAAAAGTAACACACACACACACACACACACACACACACACATCCTGAATAATGGAATATATACATACTAAGTGCAAGTAATAATGAAGTCTAGGAAAACATGAACTTCAATGCAGTTTCCAAAGAAGATGAAAATGTTAGCAGGGTCAGGAAGAAGCAGCAGGGTGTGTGAAATCCTGAGGGAGGTTTTACAGTGGAAAAGAACAAAGTAAATATTTGTGATAAAGGACACTTCCTCCTTTTTTATGTCTACACCTTTACCATTAAATCACATAGCATACATATGCAACCTCAGCTGACAGTAGCTGGATAGAATTGTTAATATGGGTGTGCATACTGTTTCTATGTATTTATTTATGTAATTCTTAGTATATATTTAAGAGGAGGTAGATTTGAGAAATGGGATGATCCTACCATGATTATTGTGTAATATTATAACAAGTAATGCCGCAAAGCCACAAACTAATTTGTTGTCTGACAGCAGGTGATTTAAATAAAAAATGCCAAAACAGCTAAGCAAGTAAAGTAATGTGCCTTGTTACCAGCATCTATTTGACATTCGATTGGCCTCGAAAAAAAGAAAAAGCTTCTCACACAAAGTAGATGAGTCTCATGTAATCTTTATTGGGGGATCCTCAAAAATAGGAATAGTGCCGCAAAATTTCACCTTCCAAATCTACTGAATGTACATGTTTAAATCAGGCAAGTAAAAAAAAAAATTCACTTGAAAGGGTGCAAGACTTCACGTCAGGCCATGTCACGCCACACTTTTTGGTTTGTATGGATTATTTATTAACAATTTAACAGCATTTAATGTTATTCCTCATGAACTGTATGCAAAGGGTCACCCAAAACACCTCCCACATTTCAAAGGTAAATAAAAAAAGGTTCAAGATTAAGAAATTATTATTTGCACACATGAAACTTCATTCAGTGCAGTTTTTATTAATCATTATTTGCACACATGAAGCTTAGTGAAGAGAGATAGGAGGTGCTAAGGTCTGTTGGTAGTCCACCTTTATTAGAACAACTTGGGCTTGAAGAACTTGAAGTGTGGTTTCAGCAAGATAGAGCTACAGTGGGGCTACCTCAAATCGTAGGAGTATAATCATCCACTTCTAACTCTTGAGGCCCTTAAGGTTGCGATTCAGCAGGAGATAGCTGCTGTTCCACCTGACATGACCCATCGAGCCATGGGAGCTTTCAGTAATCACCTAGCATGTTTAAATAATAATGGCCACTGTTTGGAGGATTCATTCATTAATTTTCTGAAATAATTAATCCTTATTAGGGTCACAGTGAGGCTAGTGCCCATCTCAGGCGACCTGAGAACATCCCGGACAGCTCGCCCGGCCATCGCAGATGTTTGGAGGATGTCATCTTTAAAACATGATATATAAAAACGATACTGAATTAAGTGTCATGTGTGCAAAAAAAAATTTTTGACTCTTTTTTCATTCACTTTTGAAATGTGGGAGGTTTACTGGGTTACCCTGTATAAATGTTCCATTTAAAATAAGCTTTTTGTTCTTTTTGGGAAAAGGAAACATTACTGATTAAAATAGCAATTTTTCCCATTCTCTGACTCACACATCCATTTGTTCACATCCATTTGACTGATTTGATTTTCGGTCGCCTTCCAGACGGGAAGGAATTTTGTAATTACTTTTGTGAGGACGTCAGTTGACCTGAATGCTTTAATCTTTGCTTATGTTTGGGAAATGGGTCAGATTCCATGTGCTGCGTCCTGTCGTTACATGTGCAGGCATGCAAGGTATGGCCAACAAGTCACTAATATACCCAACAAGCAGCTTACAGGTAGAAAAACATGACACATTTACACTTATCAACTAAATAAGTTACCATTTTCTTTTTCTCAAAAGTCAGATAACAAAGGAAAGTTGTTTTAACTCTAAGCTTACTAGAGTAGTGGTGCTATGTGTATGATGGAGATTAAAAATTATGCAAACTGTGGTCATGTATGAAAGAACTCATGGAAAAGTTGACCAAATGCCTAAATAACTCTCAATCATATCCACTTTCCACCTAATTCCAATTTTTAAAAAGTAGTAGCGCAATTATAAATTAGATAAATAAATTATATACAGTGGTATGCAAGTTTGGCCACCCCTCTGAGATTTCATGATAATTTGCTGTACCTTTTTAAGAGATCACAGCAACAAGGTTGTTTTCCTTCAGAGATGTAGACATTTGAGTGTTGTCCAGACTCAAATTCTTGGAGTAGCATTACATAATATTATTTAATAAAAGATTGGATGTAGAAAAGTTTGGGCACCCTTTTAATCGCATTAATTTCAAGACCTGTAGGGATTTATAGCTGACAGGTTGCAGCACATAATTGCTTTGATTAGCTCATTAGATCTTCAATTACAAAAACAGGTGGAACCAGTGATGAAAAAGGCTATTTAACATAGGTGACTGCTGGCTGTGCTTGTCCTGGGTTCTTTCATAGGGAGTGGAAACATGGTTGCCTCTAAACAACTTACCTAAAAACTCTCTTTACTATGAATTAGGAGAAGGGTACAAGATATTATCTGGAAGGTTTGGCCTGTCTATCTCCACTGTCAGAATGAAGTGTAGAAATAGAAGCCTACAGACAAGAGTCACTGTGAAGGAAAGAAGTGGTAGGCCAAAAAAATACAGGAAAGGCAGAGGTGAATGATGGTTAGAATGTTCACAGACAAGCCACAGACCACCTCCAGAGAAACTACAAGAAAATCTGGCTGCTGATGGTGTAGTTGTTCATTGTTCTACAATCCAGTGTACTTTGCACCAGGAAAAGCTCATTGGAAGGGTGATGCACAAAAACCTGACAGTTCGTCACAAGAAGAGTCGCATGAGGTATGCAAAAACACATCTGGACAAGCCAGAAGCATTTCGGAAAAAAATACTGTGGTCAGATGAGACTAAGAGTTATTTGGTCACAACCAGAGGAGGTATGCATGGTGAAAAAAACACTGAATTCCATGAGAAGAACTTATTGCCTACCGTGAAATTTAGTGGAGGGTCCATCTAGTTCTGGGGCAGCATGGCACAAGTACTGGACACCTTATTAAAGGGCCACATGAATTTCTCTCAGTATCAGCAGATTCTTGACAAGAATGTTCAAGAATTGGTCTCAAAGTTGAAGCTATGCCGGGGTTGGATTTTTCGGCCAGACAACAATCCTAAGCACTGTTCAATATCCACCAAGTAATTTGTGCATGAGTACAATGTACTGGAATGGCCATCCCAGTCCCCACACCTTAACATCATTAAAAATGTATGGATTGATTTGAAGCAGGCTGTCTATGCATGGAAACCAAGAAATTGACTGAACTGGAGGTGTTTTGTATGGAGGAATGGGCCAAAATACCACCTGCCAGACTTCAGGTACTTGTCTGTGGCTATAGGATGGATCTAAATGCTGTTATTGCAGCAAAAGCAGGCTTTACTAAATATTATTGGAATTTTTTTTTAGGGTGACCAAATTTTTGCACATGCCTATATTTGTTTAAATGCTCATAATGTTTCTGTTGGATCAATAAAAATGATTTCACTACTGAAATGTTTGAACATATGTTAAAATGAAGTTGCTGCTTCAAAAGCTCAGAAAGTGACAAGCTGATGCAGTGACTTTCCTATGAGGGGGGGAGGGCAAACTTTTGCACGCCACTGTAGATGTATAGACTGCGAATAAAACAGAAGATTTATTTTTAAAATCATTGTATTGTCATGTAGAAAAATGCATTTAAAACAATTTCTTAGATAGTCTGATCAAAATCCCTTATTAAGACAAGCTTCACTTTCAATACTTAGAGCTGTTGCATAATTACTAGTCTAGTTTTAAAATTATTTTCGGGTGGCATAGAATGTCCGCCTCACAGCAAGAAGGCCTGGGTGTGTTTCTGTGTGGACTTTGCATGTTCTCCCTGTGCTTGTGTGGGTTTCCTCCCACAATCCAAAAACATGCACCATAGGCTCATTGGCTGTTTCAAATTACCCCTGGGTGTAAGAGTGAGTGAACGGTTGTATGTGTGATGGCCTGGCGAGTGCTTCATGGTGTACCCAACCTATGCCCAGAATCCATGAATGATTTTGTTAAAAATGTAGTTGCTTTGGTAATACAGGAGCTCCTGGACACAGGCTTTTGGCACCATTGCCGTAAATTATCTAAAACCCACATTGCTGAATTTATGCTAGGTTAAATGTAAATTCTGGAGATGTGGCTGGTATGAGTGCAGAATATTTAGATTTTACCATTTTAGTTTTCAAACGTAGAAATATGCAATTTCATTTATTCTCCATTTTCCAATTTTTTGTATAAAATTACTTTTCTGATTCATATTTGAAAAATAAAAACAATGAACGATGCATGGATTATAAAACTATCTGTTTTGTATTTGGGAAAGCACAGTCATAGCTTCGTACACCATTGTATACCACCACAGGTGCTGACACACCAGAAAAATACTGGTTAATAATTGAAAACCACTCCCACTGTGGAATGTTCATAACTGTAGTAGCCCCCGTCATTGAACACATCACCTATAACAACATGTGTGTGTATATATACCAAACAGCTACTATATGAAAACCATTATTACCTGTGATTGTTTAGCTCCTACTTTATGGCAGGGTGAATTATCCTGCTGAAAAAAGCTACTGTCAGTGGGAACACCATTACCATAAAGGGGTGTATATGGGCTGTAGAGTTGAAGCTGACTGACATGAACATTTAAAAAAAAAAAATTAAAAAAATTAAAAATGCCCGTGCGCACACACTAGGAAGCATACATTCACTGCAATGCAGCTTATTTCTTCTGCCAGCTTGTTATTTCTGCATGTCATTCATATACAGGTTAATGAGAAACAATCAACAAATTGACCTTGAGCTGGACACTTGTCTTTGAGAACAGGTTCTGCAGGGGCCTTGCAACACTTATGGGTAAAAACATACATTATGCAACAGAAACCACTAAAGCAACCCAGTGCATCATGGATGTGGAACAGAAAATAAGTGAATGAAAAGTAATTTAAACTAGTGGTTGACATAACGTTTCTATTTCTTGGTCTTGTTATTCCAGTCTGCAGCAAGTCTTATACTGTCACAGTTACCTAACAAAAATGACTAAAAACTAAAGTATAAGTTCTAGTAGATCCAGGTAGCTCAAAAAGAATAGTACAGCAAGTGGCAGAAATATAGAGAGCAAGAAATTCTGAATGGCAACTATATATTTTATTTAATCAGGAACACCGCTCAAATTTATGGCTCTGTCATCAGTGATTCCTGTGGCAAAAAACATTTTCACATTTCTGTGATGAGAGAGAGAGAGAGAGAGAGAGAGAAACCCCCCCCCTCCAACTAAAAAAAACAAAACACACAACTCCTCATATTTAACTTCACACTTTGTTCTGTATCCAAATTGTACAAATAATATAAAACAGGCAATTTGGTTCACAAAATGGCAAAGAAATCATTTACACAGAAATACACTCACGCACTGAGCAAGCTGCTTAATCCTACTAGAGTCATGAGGAGACTGCAGCCTATCTCAGCCTACACTGGGTGAAGGTGGAGCACACCCTGAACTGCTTGCCAGACCATCGCAGCATAGCAATAATAAATTTTCCAAAAAAAACAAAACAACAACAAAAATAATAATAATTGGTCCTGCAGTGGATTTGTGAACTGTTTAGGGTGGAACCTGTCTCTTGCCCGCAGCCTGCTGGGATTGGCTTCATCTTCTACATAATGCTGCCAGATAAACAGTATAGATAATGGGTAGATGGCTGACAACAACAAGAATAGGAATAAAATAATACTAATAAAAATACTAGGGCTGAATCTCGATAACCCAAAACTGGATAATACAGTTTAAAACACAGCTGAATCCACTGTTTAGTTTCAAACATAATTAATGCTATGTAGTTATGAATGTCCTGAAACAAGTGAACTGAAATAATTCAAGTTCTGCTGCTGGAAATAAACACCTTAGAAAAAAAGTGCGCTCCCTGCAGCAAAGTACAATTTTCACACAATAAGAGCACTGAAAAAACCCCAAAACAAAACAACGTTCAGTCAAACTTGGATCAGCTGTGTCAGCTGCAGTCTTGGATGAGCTATAGTAAACAAACAAAATGCACTGAACTAAAAGAACAGTAATTTTAGCATAGACAGTACTAAACACCAGATATCAAAATGGTATTAAAACAGAATTTAAAAAAAGTAGCTAAACACATTTTCACTTAACCTTTTGTACCCAAAACACAAAAAGAGGACCAAACCAGATTCTGTGTAAAAATACAATTCCACAATTCCTTATGCATAGTAAAAGCTATATATATATATATATATATATATATATCTATCTATCTATATCACACACACACACATATATATATAAAAAATAGTGTGTGTGTGTGTGTATATATATATAT
>JAOUQZ010000044.1:24011993-24040480 GCA_028564935.1 Neosilurus hyrtlii
CTCTTTTAAATAGTATGGCTAACTTAATTTTGAATTTTTGGTCACTGTGACTCATTTTGCCAGACTGGGTCACATATGTGTACCTAAAAAATTAGCAAAATTATGTCAATAGATCAAAACAACCACAAGCTTGGAGATACAGGTATACCCCCGGTGTGCAGCTCAGTTGAGTTTGTATTATTTTGCAGTAAACTATTCTGGGATTGTTTTAGCTGAAGAAACACTGGTGTTCCCTTTAAATACATTATAGTTTATTTCACACAATCATAATGGGATTAAATATTTTAGGTAATTATTTACAAAAAAGAATCATGTATAAATGGAACGTAGTCCATAACAGCTTCCCTTATATCATATCACCTCCCTTTTTAAGAGAATCAGTATGAATCATGATCATACTGTTAATGATGGAAAAAACAGTGCCTGAGCTTTTGTGTATGCTATTGATTTCACCACTGTGTTCTTCCTTGGCCTTGTGTAAAAACCTCTTCATTGTAGATTGAGTTGCTGAAGATACAGCAGTTGTTAAGGCTGTTGTGTGTGTGACGGTCACGTGGCAGACAATCACATGGTAGGGCAGATCAGGGTGGAAGTAGACTGGGACTTTATGAATATGACAAGGTAAAGCAGATGGTGAGAATCACTAGTACCATAGTGAATAGCTGCACAGCTTCCATCTGTCTAGCCCTGCTTTGTTGCATGATGCCTGGACCGGACAGTATGCAAACTACAAATACTACAATGATCACCAAGGGCAGGAAAAACTCCAATACAGTTAACGCAATGAGCTTGGATATGCAGTAGGCTGAATGTTTGGTAACAGGTTTACCATAAGATTTGTAATTGCTAGGTTAATAGTATAAATAATGGATGGGGCCTTGGGCATTGTTAGGAAACAGAAAACGTACAAGCACAGGCTGTTGAGCACCATTCCCACTATAACTACCAGAGTGTTAATGAGCACCAACACAATCCACAAGCTATAGAAGTTATATTACAGACCCTCATCCAGGTGGGTGTGTCTCTGAAGAGGGGCTTCACCATATGATGGAGAAACATTGATTGGTAGGCTCACTGTTGCTGTACCATTCATATATAACTACTGAATTCTGTTCATCTTTGTATGTCTGTGTCTGAAATATAAGGGCAAGAAAAAGTATTTTACTTCATCTAATTGGACTGGTTAATTTGGTTAACAATGCTGTATTGCCACCCACCAAGGAAAATGTAAGGATTATATAATAATAATAATAATAATAATAATACATTATATTTTCCTCTATGCTGCATTCATAACGCCCTGTAAAAAAGCTTAAGCATCAGTTGATTAACTGGGTAGAAATAGTACTTTGGAGCAGCACGGGGGTGTAGTGGTTAGCACAGTAAGAAGGTCATGTGTTTGAGTCCAGGATTTGCAGTACCATTCATGATGTCATCTCATGGCTTTTATTGTGACGTTTTCTACCGTACAGTACAGACATTGTTCTATAGATGATTGTCAAGAAGCTGCTGGATGTTACGCAAAATGCTTAATTATAGGACTGACAATTAAAAAAAAACAAAACAATTAGACACCAGTTAGACTACTTGCTGTCATCTAAAGCAACTGTCTGTGTATTCTATGCTAGGCCCTTTTGCTTTTCTCAGTTTCATAAGCCTAATAAACTTAAAGTAAAAATGGTGATGGTATTTTAATCCACTCTTAGTGATGCTGCCTTTCATTCTCTCCTGTAGGAAAAAAATCATGCTTGATAAGATACATACCAGTCTTTAAAAATGCTTACATAAATTATCTTTTTTTTTTAATTATTTTTTAAAAATGTGGCTTGTTCTTGCCCTTAGTGAAGGATGCTTTAGGTGAAGCATTTTATCTATTTATAAAAATACTATTTGGAACAGCAGCCTTCAATTAAAGAGTTTATTAAGAGTTTATTTTCATTTACCTCCACCAGAAAGCCTTAGATCTTCTTGAGGCTGTTCAGCAAGGTCATGAGCTGGTGAAAAATCTTCCTTCATCTCTTTAAAAAAGTCTGAGGAACAGGCCTGGCTTTATATAAATGACATCATGTACAACTCTATCTTTGATGAAAACAAGATGACTTTTACTCAGATATTTCCTCAGATGCCTGCAGGGCATTATGCTCCTCTCTTAACAGTTACAAGCAACACGGATTGATAACACATCTTCACACAGCAGCAGATTACTATTTCTGGTTACTATGAAATTGTGTGATAATAATCAAAAACAACAAACTACTGTAATTCAGATTAGACATTATATATTTACAGTATAGAACAAAGTGAAAGGAACAAAAAGGTTGAAAGTAATTGTAAGGTCCCATAAGAGAACAGTGTAACGTACACACATTTACCTATGCATAGAATACCACAGGGTTGATCTCTTCATAACTAATAGAAAGCTTTTATTTTAGGCTTCACCAGATGCTTAAGTCACGCTTTGGATCTGATTTGAATGTCACTTCTTGTACACTTCCAACCCACCTGTATTCAGAAAGCACTCTGCTTCAGGACTCCCCTATTCATCACAATGTCAGAGACCAAGTGGTTATAGAAAATCTCTGTCTTTATCTCTCTACACTGAGAATGTATTTCTCATCCCTTACCCCTACGTCCACTACTGAGTCTTCAGACACATGACAGTCTCACTATCTTTCCTCTTCCTCCTTTCAATTCCTCTCTCTGTACATCCACACAGCCCATGTTAACAGGAAAGAAAAGTGGCAGTAGACCACCCTGTCTTACAGGCTTCACCGGCATTACAATATTTAGGCAGAAATAACAAACAAAACGAATGAAAAGATTGAGGAATCCTTTGCATTTTAATACTCTATCTAAACTGTGTCCCAAACAATGCAGAGACATCAGCGCTTTATAATTAGGGTGATATGGACTGATACATTCAACATATGCTTTCCCATGTACTCTCTAAGGCTCACTGTTATATTACCTGTACAAGAGTGGATATAAGGTTGTGCCCTCTTTGTACTGAGAACAAAATATAGATAATAATTAGTTATAATGCAGTTATATAAATGGGCATCTATCAGACTGGATAAATTTCCCCCCAGTTTCTCAGCATTTGCAGCTGGAAAATGGCACCACATCAATCATATATATATATATATAATCCTATAAAACAGTGTTCAATACATCAAAGTAGAGCGAAATATATGGTATGTGAGAAAAATAAAAGGACTATAGCTTCATCCCAACAAGCCTGTTTCGTGGTTGCCCACTCATCAGGGGATTTGCCCACAACACAAATATATATATATATATATATATATATATATATATATATCCTGGCAAAGAGTATGAAATCACCATTCTTAAAAGATGTTCATTCAAGTATTTAATTGTGAAAAAAAATAAAAATAAACAATCAATCACAGACATACCACAAAATTATTTTCACTTAACATTCCAACCATCTGATACAAAAATACAAAAGAAAATTGTAGTCAATTGCAACTGTTTTTACAGATCAAACAGGAAAAAAATTACTCAGTTCTGAGGAAAATATCATGGAATCACCAAACAAAAACCACCACTAGTGAATAAACTTAGGCATGAATTTAACTATTGACAAACAGTATTCTTCATCAATCTGGCTCCAACTTTCTCTTATTGCACTTACCAGCCTTGTCATGGACCATTTTCTTTAATTTTCACCATAGATTTTCAATTGGATTGAGGTCTGGACTATTTGCAGGCCATGCCATTGACATTATATGTATTTCTTGAAGGAAAGTTTTTCACAGCTTTTGCCCGATGCATTACCATCATGAAAAATTATGTCATCATCACCAAACATCCTTTCAATTGATGGAATAAGAAAAAAGTCCAAAATCTCAATATAAACTTGTTATTGCATTTATTGAGGATGTAATAACTGTCATCTCTCCCATACTTTTACGTGACATACAACCCCGTATCATTAATGATTGTGGAAATTTGCATCTCAAAATAGTATTCTTTTTCTGTATGTGTTACTGTGTGAAATCTGAATAAGCCAAATTTCATTGGTATGACACATTAGATCTTTGAAAAATGTGAAGCAAAAGTTACACTAAATTGGACACAAAAGGACACTAAATTAAATGAAATTATTAAACAAATCTCAATAATACTGTGTGATTCGCTACAGTTGGTTTATGCTTGGATGATGCAATGCTGCAGCATTCATTAGACTGGGCAAACAAAGCATTATGAAAAACAGTATCATATAATCCTATCTGAAAATTCAAATATTCACCTCAGAGGGTCCTTTTTCAGCACCAGTACTGTGTTTTAGCCGACAGGTTTTAGGTTCTGTAACTATTTTTATGGCTGCTTTACCTAATTTTGCATAAGCTATAGTAGAGCATATTGTGAGGTACACTGTTATAATCTTACATAAAATTACAGTTGCTAGTTAAAACTGGCTAAAACTAGTTAATTTACTGTAAAACTAAGTCAATTTATATTAGTGTATGCAAGGCTAAGGATGCCAGTATGAAAATAAATCAAGTTCTTTGCATACTTAAAAGGTTAAATAATTACAATGATGAATGCTCTAAATATGCAAACGTTCATGCCTTATCAGAATCAGCTTTAAGTAGACACATCATGGACCTTTAGCATTAAGTGTTCATAATGTTTTGCAATAGCGAGACGTGCTATCTGAAAGTGAATGATTTATTCGTATTCTTTGACTGGAGGATTTATGATGTAGCAGTTTTTGCTGCAGCTTCAACCTTGCAAAATAATAATAATAATAATAGAATTACAATTTCCAATCGGAAAATACAATAAATAAAGCACTCACTTCACTTCAAATTATTTCAATACCCTATTTTTGTCAGTGTGGTGCTGTTCTTGGCAATAAAACATCTGATAGCTAGTACAATAACGTAAACCACATTGATCCAGCGTCATTCTCGCGCACGTCTCATATTCTTTGAAGGGCAGTGCACTTCAAATACCTTTCTTCATTGTTTTTTTTTATTTTTATCTTATTGTCACGTCAATTATGTAAAATGTAATAAGACTGTTGCATTAATATACCAATATCAGTTAACAAGAATAGTTCAAGCTCTCTCAAAAGCTTTAGCTAATTTTTCAAGACAAAAAAAAACACATATTGCTTGAACCAGATACAACTATAATTACAACTAATGGGCATAATTTGGAAACATTACAAAAATAATAGGTGGTTTTTCTTAATATTGCAATATTAGGCCAGGGGGAAACGCTACATTTTTCTTGGACTATCTCCATAAAACACAGCAATGCAGTTCCTGAAAGTGCCTCCACCACCAATCTGATTAAACATGTGCCTTCTCCACCCTAGCTTCAGAAATTACCAGTATTACTCAGTTTCAATTTTCCACCAGATGATTCATCTACTAGGCTTTACAGGCAGTTTGGTAAAGACAGGTTCACATCTGCATTACTCAGAAAGAGATTAAACACAGTTTGACTTTGATAAAGTACATGATGTACAGTATCTTTACTTAAAACACAGCCGGTCAGTACTCTGTCCTACTTCCACATATTAATCTATTAATCTATTAGTAACTGTTACAAGTAATAGCAATGCAATGTATGAACAAAACATGTCAAAAAACACAGCACCATAATAAAAAAAATCTGCTCTTACAGTGATTTAAATGCACAGACTGTACATGTAAATAGAGATTCCTCAAGCTGTGCTTCAGCATGGCCGTTAGGTAATCTATCATGTAATTCTAGAATATTTATCAAGCCAGGAAAGTACCACATGAATGTTGCATTGCCTGCTGAATACAGATACACAATTAGTTTAATTATGCAACTAATACATGGTTAAGAAAGTTAAGAAAACTGTTTCAAACTATCTTCTTAAAATCGTGCAGCCTGCAACCCCTTTATATGTGCACAAACTCCACAAAAATACTTCTTTGTGTGGTTAACACTGATGAATATTATCCTACTTTTTAAACATTTGCCTAATAAAATGTGTACAATCATATACTATCTTAATTTATATAGTAGCTATTATACATTTATTAAATTATTTTTATTAAATCTATTATAAAACTTTTTAAACTCCTGAACTGTCTACTGACAGAACACATTATATGATGATATAACTTGGGGAAACTGCTTACTTGCTTATTTATTTATTTGAGGTTTGTGACTCGTCACACAAATTGAAAATTATCTTTTAATGTTTGTGTTAAAGTCAAAAGTCTGGACACACCTTCTACTTCAGTTAGAATGAGGTGTGTCCAGATAAGCACCTGCAAGAATATAAAACAGACAGACAGACAGATAGATACAAACAAATCAGTCCCCATTTTGAGAACCACTATCTTATACTGAATGCTAAGGAATCTACTGCGACCCAAATGTGCCATTTCTCCAGAGCCCCAGGAACCCAAGGAATAGAAATGTGCAGAATGACAAAAAGTTAACTTCCTGATATGACTTTTGTAGTGGAAAATTACTCCATCTTCTTGACACATCTTAGCAGAATCAATATAACAAGCTTCTGCATTTCATCAACCGTGTGAGGCTAAAGCCACATCTATAGCAGGAGACACTCCTGACAAAAGCTCTGAGGTCTTGGCCCAAAGCTGTGAATAAACATGGTTAAAGAAATGGGAAATAGGAAAGTGCCTGAACTCTGTTCACACCCACTTACACAACCTGTGTGCTACACCACAGCACAAATTGGATCATTCCTGACTCACTTAACATCCAGTAGCTAATATGTAGTTTGAGTGCAGGATCCAGGATGTCACAGTTCTCTATAAGAAGGGATAAAAGCTTATGAGAATGCCCCAGGATGTTTAGAACAGCTTTTTAGAAAACGGCTGCAAAGTTCATTACCATGTGACATTTACTCCCAAACAGTACCACTTTTAGAATGCTAATAGACTTTTAGCTTAAACACTATTATTAATACCTTGAACAGTTCACGCAGTTCTTTTATATGCACTTTTAGGGAAAAATATTCAGTGTAGCACACTAAAGGATGCTTTGCTTGGTCCCACTGGTAAACTTCCATGCAGAGCCCCCACCCCCCAAAAAAAGAGAGAAAAAATTTCAAGGAACTTTTAAAGTGGAACCCCTTATTCACAATACTTGGTTAAGAATCTATCATAGAGTTGGGCCTCATGGGCCTCATTCAAAGGGTGTGTCAGATTCTCATGGTCTTTACATCTGACCCATTCCAAGATTCCTTTCTCAAGTGAGGATTCCTTAATACAATATTATAAATAATATTTATATGGACAAGAAAATTGTGAAATCTGCCAATATAAGTTGAGAAGCTAACATATTTGACTCATGCTATAAACTCTTATCTAACAAATGTTTAGATGAAGTCTATAGTAAGGAGTTGAGAGTCATTCATCCATTTGCTTTCGCATATCCAAGGTTGGGTTGCAGAGACAAAATGTCTAGGAGGAAACCCAGGTATTCCTCTGCCCAGTGACACTCTAACTCTTCCTTGGGGATCCCAAGGTGTTCAGGCCAAATACAGGGATATACAATATAATCCCTTCAGTGAGTTCTGGGTCTCCCAGCTGGATGTGCCCAGAACACTTCTAAAGGGAGGTGACCAGGTGGCATCCAGCCAACCTTAACTTACTCCTTTCGACGCAGAGGAGCAGTGGCTCTACCCCGAGTTTCGCCTGGATGACTGAGCTCTTATAGAATCTTAATAAATCTTATAAAATCTTATAGAAATCCCTCTCACCATCGGCATGAGAGCTTCTCTAACTAGAGGATCCAAGCGCTGCAACACTAATGGAAGAAATGTGAAAACTACAGGGGAGATTACTTTGGACAGATTTGACCTTTGCATCATAGTCAGACTATGAACTTTTCAGCCCACTCTCATATTAGATAAACCTTTGTATTCAAAACAGCATATTTAGGTTTCCTATCACCAGTGTGTGTATCATTAACCAGGGTTACCAGGTTGCATCTCAATGAAACCAAATGCTATAATTTCTCACCCAAAGACTGGTTATATTCAACATTGTGTATTGGAAGAGGGAGAGATGTATTTGTTTTTTCACCCTCTGTGAGGGGAACAGTGTCAATACTGTACACACACTTTTCTGCTGTACAGACATCCACTCCATAATTCCCCCTTTACATCTCCCAATATATAGTATCTTATAATAGAAATGGTTCTGTACATCACAGACATACTTTCTAAATGTTAACTTTTGTCTTTTTTTTTGTACATTGGACATTAAAGGAAAAAAGATTCCAAAAACCAAAGACTGTTTTAGACTCACCTCCCTCGCTACCTCTGCTCAGAAATTACCTTACCTCACCAAGGGAAGAAACACAAACAACACAGAACCATTGTTCAGCACTTCTCCAGTTTATTTTACAACTTTTAAGGCTTTACATACATAAGTCACTGTGGTAAGGCAACACAGAATTGGCCAGTTCAACAAAAGCACAGTATGTGCAACACAGGATAGGCCAGTTAGAGTATGGTCATCTGTAAAGGTACGGCTAATTAGAGTACATTCATCTATGCAGGCGCAGGGTCTCTGTGTATGTGAGCATTTGCTCACCAAAAAAAAAAAGCATAAAAAATAAAAGAAATAAAAGAAAACAAATAGTGTGCATCCAATTTTACCTAACACTTTGTGCAAATTTAATTTTGATTTATTTACAATTTGCTAAGCAAAGAAAGATTTTAATGACTGGATTATTTTTCATATTTGCCCAATTAGGTATAAATCTAAAACCCAAGGTATTAACTGTCCTGCCTGCTGCTCCAACTCCGGAAAAAATGTTTCGAGAGCGAGAATCAGGCAGCATGTTTCCTGCCACAATGGACTTAATAACACTTTTGCAGCAGACAATTTTAACCACTAGTTACAATAATAACACTGTGGACTTAAATGGGCCAGAAAGCACTGCAGTGTACTTGTGCAAGATCTGCAAAGGTGGTTGAATCAGTGGAACACATGCTTACATCCGTCAAATAGCATATTTCACTGTCGATCAGTCAAAAGACATAATTTCTTCATATAATAGTAATAATATTGTTTGTTAAAAAGCTGATATATATATATGTTGGAGATCTGCCCTATCTTTTTCCTTATGGATTCTTCAAGAATATGTGGAATGAACTGACACTAATATGTTTCCCTTAACAGTATCATGCAGATATGGTCCAGCAGCTTCAGATAATGTTCACATTAAACATAAGAATGGGAAAAAAATTTGACCTCTTTTGACCATGGCAGGACTGCTGGTACCAGGAAGGCTGGTTTAAGTATTTCTAACTGTCTCTAGACTCAAAATGGTGCAATAAAGAAAAAGAGAATACCCTGACTGACTCAAGCTGACAGAAAAGATACAGTAACTCCAATAGCCACTCTGTGCAATTGTGGTGAGCAGAAAATCATCTCAGAAAGTGAAACACATTGATGGGTTACACCAGCAAACAATGTTGGGTTCCCTGTCTATCAGAAAGCCTAAACTGCTGTGGACACAGGCTCATCAAAACTAGACAGCTGAAGACTGGAAAGATCATAGCCTGGTCAGATGAATCTCAATTTCTGCTGAGGGACATAGCTGCTGGTGGTAGTTTGGTAATAGTTTGGGGAATATTTTTGGCACATTTTGTCACATTAATGCCAATCAATCATTGGTGCCACATGGATATTTGAGTATTGTTTCTGACTATGTATATCCCTTCATGGCCACAATTTGGTTTCAAGAACATGACACCAAAGTACTTTATATAGGTTCTTCAGTGGCCTCCCCGTCACTGGATCTCAGTCCAATAGAACACCTTTGGGATGTGATAGAACAGGAAATTCATGAAAGTGAACCTGAAAAATCCACAGGAAATGCTTGATGCAATCACATCTACATGGACCAGAATCTCGAAGAAATGTTTCCAACATTTTTCAAATGCATGCTGTAAAGAACTGAGGCTGTTTTGAGGGCAAAGCACAGTCCTAAACAGTATCAGAGTAGTGTACCTAATAAAGTGTCCAGTAGTAAAGCATGCTCATTCTTATTCATTTGCCAAATTGCATCCTATAAGGATTGCAGAGAGGATAGAGCCTATCTCAGCCAACACTGGGCAAAGTCAGGGTGCACCCCAAATAGCTTGCCAGTCCATTGCAGGGCCAACATACACACACACACACACACACACACAAAACCATTCACACACTCATACGACAGTTAAACTAATATGCATGTCTTTGGACTGTGGGAGGACACTGAAGTACCTGGAGGAAACCCACACAAGCACAGGAAGAACATGCAAAAAAAATGCCCTCACTGAGCCTGGGACTCGAACCCTGGACTTTCTTGCTGTGAGGCGGACGTGCTTAGATAACTAGTACAGATGTGTGTTTAAATGGTGTAGTATTTCTTAAACTAGTGCAAAAATGGCAATAATTGTTACATAGTTAAGCATTCATGTGTGGTAGAAAATAAACACACAAAAATACTATATCATGTTTAATGCATCCTTTGATATGAATTTAACCCAAGAAAACCAACACTTTTGGCAAATTTATGTTCACTTTAATTCATTTTCTGAACGCTCATTCCTAATTAGGATTGCGGGGAGGATGGCACCCATCTCAGCCGACTCTGGGCAAGGGCAGAGCACACCCTGGACAGCTCACCAGGCCATCGCAGGGCAGAAACATGCTGACGGCTATGCAGCCTACCCTTTACGAAAGACAGCAATGGTTCTTTTACATGCCTCTCACCACAGACAGTGAGAGACATGGCCGGCCTTTGATAACCCAGTTATCTGCACTGGGGGGACAGCAGTGACATTCTGTTGATAGAGGGGATTGAACCTTGGGATCAGTAATCCAGCAAGGCTATTTCTAGATCCCAAATCAATATTCCAGTATAACACGTTCTTCAGATTGTATTTTTTTTTTTTTTTTACAACAATGCAGTGAATTGTCAAATAGGTTTATAATTTCAGACTTGCATTAAAAATAAATAAATGGGAATTTTCTTTGGCCTTGGTTAGGCTAGCCTACATTTAGGCTTGTCCTAAGGTAAAGTTTGCTTGTTGAATTAGGTCTGAGTCATAGTTAGTGTTTATAGAGTGGGTTGCACCAGTGCTACTGTTTGTCTGTTCATAAAGTTGGGCTAGTGTTAAGGATTTCTATGGTCTGGGGCTGCTCTAGGGAATAGTTTGGTTTCCAGTTTGAGCTGCTCCCTTTTTCATTACATTTGTTCATCCTATAATTAGTAGTAAACTTTAATTGTAGGATGTTCCATGGAATGGGCAGACCATTAAGTACTTCGAGGGGCCAGACTCCATATCCCTTGTCTGGCGCAATGTCACACCAGTGTGTCACATGACCTACACACTCTGTGATGTCACACAGAGGAGTGCTTATATACAAACTGAATGACCAGCTTGTGACCCTGAGAGAGAATGCCCATCTCATCTGATCTTGGAGGCTAAGAAAAAAAGAAAAAAAAAACCCCAAACAAACAAACAAAAAAAAAACAACCCTGAATGACCAACAGACACTGTGGTGATGTCACAGAGAGGGGCAGTACTGGGGACATCCCACCCTCTGAGTTTTATGCCCTGTTTCTAGTTGATGTTAAAATAGGCTGACTCTGTTCACATTATCCCACAACCTCATCATGACTTTATTCAATGCTAAGATTTGTGCCAAGGTCACATTTCAAATGTACAAAAAGTCAATTCAAAGAAACTAGAAACAATGTCAATAATATCTTTATATAAAATTGAGCAAGCAAAGTTCAAATCATGGAACTTCTTTTGTAAACATATGTGTGCAGAGGATGGCAGGTGATTCCAAAAGTTAAAGCTAAAGAATTTACAAGAAAGTTGATGCAGAATAGAGCACAGTCCTACTGGTAAAAATAGATAAACAGCATCTCTGCATCAATGGCATTGATTCCCTGCACTGTAATCATTCTTCCAGTACCTTGTGTCAGGCAGTGTTTTAAACAGGCCATGGTGTTGTAAAGTGCAATCAACCTTTAAGATAGCACTGTGTGAAATCATGCCTGCATCTCAGTGTTGGAGATAGGATGTTTATACAATACTACCACAAGCTATTATACAACTTATCTCCGAAGCCATTTATCACCAACTTGTACTGATTGGAGGGACCTGGCACCCTCATCATCTTGAAAACAAATGGCTCCAAAAGGACTAAATCTGCAGAAAATATCGCAGTCGGAGATTACACTGTATTCGCTATTCTATGGAATATAATTACGTTTGATGAATGTCTCCACATGAAGGTATAATTACCTGGCCTAAGAGTTTCATTCATACACTTTTTGATTTACAAGGCACCAGTAGGTGGCACTCCCTGATTTTACACAATTAAATCCCTGGATTCTCCGGTATACTCGCATGGGCTCAAAGTAAATCTGAACACACTGAGAAAGAAATATTATTTTAAAGTGACACATTAAAAGCCTACACATGCTCATGTTAAAAAAAACAAAAAACAAAAAAAAGCCATTGTACAAAAAATTATTTATGCAAAATGATAAAAACAATTTCATAAATTTCCCTTTAAATACATAAACAAATTACATAAATGTGCCTTTGAATACATAAAAAATCTTCCCCTGCAAAGCCTATAAGGCTATAGATCTTTCTGCTGTATCTGAGCAGTACATGTAGCATAATATTAACATTAAACATGTTAAAAATCAGTCTGCATATTCTATGTCTGTAATGTCATACAAATGTGAAAGATATCTGCTGTATCCAAGCAGTAACTTTAAAATAGTTTCAGTAATGCACATTCTAATTATTAAAACCTTTTTTTAAAAATAGATCCAATGAATCTGTGTAATGACTACGAATATCCTTTTTCTATGTCTTTGAGGAAGACGCCCTTAAAAGGGGTGACATTGGCGATATGAGTTGGACGGCAGTGAGAGCTGGGCTATACAGTCTGCAGCTTAGAGAGGTGCTGGTTCTGATGCTTGCTCCAGGTGGTGGATGACATAGTAGTCATGGACATACATAAGAACAGCAATTGGCTGGCCAATTATGAGAGAAAGCCACACGGCAGCATTTCCGTAGTTACCCCTGAGAAACCTGCCCACGAACCATGCCAATGGCAGCTGCAATGAAGATATTTCTTCAGCTTAAAAATAGAGGACATATGGTCTGGGAAAGATATACTGTCCTTGCTAGACACTCTAGTATTGTTCTAAATAATTAAATAAATGAATAAATAAATGAACAAACAAATAGATAGATAAATAAATAAACAAACACTGCATATATTATGTGAGAGGCTACTTAGTAAATTTTTACTAAATTATTTTTACCTGAGCCATCATGCCCATGAATGCCCACAGTCTGAACATCCTCAGAGGAACACTGACCAGATACTACACACACACACACAGGAAATGAAATGTGTATTTGGTCAGCAGTAGGATCATACATACATGGCAATACATAAAAAGATTCATCTTCCAGTTCTAGATTAAATCCACACCGAGCTTACTCTCGACCCGCTTGGCAGTGTCTCATCCTAGAAGCTCTCAAACTATTCTAACTGATCAGAGCTAAGTAAGGATGCTTCTGAAACACTCCTCAGAAGGTGACTTTCTGAAGATGCCCGAATGCTCTCAGTGGTATCTGGCTGCACCTGTAGCTATAATGCCCTTTGTGCTGTCTGTTTCTTTCGGACGAGTGCTTATCGCAGAAAGCAGCAGGGTGATATAGTGTTGCTTTACATTACTCCTCGTGCACATAACTATGCTCTAACCTTCACTTGTACTATAGAATGTTTTATAGCAGTCTCAACACTAGGGGGCCTCCCCATGATCGGATCCAACGACTTTAATTCATTGCCTGATATTTCTACTGAATGTGCAATGATACAATGCAAATTGATTCATTAAGCAATGATTTCTAAGGATACCCCTGGATTCTGTTATAGTCTATGATAGATATATGACCAGTTCAGATTTTGTTCAGGAGCTAAAGAAATGCCTACAGTCAATTTGTGAACAGGAACGGTGAAGAGAAGGATTACTTTAAGTATCAGAGGTTGTGGCAATTGACCTCACTAAACTATTTACACATCAATGGTCTGCCATAATTCATTTATAATAAAACAGATTGATTAACAACTGATCACTTTAATTCTTGACTTTGTTCATTTTAATCATCGCCTTCTTAAACTGATGCACTGATCCAAATCATCTGATCTACACTCCTATTACTTTGTGTCTCAGGAGCATACAGCCTTTCAGGTAGTCTTCAATGAATCAGAAAATTTAAAAGATCAACCATAAACTCATAAAATTTTTTTAAATTGGTTCCAAGTTCTAATTTGTGTTACATATAACAGTTATTCACTGAAGGTGAAGCGGACATTAATGAATAGCCCCCTGAGACGGACTGGCAAGGTGATGACTGTTAGCATGGAGCTATACAGATACAGCAAACAGTAACTGAATGTAGCATTTGAGAAGTGTACACTTTTCACTTGTCCCAAGTTATTATTACATAACTACTGTACATTCATTCTTCTACTCATTCAAAAACATTTTATGTGTCATTTCTGTGGTCTGAAAACCAGATAATTTATGTCTAGCTCGGTTTCCGTTGCTTAAAGATACTTCAAAGTACATCTCAAAATTATATTCATATATGGCTTTATCCTGTATGAGTTGGTAATTTTTATAGAAGTACACTGTTATTCGATAGTGAAAGGGACGTTTGATTTATGGACACCTCACCTCATGAAAAAATGCTGAGGCGAAGAATACTGCTGATTGGCTCACCAACTTGCTGGCCCCCTTTCTCAGCAAGGGCTTGTAAAAATGTCTTTGGAACGAAAGAAGCACAAAGAGAACGAAAGTGAGAGAGACACACTGAGAAAATAAATAGTCACTCAACACAGTAAATAAGCACGCATAATGTGCCAGACGGATCACATTATAGTGTCTCTTCATTACAGTCTTGATACGCTTCACTGCGTTGTATTTTATCCAGCTAACTCTTCAGCTGTCTGCACTTTTTTTAAAAAAATGCTTACCGAAGGCACCATTTATGGACAGGGATGTTCCAGTTTTGCCAGAAATAAGTCACACTCTCTGCATTCCTGAAAAGTAAATGTCAATGTCAGAGAGTAGATGTCAAAGTGCACACCTGTACTGTACAGCGACTCTGTATGTAAACATTTAATCTACTTGGAATGCAAATCGGTCATCACAGCCACCAAACAGGAACACTACAGATGATGGTTCAATAAACACAGATGTATAATTTCTGTATTAATTAATAAGTTCACATACCACCAATCTCTGTAAAATTCTCGATCTCCAAATCTCAGAAGCTCAGCCACAAAGTTCATGGATGAGTGGAAAAACCAGTAAAAGAATATCAGCCACAGAAAGTGGTTGGGGACCTGATATATAAAGAAAAAAAAAACATGGTTTTATGGGATTATGGGAGTTTGATGGTAGAGTTTTCATGGTAATCATGGTGGTGCATATCACGCTTGTGCTCATATTTCTTTCCTTCTGTGTTTGTTGAGGAACATTAAAGAGTACCTCTAGTGAATTAGTGTTACTAGCTATTTAAAACAATCACGTATAACATCATCGGTTTCTTGCCCGATTTTAAAGTGCGGGCGAGTGTTACGACTCTAGGCATGCTCAGAGACATGTTGCCTTTCTTAACGGCTGTTCCAGCCTAGAAGCGACACGAATTAGTTGGATTGGCTGGGCTGCGTCACTGATCCTGTGCACCATAACACATCATCAGCCAGTGCTGAGCAACACAAGCAAGCAGTGCAGAAATCGCAGAAAACACTTCTTTGGTGACGAGAAAGCCGAGTTGGCAAAACATTAACTGCATAAGCCATTTTGGATCTACCGTCATGCACCTCTCTGGCAGCAGTCTCATCCTCAGAGTCACTAGAATGTGGCGGCTCACTGTCTCCACAAGACTCCTCCCCCCTCTGGTTCACATAGGTAACCATTTACACCTATTTCCTTGAAACTGCTAGCCATAGCTGATTCATCAACTAAAATGTCGCTTGACGAATAGATCTGCTTGTTTATTTGCGCTGGACAATCCCAGCAAACGTGTTGATGTCACATCTAGGGGGAAAAATGCCCGCTGTCCATAGGTTCAGCCCCCGCTAGTAATCCGCGAAATAAAATCACCCAGGTTTGTGCTTTATGTGGTCATTTATGTTGAAATAAGCTCTGTATCGCATAAATGCACTTATTTAAGCTTATAAAATTTTAGTTAGGAAGAAAGAAAAGAAATATCAAGCAAACAAAAAACCATACAATATACTTTGTAAACAGCTCTCCCTCATACTTACAGCTAGCCTAAGCAGGCGCTCAATCATTCTGGAGAAATCCATTTCCTGTGGAGGAAATGCAGGTTAATTCAAATCTCTACATAGTTTTGCTGAACAGAGAACAGTGATAAACACAACAGCCTACCTGCAATGGCTTCATTGAACTCTGAATGATTGGTACCATCCACTGAATAACAAGAGAAAAGAACATAAGAGAAAAAAAATAGCATGTTATAAAATCCCAAGAGAAATTATGATCAAAATTGTTTCCCTTAATGATAGCAAAATAATACGGCATACCTGCTGAGTTAAGCCAACTAACAGCTGAGTGAGCAGCAACTGTAAGACAGATGGGTACGTTGGCAAAACAAGCAATATATTCTGTTCAATTTTTCAGGTATGAAAAAGACAAACAAACAAACTGACAGCACCACCTACCATTTCGAACAACCTCCTGAGCAGGAATCCCATACGCACAGATTTAGAACGAGGGAAGTTCAGCTCATAGCAGAGTGTGGGAGTAAACGTAAAATAATACAAATCTGGATAACAAAGAAAAAGTGGCCATACAATTATTTAATCAGTATAGCTCCAATAAACCATTTTTTATTATTTATCTCAAAGCATATAATCCAGTAAGTGCTGTAAATTATTCTGTATCTGTGATTAAAGCAAACAGGAAAGGGGTGCATTTAGAAGACTGTGGAGTCCTGGGAGTTAAACTGCACAGTGCATTTGTCTTGTCTTAAAGAAGGTGAAAGAAAAACCAAGCAAAGCAAAACAGGATCTCTCACCTTTCAGCGAGAGGTTTCCAGGGTATGACACATGTACATCCCCTTGCATAAATGCTGTCGATGGACCTATTGTACACAAGTACAGACAAGGGATGAGTGTATGGATACACGTTAAATTACACCCAAATCAGCCTGAGTAATGTGGGCAGCACTGGCTCAATGGTAACAGGCTAGTGCTATCAATATCTGTATCACTAGTGCCTGATACCAATGTTCTGACTCTGCTGCAGGTGAATTAGAATACTGTAGGAGGTGTAGGAGATGAGCGAAGGAAACAAACAAAGAAATCAGTGCAACTTTATAGGATTATGAGCTTGTTTGCTGTGAAATCTATATGCCCATGTGTCAGTTTGTACTTCTCAAAATCCATAGGGTTATGCACAACATGGTTGTTGGAGGTTATTGAATAGGATGAATTTGTGTGAAGAGGATTTTGAAGTTTACTTCCAAATATTGGTAATTCGTTGCAGAACCAGAAGACAAATGCTGAAAAATCTGGGTCACAGATATCGTCTGACAAATGTCAAAAAGACAGTCCATTCAATACATGATAGTGAGATACAGATGTGGGCTTGCAATGATCTAGGAAAAAACAGTCCAGAAACTCAAAGATTAGTGTTGAGCAAAAACTAAAAACAGAAATCAGAATTGTGATCCCAATTCATTTACCAATACAATTTGATGTAAAAATAAATAAATGAATGAATGAATGAATGAATAATAAATAATTTCACAATTTTATAGGGTGAGCAGTTCGACCACTTTGTTGAGAGTAGTAAGGTGGGGTGGCTCAGGAATCTAATTAGAATGCCTCCAGAACCCACCCTCACTCATGTCCAACTGGAAAGAGACCCCGGGGTCGACCCAGAACATGCTGGAGGAACTATGTCTCTTGGTTGGTCCGGGAACGCCTCGGTGTCCCCCCCGGAAGCGCCGGAGGAAGCGGCTTGGGAGAGGAGAGGGATGTATGGACCTCACTGCTTAGGCTGCTGCCTCCATGACCCAACCCCAGATCAAATAGAAGAACACCACATTTTTTCTTTTGTAAATTTAATTTAATTTACACTTTTTGCTGTGCCAGATTTCTAGTAATGCTGCATTACATGATCTCAAGCACTCACCTGAAGCACAGCAATTCAGAAGAGAAAGAGAAAAAACAACATCAGAAAGCTGGAGGTAAATTTTAAAATGACTGAAATGCCCTAGTTGAGAAGAATCAAATATGTTCTAAACTAATAAAAAAAGTACTAATGACTAAACAAACAATGTTATATATGAAATGAACGAATGAGGTGAGTGAATCATGGCTGCATGTGCAAACATTACGCATAGAGAATATTTATCAAAACTCATTTTTATCCACAAGTGACCGAGTTGCTATCAGCAAAAGAAATGAAACAATGACTCATTATTTATCTGGGTTTCCTTTTAGATTTGGGAGGCTACACAGTGCTCTTGGTTCTTAATTGCACTACAGGCATCTCAGTAAAACAGTCATTTAAAATTCACGTACCACACTCTGCTACAGTAAGATAAGACTTTAATAAATATACATAATGGTCAAAGAAGCACGAGTGAGAATCGTGAACTCAGTTCTAAGACTAAAAAAACCAAAATCTTTCTATTTCATTGAGAATGGTGCAGCTCTAACAGAAGCATTATACTGTAGGAGCTCCATAACTAAAACTGTAGTGGGGTACTATGCAAAATTTGTGTCCAAACCTCACCACTGCTGCTGTGTTATTTAAAGGACATCGAAACTCTTAAACGAAAAAATCTTCAGTAAATATGTCACATGAATTTGGCATAAAAAGTAAAAAATGCTAATGAACTGCTTTGAATATAATTCACAGAGAATGTTCAGTATGGAAGAATTGTAGGTTGATTCTCCTTGCCTAGAGGATAGTGAGTGTACTCACATGACAGTGATCTGGACAGGCTGCGAGCCTTTGCGTGTATCCTTTCCCTGCACCACCTGTTCACGTCCTTATATGAGTAGAGCTTCAGAAACAGGATAGTGTAGATGCCCAGCGCAAAGGCACCGCCAACTAACCCGAGCCAAGAGTCCAAGAGCAAATGAGGAAAGAGAGAAAAATATGGAATGTTTATTACATGTGTATCCCTAGAAGATACACACGACAAAAAAGGTAAAATACAAGGGCGATTGTTACGAAAGTACCCACATGCAAATCACATGGCATTTATAATATGTGGATCCTGATTTCAAAGTGACGGGCATGTGGACGATGCGCAACTCAATAACGACTGAATTGTCATAACACAAGCTCATAAGCGACCTGATGACACTGTCCTGGCACTGAAGATGCCTGGGTAGGCCACCACAGCTTTATCAATAGCAGCCATATGCCGGGTGGAAATGGCCCATGCAGGGACTCTTGGGCTCAGCTCTAATGCCAGTAGCAGCCCCAGTGGCCTCACCGCTGACCTTACTGTCTCATACACGAGGGTGGGGTGTGGCACAAACCCAACAGATGGAGTGCCTTTGGCACCTCCCTCTGTGCTAACAGATGAGGTAGGATGAAAGTGCCAGAAAAAAGGTTTACACCATGGGAAATAAGGCGATATGTTTCCCAATAGATACTAGACAAGCTGCGAGAACTCTTGATCACTTTATAAGAAGGGAACATAAGGCAGTATGTTATGATATAAATGGTATAAGATTATCAGTCTGCAGATGATGTTTTCATTCAATAATTACTATTCCTTAAAAATGCTATTCCTATGATGATGCCATCAAAATTTAGAGCCATGTGTTTTGCATTTCCCGGGCAGATGGATATGTGATGAACTAGCTTCTGGATTTTACTAACACTGTACACATCACTCGTTTTTCAAACTTATATAACTATACTACACATGTAACTGCACTCACCTGGTGTTACAGAAGGCAGCATGAGGACTACGACTACTGGAAAGCACAAGATTACTGACAGATTGATGATATGAATAATCAGACCAAGCTGCTCACTGAAAGCTTCCTGGATGAAAAACAAAACAAAAATGCTTTTCTTACTTGTTCATTATATTGAAAAAATGAAGATGAAAAATGTTATACTACATGATGAACATGTCATTTCTTTTGTAATGGTTTGGGTTTGAAGCAGGCAAACTTACGGTGGCTAACTTCCTCTCAGTGTACAGTGCAACAAGTATGAACAGATTTGAAACTGGAAGACAGACAGACATGGATTATGAACCATTGGGTTTGCAAACAACAGACCAAAAATATAGTCTTATAGTCTAATATAATCTTTAAAATTGTAACAGACTGTAAATTTGCTTATTGGTCTATTGTAATACCAAAGCTTTGAAAGCCCGGCTTAACTCATATATTTCATTTACATGTATGATGAACAGATAATTAATATAATTTCACCACTCAGTATTTCTTCCACGATTTCTTACAGCCATCACATGAGCGAGGAAGCAGTAAAAAAAAAAGGACATTCAATTCACGTTGTGTAAATAGTTTTTCTAGTTTTAATTAGCAAACTACCTGAAGGACAACTCTGATTATTTTTGTTTTTCTTTAATAATACAATGTGTGTTTCACAGGTGGCATTTTGTTTAACTCTGATTGATAATATTGCCGATAAATGGTTTAAGTAAACTACAGCACATTATCAAACTTATGCTGTATTGTGAACATCGCGTTGAGATAACCCTTCTTTTCACCCTATCTCAATACAAAGAAAAAATGTCCGTCCTGTTACATAAGATGACATACGAGTCCTTAATGTTAAATCATATTCAATACATACTTCAAACATATGATAAAAACTGTGTTCCAGAAGCTCTTTTTAATGCTGTATTATGATACTACATGAAATATCAAAAAATACATAAATTATTATGTATGCTATTACATTATGCTTGAAATTCTGACTGTTTTGTCCCTAAAAAAAATGTTTAGTCAGTAATACCTTGATCATAAATTTTTCTCTTAGCCTCATTGACTCTCAAACTTCCCTTCCAATATCTTGTCACTACAGTTGAGTATAATTATCTTTATAATTAATACTGTTATACAGAACAGTATGGTACAGTATGCCTAATGGTAGGCGATTGCTGCAATTAGAGAAAGTGTTAACCAGCGTTGGTACATCAGGTGCAGTGACGCTAATGCTGACTGTATAGTGTGTTTCAGGGGACCAGAAGGCAAACATTTAAATGGCACTGAAATAAGTATTGTGATTCTTTCTAATCATACCAGAAAGTGTGCCATACTGGCACTGGACTAAATCATTTTCTTATATGTGTAACATTAATATCTGAATATTAAGATGGATATTTGTGGGGTTGATATGAGATGAAATGATTGGCTGACATGGTACAAAAATAAAATCCCATTTAAATAAGTGGTACCAGCTAATTTATTCATCCTTACTAAAGCAAAAAAAAATTTTTTATTAACAATCTGTAATCTCTTGCATTGCTCAATATAATAATGTCATTCTGTATTTTATACTCTGCTAAGTATCTCCTAACAAAAAATGCAAAATGTAGCATTTTAAAGAGAAGGAAAAATTAAGCAGCAGACACCCGTTAATTAATTATATATGCACAAAATGATTTAATATGCATCTGACATACAGAACCACTCAGCAGCAAAGGAGCTTTTTAGTATGTCACCAGTCAAAACAGGGTCAACCTTTTGCCCTCAGAATTAACCCAGTGACAGGCATGATGCACACTCACACACTCACACACACGATCACAGTAATAAAGCTGAAAATGTGCTTAGCAGAGTAAAGATAAGCAGAGAAGCAAACAGCAAAAAAAACATTAGTTCTCTTCATACAGATTACTGAAACAGAATAATTTATTTTGGAAAGAAAGTAAAATACAGTTCCAAAAGTACAGACAGAGCATTATAACATTTTTGGCTCAGGCTTAAATAAAGACTTAGGTGAACATGTACTTTAAAAAGCAGCTCACTCAAGAGTGACGGGGTGTCTGACTGCTGCTTCCACTCAAATCATATCCCTTTAACTTTCAACATCATTTATGATTCAAAGATGTGTGTATTAATGTAAAAGCTTCATGTACACCTCAAATATAAGCATATATATATATAAACAACATTTATTTTAATAGCTTAACCACTAAATAATCTAAAAGAAAGTTTGACGGAAGTGAAAGATAAACATACCTATGACCAGGCATGCTGCAGGCCAGCTATATGGGTCCTTCAGGAATAACGACACCACTTGAATGGGATCCACTAATATCCCATACCTTAAAACAGGACAAAAATAATTACAAAAGTGACAAAATGGTGAAGACACTTAACTGTGTTTATAGATTCTGGCTTTTGTTAGAAACCGATTCATGTCCCCACTTGTCTCACCTGCACATCTGCTCTAACCGTGTCTCATAAATGTTTGTTTTGCATGTGAAATTGTTTGCATGGTTGTGACTAGAGCTGGCAGCTGGAACGTAACTGCTTGCCTACAGTGGAGTACAACATGATAGCAGCATATGGTGCCCTCAGCATGGGGCTCAGCAGTCCCACTGAGTCAGAGCTGGTCCTGTGCATGCACCCAGCAACCTAAACATCTCTACTATTCCAATCATTATATTTAATAGTTAGGTGGGGTCTTAGACATATGCTACATACAACAAGTGCTCTTTATTTCAAAATGGCCCATTGCCCAAGTCAAACCTGATAAAGGGAATTTGTAATGAACAAAGCTAAGAGCGTCATGAAACCTGAGCTGGTATGTAATGTCTACACACCTGAGAAGGTTTTCCAAGAACAGACGTGCATTGCTCAAGACCTACAACACAATAAAAACAAGGAGTGACACAAAAACTGCACAGAGACTGAGCTATAATAAATCATAATATTTAAAACGAATGTTAATACAATTTTATGCACTGTAAGCATTATAAAAACAATAATGGATTATTGCCATCAGTGATTCATTTTAAAATAAAAAATAGCATTCAAGAAAGGTGAAACCTCAAAAATGCATAAATTCAGCAATGTAATGTATCCATCTCTGTTTCAAACTGAGAACGACCAAGCTAACCTTAGCTCGGGTTCATGAAGAGGAGCTGTTTTAGGAAATCTATTCTTAGGTGTCACTTGGCACTAACTGTGTCCCCCAAACACACTGCAGAACAATGATTCATCGCGCACCAAGTGAGTGTCATGCCACATACTTCAGCAAGATCACTGGATTCAGAGTTACTTTAAATGCATCCAGATATGGTAATGCAGCAAAACTGCCAACTCTTTTCTTTCTAATGATTCCAATGTTAAAGAAGGAACTTTCCGGATTTATCATGCTCAGTGTCTTTCCATCACGCACCACCAAGCAGTTTGTTGCACTAATATTTGTTACAGTTTGTACTGTATCAGTAACTACTGTTACAGACATCCCAGTGATCAGTGGCTTCCCGTGTTGTTTTTTTTATGTAGCCATGGTTACAGTTGTACTAAGTAGTCATGTGACATAAAATACATAAAATACAGATAGGTAGTATACTGGGGTCAGCAAAAACTCCAGAGTAAAAAGCTATTTTAGCTGCGCTCCAGAGCTCCATGCTTATGCAAATGTAATAAAGAAATTAGCTTGATTTTGTTGTCGCGTTCGTGCTCACGTGTCCACATAGGCAGGTGTGAGTGCCACCACTTCGCAGCTTATTCTTTTACTTTACATATGCATGTTTATGTAAACTTACAATATTTTCAAAGATCTACTTTTAGGCAGTGCCTTCTTGAATGTAGTTAAAAAAGCCCATTTAAACAAACAAGGCAAAAATATTATTATTTATTTTATTGAGAAAATCATTTAATATATCTTTGGGTGTCAAAATACGACACCTCCAGGATTAGCAGTTAAATTTAAAGGTGAAATTACAGCCAGGTGTTTGCAATTAGCAGGACAAAAATCAGGTGTGAGTGGATGCCCTATTTTATTTAAAGAACAGGGGATTTAACGAAGTCTGACCTTTCCGACAAATCTGAGGAGGTATATGGCAAAGGAAATTTGTGAGAACCTCAGAAAAAGAGTTGTCGATACTCATCAAGCTGGAAAAGGTTACAAGACCATCTCTAAAGAGTTTGGATTCCACCATCAGACAGATGAAGAAAATTCAAGCCCACTATCAGCCCCTCCAGGAGTGGTCGACCAACAAAAATCAGTCCAAGAGTAAGGTGTATAATAGACCAGGAAGTCTGGGTAATTTTTTAGAAACTAAAGCCTCTCTCCCACTGGCTAATGTTAATGTTCTTGAGTCCACTATCAGGAGAATACAGAACAAAAGTGGTGTGCATGGCAGTTTCAAGGAGAAAGACACTGCTCTTTAAAAAGAACCTTCTACAGTTTGTGAACAAGCCAGAGGGCAACATGAAAACATTTGTGGGTAGATGAAACACAGATAGAACTTTTGTGATTTAAATTAGAAATGTTACCTTTGGACAAAAAAAAAAAAAAAACAGCATTCCAGTTTATCCCTGCATTCCACCTTATTCCATCAATGAATCACTGCAGTGGTAATATGTGTGTGTGTATATGTATGTATGCATTTATAGGTACAAGTTGCATATAAACTGACTAAATTTATCATTTAATGTGTATGTGTGTGTATATATATGTGTATGTGTGTGTGTGTGTATGTATTTTATTTATATATATATATATAAATAAATAAAACACACATTTCCTGGCCCCTAAAAAAGTCACACATTCTAATATTTTTTTTTGAGACTTTAGCCTCAGCATCTAATCATCATGCCATTGTTTCAACAGACTTAAGTGACATAACATTTACTATCATCCAGTGTTGGATTTATTTTTCACCGACGTCTAGAATTGATGCGGGAAAAAAATGTAACCACTCCATAAAGCCTCCTGCAGCACATCCCGAAAACTTTCAGTAGGGTTAAGATCAGGACTCTGCGGTGCCGATACATATGTGTGTGTGTATGTATGTATGTATGTATGTATGTATGTATGTGTATATGTAAAAAAAAATTATATACACACACACATACATACATATTCCAAAGTTTGTGGACAGCTGAACATCACATGTTAACTGAATATCCCATTTCTGATTCAGTCCCGATTTGCTGTTTCAGTAACCTCTACTGTTCTTGAAAGTCTTTTTCCTAGATACTGGAGTATGGCTGCGGGCATTTGCATATTGAGCCACTCCCTCACTTTGTGCACAGGGACATTGTCTTGCTGGAACAGGTTTGGAATTTAGTTTCAGTAAAGGAAAATTCTTATGTCACAGAATACAACTGTGTGCTTCCAACTTAGTGGAAAGTATTTATGAAAGAGCAGTCAGGTGTTTACCTACTTTTCTACTTTCAGGAATACACAAAAATCGCAAACATGGGAGAAAATTACCACATTTTAGCAAAAATATCTTCGGGAAAAAAAATTATCTTCAAAAATTAATAATGCCTTTAAAAAAACAAGGTTTTTAAATGATTATCATGGCTACAGAACAAATATCCTTAACATTAGATCATCAAATCATTAACTCAAATTCATCATGAGTGGAAGAGACGACTTCATGTGTGTTTACAAAACAATTGCAAACACTATGAAACACCCAGGATTCAGGCTGCAACCAGACCCTTTTTTGCTAAAAAGTGTTAATTTCCAGTATGAATAGAGATTTTTGAGGCACCCTGTAGTGTATCGCCTGGCACTGTCAGAAAGAAGTTTCTCAACTGGCTTCATTATTTCCTTCCTTCAAAGCCTTTAGTGTCTCAATGCTCACCAGCTATTTTAAAAGGAAACTGCAGGGTGGTAGACATGAAGACATCCGATCAGGCATACTCTGCACAGTCTGAGCACGAACTGTCACAATTACATGACAATAGTCTTCTTTCTTTTATGAAATAACCTTCTGAAGGCCGAGAGGTATGAACTGTGCTCATGGACTGTTAACTCACTGGAACAAAGCACTCAGTGACTCGTGTATGAGAACTGCAGAAGCTCTGAGCGGTCGTGCACCCCCCCCCCCCCTTTCGTTTTTTCAAATTTATTTTTATATATTGGATTAACCCACAAAGGAAATTATTGGCTCTGCATTTAACCAATCCAAAGTGAGTACACACACACACTCGGAGCAGTGGGCTGCCACACATTGGGGGTTAGGTGCCTTGCTCAAGGGCACTTCAGCGATGAATGTGGAGGAAGGGAAGCCGCAGCTCACTCCTCCACCGCCACACATTTTTCACCCATCGAACAAGCAACCTTTAGATCCCAAACCCGCTTCTCTAACCATTAAGCCCCATTTTCTTGAGATAACGGGACTATGCTGTTGTTTTCTCTGGATAACGTGTGACTCCATTTGTTTTGCTGTGAACTCAAGGTTTTCTTTTTTATGTCGTTTTCCCAGAAAAAGAAATATCCTTTCCTCGTGATAACGAATTGATTTCATTTGTCTTCCCATGAAAATGAGTTATTTATAGCAAGGCATAAAGTTATTTTAGCCTGTGTCAGGACTTAAAGAGAACTCCTGCTCCCCTGACATGAAGCTACCTATTTTTCCAGTGTACACCATGTACTGGTATCTCAAGATCTCAAATTGATGATGTCAGTATAACGGAGCAACAAAGTGTTGTGATATCGAGGTCTTGAGAAAATGATCCTGTTGTCACAAGAAAACAGAGGGTGGGGAAAAAATAAAAGTACGAGTGCATGTTCGCTTAGGGCTTCCGTAGAGGATGAAGCAACACTGACGACGACGTGATCAGACAATCTTAGAACTGGAAAAGGTAGACGGGCTGGTCGAGATAAAAAAATTTTCCCCCACTCGTGCATGTGTGCATGTTCTAGTATTCCCGGGCTACAGTTACAATCTCTGACGTGCATGCGTGGTTAAAAAAAAGAAAAAAAAAAGAAAATCAAAACAAACAAAAAACTCACCAGCATTACAACACACCAGTTCAGAATGCCTCTGTAATTCTTGAAACTGCTTGCGGAGCTCAGCATGGACTCTTGCATCCTGTGGCAGCTGTAAGAACGGAAGTAAAGCAATCAGTTTAATCAAGAGGCTAAAACTGTTCAGCCCTGTGGACCACATAAATGGACCGGTCCATGTGGCATATTAAAGCCATGGTGATTTTCTGTAGTAATAAAAAGCCTAATAAGAGGAATCAGTGTATGAGGCACCACTACTCAATGTACTGAGTTTCATCTGAAGCAGCATGATGTAAGGACACTAAACTGAGTGCAATGAGACACTGAATGCTCTCATTTATTACACATGAACTCTTAGCTGTTAGCAATTAGCTCAAAAAGATACAAGTGAGCCAAGTAGTGCTTTATTACAGAGTCACACACAGCTGCTCCCCAAACTTGAGCTACATCAGTAGCACACAAGTAAGTATAAAGTGCTGACTCATCACTATGGAGACATATCACCAATATAAACACAGAGAGGGGGGGAAATGATCACACAGCCTCTGTGGTTCTCACCTCAGGTTATCACCACGACTGTGTTTTCGCTTGTCCTCGGGTGTGTGTGTCTCCTGTCCCTTGTGTTTGGTCCATGCGTGACTGTTGGTGCTCGAAGCGCTCGTGCCATTCGGACGCTTCACGAGCTCGCCCTTGACGCTGGAGATGGTCGCGCGCCTTCTGCTGCGAGTCACAGGACGGAAGTCGTTCTCGTCGCCCATGATCCCCCTGAAAACACCGGGACATTTCAGTTAGCACACGGACCCAGGCACAGACCTAGCGTTTTCCACACTTATCCATCGCTTTTGCCTCAAACTGACCTCTCTGAACCGGAAAGGGTTAATATTTCCGCGCGTGCTGCACTATTCCACACGTTTTGCGCGTGCTGTGCTCCACGTCAGAACTTCCCGGGTCCACGCGCCGAACTTTTCCCTGGATGTCCGGATTTCCGCACTTTCAAAACCTCTGAGTAGTAAATCAAGAAAAAGAAGAAGAAGAAGCAGGCTTCCTGTTTCAAACAATCCAATAGCAGTTCACCTTGGACTCTGTACCACCCTCGCTGGAGGGAGAACCTGCCTACGTCACAAATAAAACGTGTCCTATCTAATCATTATGACGTCACAGTCCTAGCAACCGAGGCAAACCCAAACAGGTGGATCCAGGGGGACACAGGGGGCACGTGATACCCCCCCTTAGCTTTTCCTAATGTTCTTTGCTGTCATTCATACCTCATATCTCATACCTCATACTGCCATTCAGTTAAATTATATATAAAATTTAATTATTATATAAATATAATATTACTTACTATAATAATAACTAAGCATGTTAAGCACTTTACTGAACATTCATTTTCTGAACTGCTTAATCCTAATTAGGGTCGCGGGGAGGCTGGC
>JAOUQZ010000044.1:24052212-24066243 GCA_028564935.1 Neosilurus hyrtlii
ATTACGTGCATGTCTAATTATGAATAAATTATGCAGAGAGAGAGAGAGAGAGAGAGAGAGAGAGAGAGAGAGAGAGAAAGAAACCTGCATATTGTATGGCCTTCTGTGCTTTTTTTTATGGGGGATTTATTGTGTGTGTGTGTGTGTGTGTGTGTGTGTGTGTGTGTGTGTGTGTGTGTGTGTGTGTGATAAAATGAGCATGAGCAAGGCTCCCGCACCCTCCTCCCACTTTCTTTGTTCAGCCACACTAGACTATATTGTACACATTAATTCCACATAGAGCCCGGTCATATTTCTCACTAACTGGTGAAATGCATTTAAGTGTAACACTGACCAAACAAGCCAGCAAATAATAAAGTTTCTTGCCCCAATTTGAAGTGTGATTTTATGTGATGATTTTTGGAGTACCAAACTGAATGTAAATAGTCTATACTATATATATGAGACTTTTATTAAAGATAAACACTCTGTAGTGGAAGGGAAAAAAGAACTACAAAAATATTCATAGATATAATTACATTGCCCTTAGAGTCATTAAAATTCAGCACTGACACAATGAAACACTTGGGAAAGTGCTTTTATTACCACTCTTAGTGCTTTTTAAAACATACTTGGTTAGAAGTGTTCAATCATTGCCACAGTATGTTTAATCGGGTGGTGTGAAAAAGTGTTTGCCCCCTTCCTGATTTCTTTTTTTTTTGCATGTTTGTCACAATTAAATGTTTCAGATCATTAAACAAATTTAAATATTAGTTAAAGACAACACAAGTAAACACAAAATGTAGTTTTTAAACGAAGGTTTTTATTATTAAGGGAGAAAAAAAAATCCAAACCTTCATGGCCCTGTGTGAAAAAGTGTTTGTCCCCCTAAACCTAGTAACTGGTTGGGCCACCCTTAGCAGCAACAACTGCAATCAACTGTTAGGATTCAGGTCAGAACTAGGCCACTCAAAAGTCTTTATTTTGTTTTTCTTTAGCCATTCAGAGGTCGACTTGCTGGTGTGTTTTGGATTATTGTCCTGCTGCAGAACACAAGTTCGTTTCAGCTTGAGGTCACGAACAGATGGCCCGACATTCTCCTTCAAGATTTTTTGGTAGACAGCAGAATTCATGGTTCCATTTATCACAGCAAGTCTTTCAGGTCCTGAAGCAGAAAAACAGCCCCAGACCATCACACTACCACCACCATACTTTACTGTTGGTATGATGTTTTTTTTCTGAAATGCTGTGTTATTTTTACGCCAGATGTAATGGGACACACACCTTCCAAAAAGTTCAACTTTTGTCTTGTCAGTCCACAGATTATTTTCCCAAAAGTCTTGGGGATCATCAAGATGTTTTCTGGAAAAATACAGACAAACCTTAATGTTCTTTTTGCTCAGCAGTAGTTTTCGTCTTGGAACTCTGCTATGCAGGCCATTTTTGCCCAGTCTCTATCTTATGATGGAGTCTACAGTTCTTTGGATAGTTGTGGGGTCTTTTGTGATCCCTAGGATGAGATGTCGCTGCGCTTTTTGGGTAATTTTGGTTGGCCAGCCACTCCTGGGAAGGTTTACCACTGCTCCATGTTTTCGCCATTTGTGCATAATGGCTCTCACTGTGGTTCGATGGAGTCCCAAAGCTTTAGAAATGGCTTTATAACCTTTTCCAGGCTGATAGATCTCAATTACTTTCTTTATCATTTGTTCCTGAATTTCTTTGGATCTTGGCATGATGTCTAGCTTTTACAGATCTTTTGGTCTACTTCACTTTGTCAGGCAGGTCCTATTTAAGTGATTTCTTGATTCAGAACAGGTGTGGCAGTAATCAGGCCTGGGTGTGGCTAGAGAAATTGAACTCAGGTGTGATAAACCACAGTTATGTTGTAATGGGGGGTGGGGGGGTTGCGGCAATCACTTTTTCACACAGGGCCATGTAGGTTTGGATTTTTTTCTACTTTAATAATAAAAACCTTCATTTAAAAACTGCATTTTGTGTTTACTTTGTGTTGTCTTTGACTAATATTTAAATTTGTTTAATGATCTGAAACATTTAATTGTGACAAACAAGCAAAAAAAAAAAAGAAATCAGGAAGGGGCAAACATTTTTTCACACCACTGTATGTAGAGATTTTCACTGTTGGGTGGCACTGTGGTACAGTGGTTAGCATGTTCACCTCACAGCAAGAAGGTCCTGGGTTTGATTCCTGGGCTCAGCGGTTTCCTCTGGGTACTCGAGGTTTCCTCCCAAAGTCCAAAGACCTGCACAGTAGGCTAATTGGCAGTCCAAAATGCCTCTAGGTGTGACAGTGAGTGTGAATGTTTGTATGTGTGTTGGCTCTGCAATGGTCTGGCGTGCTATTCAGGGTGAACCCCGCCATTGCCCAGAATTGGCTGAGATAGGTGCCAGCATCCTTGCGACCGTACTTAGGATTCAGCAGCTCAGAAAATGAATGAAATTAAATGAATTTTTACTGTCACATGGTAATTTACAATCCACACAATTACTCGATACACTCATTATATAAATGAGATCATACTTAAACAACCCTGAATGACCTATTCCTTTCTGGATTTTGTTCAGTATAATCTTATTATATAATTTTTAATAAACTAAAATAAAACTAATGTTCAACTTCACGCATCATCAGGTAGTCATTCAATGTGAAACTTTTAGCCGTGAACATCCATGATGAACCTCAGGTTCAAGCTGTCTGATACGTTCTGACAATCTAGAGGGGAAGTCTTATTACTTTCCTATTTTATTTTCAGATCATTTACTGTGTGACATCCAACTTCCTACAGGCCACTGACACTAGGTAATTAGTGTACAATTATGATCTTCTTTGCCATACATGCTTAGCTATTATACTATGCTGTCTTTATTATTGGTTTTGTTCACAACACCAGTCCTGGGAGACACAGTCTGGCATATTTCTCTCTGTTCCCACCATGCAATTCAAATCAAGTATGTGGGGATAGAGAGAATTACACAGCACTAACTCTTTGCGACTGGACCTGGAGACACTTTGTAGCACTTGTATACTGTGGACTCCACTAACTGCTAGATTTAATTTTTTAAATAGGGGAAGCCTAGGCATGTGTTATTGAAAAATATATCTATGTGTGCTGTTTCATCTTTTGACCTGGTCTACTCCTGTCCTCCTGTTCTGTTTTCATAAATATCTTTTACAAAATCAAGTTAGCATAATTACACTATCTACCTTCATTGTACTGTACTGGAAATCAAAAAATAAACCAAAAGAAAATCAAACATTGACATCAATCCAGACAAAACATAAACCAAGTACAATGGAAAATTAATGAGCTATACTAGCTGTGAAAAACTGTTATGGATTCATTTACGGATGAGTGCTGCAGCTCCAAGCACTCTTTCAGTCCCACTGACACTGATATGCTGTTAATGTTCATTAATATCACAGTCATTGGCACTTGGTTCAATAAACTGAACTTTTTTTTTATTGTAAAAAATTCCCACCTGTCCATTCACTCACTGAAGCCTGGTGAAGCCTTGTGTCTACACACTACCCAGAACAACACTGTAAAAGCCTGTTATCCAGAGAGCTTTATTTTTGCTCCAATTAAAGTAAAGTATACTTGAATTTGCTACAGGAGCCGATAGAAAGCATGCTTCACTGGAGTTCTACAGGCTGTGTGTCAGATCTTGACACACTGAAACAGTTTGTGTTAAATGAACAAACAGTGAGATCCTGCAGTGAGATTGCTGATATTTTGATTCTAATACACTTAATTTGGCCAAAAGGGATGAATAATACAGACACATTTCGACATTTAATATAGAAACAGTTTATTGCCATATTGTAGGAGGTATTTCACACTTAAATGTGTTTTTGAATATAAACTAAACTATATGACTGTACAGTAATAAAACACGTGTTAATGTCCACAAAACTGCCATTTATATATTTATCAACATTTTATGGGTTGAGAAAAGGCCATAAAATAATTTAAATGATCCTTTAACAAACACATGCTGACATAGATTTGACCATTTAGTACATCTCTATATCAGGAAGTTTAACAATGTTGAAGCCCTTGAACCAGAACTCAGTAGCTCCCTAACTATTTTATATACAATATAGATATAGCTTGAGACATTTTAACAAAATTTCATTTAATTTAACTGCTTTATGATTTATTAAAGTCATGAGGATGCTGGAGTCCAACTCAGTCAAGTCATCATGAAGGCAGGATATAATTGGAACAACTCACCAGTCCAACACAGACACACAACCATTCACAGTATATTTACACCTGGGGCAATCGAGAATATTTTCAGCAATTAGCCTCATGTGCATGTCCTTGGACTGTGGGAGGAAATCCACACAAGCATGAGGAGAACATGCAAACTCCACATAGAAACACCCACGCTGGGCATAAGGCTCTAATCCAGGACCTTCCGGCTGTGAAGCAGAAGTGCTAACCACTACACCACCACGTCAACCCTTGAGACAGGATATTTTATAGAAATTAATGAGCAGATGAGAAGACTTACCGTCATCCATAGCTTAACTTCAGTTCCATAAAATAAGGCAGATGATGGCTAACAGCTTGAACTGACTCCATTAGTAATGTTTTGACTCAAAACTTTTATATGTTACTGTGATTACAGAGATATTGTCACCCACTCACTCATTTGCTGAACCATTTGATCCTGTTAGGGTCGCGGAGAGGCTGGAGCCCATCTCAATTGACAATGGGCGAAGACGGGGTACACCCTGAATAGCTTGCCAGACTATTGCAGGGCCAACACACACACACAGCCATGCACACTCACCCCTAGGGCAATTTAGCAGTTAGCCTAATGTGCATGTAATGTGCATCTTTGGATTGTGGAAGGAAACCAGAGTACACAAATAAAGCACAGAGAGAACAAGCAAACTCAAAACAGAAATGCCCAAGCTCTGGAACTTGAACCCAGGACCTTCTTGCTGTGAGATGACCATGCTAACCACTATGCCACCATGCCGCCCTACAGAGATATTAAACATTCAAACCATAAACTAAACAAGTTTACTTTGGCTAGAACTCACACATACTGTATGAACATCCTGACAGATAAACCATGGCTGATAAGAATTCTGCTCCAGTATTATAGGAGACAGTCTGTTGTGGGTCTTCAAGTTTGCAGCAAGAGCAAATTACAAGTACCATGTAAAATGCCACAAATCTGAACATTAATTTGTAGTTAAGAGCACATAATGTTCAAACATTATGTAAAAAGAAAGTCCATTCTCGGGGAGAAGGACATGGGCTATGTACTGAATTATGCAGATGATAGATATAAGACGGAGCATCAGTGCTATAACTCGTAGTACCGGCCTTTAATCAGCTTTCTCTATAGGCTACTTTTTCTCTTTCCCAAACCACCGCAGTTTAGAGAATACTGTTGTCCTGGTCTATACATTCCCAATCACACACACACACACGCACACGCACACACACACACACACACACACACACATAATATTGCTGCTGAGTCAGGTGGAGTCGTCTCTTATTGAAAGCACCATCTGAGAAGACAGCAGGCAGACAACAAAATTAAGATGTGGGAAATACTGGAAGAGTAAACTAACTTTCAGTGCAGTAAATGAGCAGGTTTCTGATTGTGCTGAAACTGAAAAGTAAGAGAAAATATTTTACCGTGAAACAAAATTAACTATCCTATACTCAACAATCAATTATCAGGAATGAATGTGTCATTTAGTGCACTACGTGTGGACAAGCTCCAATTCTGAGATCTACATTTAAATTTTCTGAAATTTATACAGTTATCAACAAGAATATCAATAATCACTCCTTAGCCAAATGCCATGAACAATTATGCACATGAATTAAAATGTAAACTCTTTAATGCTAATAAAACATCTACAACTACACCATTCAACAGTCTCTCTGGCTCAGTTTTACCTCCTGTGCAAGGCTAAAAGAGTGTGACTAGTGCATGAGCTGTTTGTCTGCTGACAGTGAGCCCCCAGCATGCTGTGGGGCTGTTGGCATGAAGAGCGTGATCAAGCAGAGAGGAGTGCCAGCATCAGACTCGCTCTGTCTCTGTGCACATGCAGAAAGAGTGAAGCAAAGAGGTGCACAAGAAGAGGTGCAGATGAAAACATAAATGTAAGATGCAGAAACGTGTCTATGTGTAGGCTTGTGTTAAAATGAAGACCCTTGTGTTAAGACGAAGAGGAAATGAGACACTGCAGTTCAGAGTTGTCCTCGGAGATCCCAAGCTTTCAGCTAGCGTTCCTTTATAGCTGGGACATAATGAAATAAATATGAAAGGTTCCTGTTACTTTCCTTATTCACTGTCGGCGGTGGCTTCGGCGAGATTCTATAGTAACTCGATTTTCAGTGAGTTATTGTTGGGTTAAGTACACACTCGTGAGCAACGAGAGCTTAAGATGTGGTTTGGATTAAAGCTGACTGCATAAAAAAAAGGAAAAGAAAGAAAACATGCAATGCAGCCTGGTGTTTATTGCCTCTAGTGTTGCCAGTCTGTCTCACTCTTGTTTCTGACAGCATCTCATTTCATTCAGTGAATTAAAATCTCATTTGCATTATTATTTCTTATTTACTTGTCACCCACGAATATCTCTGTTATTCTGCATGCCTATAATCTCATTAACTCTCTCTTCCAACCAGCTCCAAGCAGTGGTTTTAGTCCAACACATGCTGATTCATGTAACCTGAGAAGGCACAATGTGCGGACCTATTGATTGGTTTTTCCATCAGGAAAGAACTGGCATTACACACTCCCTGCTTAGACTGATCCTACTTATAAATATAACTGCTTTTCCCCAGATGTTATAAAGAAAGAAAAAGATATAAACAATGAGTCTGAGTCTTGTGAGCAGAGATTGATGCTCTTTAATCTGAAATGAATGTCAAATATATGAAATTAAACTAACAAACCTGCTCCTCCGCCAGGGAAATTCAACACATTATTAAAAAACCTGTCTCGCAGGCTCTAAGCTCTTTACAAGAATTACAAATACTCATTATTGGTAGTGAAGTGTGCTAGGTGCTTTCTGGTATCATGGCAAAATGGAGGCAGCAAAATGAGGATAAAGAAAAGTAAAGTTAATGGGAAGAACGAGGAATCGAGTGATAACAGTTCATTTAATGTGTGCATAATGTACATAAAAGTATGTGCCTTATGAAAAGGGAAATTCTCAGGATGTATAGAATTTAAAGACATTCAGAAAAGAGCAGGCGATGCTCAAGTTTACTTTATAGAACACGTGTAGACGTAATAACTGTCAGTAAGGAAAGTGCAAGTGAATGGTGTTACTGCTGAAGTGGATTTGTTCTTGATATGACAGCGCAGTGTGTGAGCATGCAGGCGAGTGTTACTCTCTGAGATCTTGCTGGACTTTAGACGTTTGAGAAGCTGTCAGTGACCATATGCCATCAGGCTCTGTGCGTTACAGTAATTTGGAGCCATCTTGTTTTCAGATAGTGAGATAACAAAGACTATAAAATGAAGATCTTTATTTATGTGTAGTACTAGTGGTGGACTTTCACTAAAGGAAGGATACTGGATGAAGTCGAGCCAGTTGGAACCTTAAAACCTGATTTCGACAGGGCTGTCTTATTAAGTCTTTTAATCAGCTTCTTAAACTCGGGTTGTGTGCCATCCCATGTGTACTCAGGCAAGTACAGAAGAGATTCTGCCTGCTTTTCTGGACAAAAGTGTGCTTACACTTACGCTTAACCTAGTGTGACATTGAGGAATCTTTCCTGTTGTTCAGCTACACACGCACACACACACACACACACTCTATGTCTGTCTCTTTCTCTCTCTCTCTCTCTCTCACTTTCTCTCTTTCTCTTCTATTAAGGTTCTACTGATGATAATCATAACTCTTTTTTGTCATGTGTAACATATTCAAAATAATACCATATTCAGAAGGATGTCTACAAGAAAAATAATAAACAATGATTATGATGATTTTCTGTTCAGGAAAATAATTAACCGGGTATTTGGGTGGTGGGAGACCAGTACAACCCTGAGGTTGATTATTGTGCCCTATAGGAGCACACTGTAAAATAAATTATTTCTCTTTTATTACAGCGACATGTCAATATTAACACTTAAACAAATTCAAGATCAGGTGGTTGTGGTCCCTCAGTGCAGCCAACTGGGTTATCAAAGGCCAGCCATGTGTCTCAATGTCTGTGGTGAGAGGCATGTAAAAGAGTTCATAAAGAGTAGGCCATTGGGTTTCCGTCAGAGTGTTTCTGCCCTGCGATAGCCTGGTGAGCTGTCCAGGGTGTACTCTGATCTCGATCAGAGTCGGTTTGAGATGGGCATGAGCCTCCCCACGACCCTAATTAGGATCAAGCGGTCAAGAAAATGAATGAATGAAGGTGGTTGCGGTGGTGTAGTGGATAGTACTGTTGCCTCACAGCAATAAGGTTCTGGGCTTCAGTACCTTGTGGAATTTGCATGTTCTCCCTGTGCTTTTGTAGGTTTCCACCCGGTATTCTGTTTTTTCTTCCCCCAGTGTAAAGACATGCACATTAGGTCTGCTCTAATTTGCTCATAGGTGTGAATGTGAGTGTGAATGTTTATCTCTGTGTTAGCCCTGCAGAAGTTTGGAAATCTCTACCCTAACTTAAGCAGGAAGTCAGCCGAGGTTAGTTCCAGATTTCCCTGTGACCATGATAGATATGTGGTATACTGTAGATAATGGGTGGATGGATAACTCAGGAAGACCTTGTCACATCTTACCATAAAGGGTGTATTTTCCTGTGTCAGGAAACTTAAGGGAAACACTGTAGCTCTTATAGTGCTAATGAAGCTTTCCTCACAGAACACTGAAACCATATCAATAAGTATGTTGTATTTAGTTATTACTGTATATGATGTGTGTTTAATATACAATCCACTGTGAAAGCTGTTACTACATAAATGGTAACATATTAAAACAAGTGCATTCATATTCATTTTAATCAATATATCAATATATTACATTCAGTATATTAAGAACAATTATTTGTCTTATTTACTGCAGGAAACAGCAAAATAATTCCCTGTACAGGACCACAATCATATGCACATTCATAATCTGTGAAGATTCTTTAATGAAACCTTGATGGTCTTTGTATATTGTTGTAATCATGTGTGTCAGTGTGGAGTTCTTTTTGTATTTCTATAAAACCTTCAATAAACATATTGTTAAAAAATAAATAAATATATTTGTGGCAGGAATAACTTTCCAAAATGCTGAAAAATCCTTGCCATTTGTCCAATCAGAATCAAGAATCACTGTGGCACAACACGGTGGTACTGTGGGATAGTGGTTAGCACGTCCTCCTCTCCCAAGAAGGTCCTGGGTTTGGGTCCTAGGCTGAGGTGTTTCTGTGTGGAGTTTGCTTCTTCTCCCCATGTATGTGTGGGTTTCCGTCCAAAGTTCAAAAACATGCACATTAGGCTAATTGGCTATTCCAAATTGCCCCCAGGTGTGAGTGTTTGTGTGAAACGTTGTGTGTGTATGTTGGCCCTGCAATGGCATAGCGAGCTGTTCAACGTGTATTCCGTCTTTGCCTAGTGTCGGCTGAGATAGCCTAATCATGACCCTAATAGGATTAATGGGTTTGGCAAATGAGTGAGAGAATGTAGTACAATAGTCATGTAAAAACAAGTGTTTTGCATTTTCTGCATCCTAAGAATGCATCATAATAAGCATCTGGCAATAGAAAATATCCCTACTGCAGATGTTGTTGGTTATGTCTTTTATATTAGGACTTTCGGAGAGGGATTTCAATCTTGATCAGTCCCGGACCGAACAGTGACAAATTTTTAACATAAAAAATAGCACCAATGTTAATGCTTTTGTCTGTGCTGCTACTTTGGAGGATCGTGCAGTCAAAACACTTGCATCTGGAGTTCACCTCTGTCACAGAGTGAGCAGGGCCAGACAGATGGGCCAAAACCCTGCTGCTCAGCAAAGGGCATTGTCTAACAACCACACATTCAGATCTGTCAGCCCCAACTCAGCAAGAGAGCAAGCAAGCGAGCAAGCGAGTGAGAGAGAGAGAGAGAGAGAGAGAGAGAGAGAGAGAACGAGAGGGAATAGACTGTGGAGAGTCGGAAAGATATAGAGATTAATTAGAGTTAAGATGAGAAAAATGAGCAGGTGTGGAAAAGATTGAAAGATGGTATCTAGGATTTAAACTCATTTGTCCATGTTAACAAGGATGACTTTGGGAAATTAGCAGGAATTTACAAAATGTAAATGTGTACATTAGCTAGTAAGTGCCATATTATGCGATGTGTTCAGTAAATACAGAATATAAATAAATATACTTAAGCTCAACATAAGCCTACTGGCCTAAATTCAATACAACCTTCAGCAATAAACAATGAAGTGAATCAGGTGCTGGAGAAGAGCCATGAGACTTCATTATTATATTGTAGCAGGCATCTGGTTTATTAGCAGTTGGCAATCTGCATGTGGCCATGGCTACTATGACCAAGCGGCATAATCTCAGTGTTGTGCAAACATGTGTTGCCATCTGGCCCACTGTACATTGCCTTTTTCAGTCAGAACGCAGGCTGCCAGGGTAGAAAACATGGTTTATTGCTGAGGACTGCACACCATATTTCTACAGGCAGGTATCTATTCAAAATAAACAATAATAATATTTTAATTATAAATCCATCAGTTCATTGCTTCTAGAATGCCCTTCAGTTGATAATGTAGTATTACTGCAAGTGTGTTATGGAGTGTGTAACTCACACAGACTTTACCAACAGAGCAGAGAATGACATGTTAAAATTATTAGCCTCTGAGTCCTTCAATAAAGACTTAAACTGTGCTACAGAACCCAACAAGCTGTATTATATAATATATACTTGTATACTGAACATCAATATTCAACTTTTGTTCATATATGCATAATATGCATCCTTTATTACTAACTCACATTGAGGTCATTGCTGAATAATCATCTCATATTTGCTGCAATGTCCCTGGGCTGCATTTGTGAAAGGAATTTGACTTTACAGCATGCACAGACTGTTAAATGAAAGTTTCTGAGCCCTTTTCTTGATTCGTCTTCATCAAAAGCACATTTGAGGTCTCGCTCCCATAAGGCTGTGCTGGACGCATATCTTTCCTTATCAGGCCTGACAGCCTAATCTATGAAAAACAAAACCACTCATTCTCGCCCTGCCATCCAGAATCAGCCAAGCAGGCTAAAGATGAGGAGCACTCTCATAAAACTCTGCAATAATATTTAGCCCTTAAACAGATGAATCAGTGCTGAAAAGCAGGCACTTTCTGCTTCACTGTTGAATGCGACACCCGAACAATCCTTCATAAAGCAGCAATCCACATCCTGCACGACTGAATGAATAAACTCATATGACAACTTGTCATATGGCTTTCCTCAGTATTAGAATATAATACTGAATTATAAATTGGCATACTGGGAATTGGTACATTTTTTTTTGGTTGCTGTGCAAAAAAGTACATATGTTCGAAGTGTTTTGTGCATATTGTTAATATGGTGCATACTCACAAATATTCTGGTACACGAACCGTGAAAAAGTATTTGAATCATTTCAAGAAAAGGGTATCCAAACACATAAATACAAACATACATGGACATTGGTGCTAATTAAAACAAGAAATTCAAAGTACATGATAACAAAATTGGGCAGCACAGTGCTGTAATGGTTAGAACAGCATGAAGGTCCTGGGTTCAAAACCTGGGCCCATGCGTTTCTGTGTGGAGTTCTTCCTTGCATGGGTTTCCTCAGGATACTCTGGTTTCCTTCCACAGTCCAAGGACATGTGCATTAGGTTAATTGCATTTACATTTATGGCAGTTGTTAGACACCCTTATCCAGAGTGACTTGCATATAGCATTTTGCTGAGCTGAGCAATTGAGGATTAAGGACCTTGTTAAATGGCACCTTGGTGAACCTGAGGCTTGAACCACTGACCTTTGGATCAGTAATCAGAGTGTGAATGGTTGTGAGTGTGTTGGCCCTGAAATGGGCTGGCAAGCTGTTGGGGTGTACCCTGTCTTCGCCCAGTGTCACCTGAGACGAACTAGTAGGAGTAAATGCTTTGGCGAATGAGTGAGTGACAGCAAAATATCTAACCCTTTGAAAGCTCAGTAAAATTTGTCAATGAAGCAATTAAGTTTTGTTTTATTAATTACCAATTTATATAACAAAAAAAAGTTATTTCAACTAGGTTACCCCATTTTTAACTTTAAACTTTAACTTTTACTATTTATTTGCTGAGCCGCTTAGTTGCTATCTCAGGCAACTGGGCGAAAGCAGGATACTCACACCTAGGGGGAATTTGGAACTAATATACATGTCATTGGACTGTGGGAGGAAATTAGTATACCCACAGTATATGGAAAGTAGGTGTCAGTATATGCTTTAGGCTCAGCATGCAACGTACACAGATCATCGCTGTTTGCCTTTTTGCAAATTTTCTGAAACCTTTTCTACAGCTGAGAAACAATAGAATGAATGCTGAGTTGGTTGGTCTGGTGCACAATGCAAAGTCCTGTAATGTAGCTTCCTGAGGCTAGAAATGCAAAGGAATACATGCGGACCATTTTCCTTTTATGACCTAAGATCTGAATTCAGAGCTTTTTAAAGCTGACCTGATTAGGTCTTGTTTGGCAATAATGCGACCTGCTCTGTATTTAGCTGTGAATCTTGAAAATAGAATATTTTTCTTCTCTTTATGTGCATTTATTAATTTTTGAGTGATTGGAAAATTAAGAATAAGTGAATGTATTGTTAAAGTGAATCTATGAGCCAACTGCATAGCATATTTTTGGACATCTTGGCCTTTAAAAGAACCAATTGTCTTATTCTAAAATAGTTCATTTGAAAGGTCAATGTTGATGCGGGTAAGTTATGGATGTGAGCAAATATCTGTTCTGTATTTATATACACTATATGGTCAAAAATTTGTGGACACCTGACCACTACACCCATTTGGGCCTTTGGACCACCCCATTGCAGATTAAGTGTCTCTTTGCAATAAAAACAGACTCCACTGTTCTGGGAAGTTTTTTCCATTAGATTTTGTAGCATGGCTGTGGGGATTGCCAGCAGGCATATTAGTGAGGTCAGACAAAGATATAAGAAAGATTTCATGTCTTCATGTGCACAAGTGTTTTTATTTACATTTACATTTACATTTACATTTACATTTACATTTACATCCAACTTTGTGGTAGAGGTTATGGAAAGGCCCATATACACAGTTGGTGCCATGGACACATAGTGTGTGTTATTTCTGTGAGTGCATTTCCTTGACTCTGGTATTTCAACATTATATTAAATAACAGAATTTTTTTTCTTTTTTTCCAATAAAATAAATATTATTAAACATAAAACATTCATCAGTCTTGGACATAAAGCATATAAAGGGCCAGAATAATCAATAAGATTATTACTAACATTGATTTAGAGAGGGGCAGCACAGAGGCGTAGTAGTTAGCATGTCTGATTCACAATAAGATGGTCCTGGGTTCAAGTCTCAGGCTCAAGCGTTTTTGTGTGGAGTATGAATGTTCTCCCTTTGCATGTGTGGGCTTCCTCCAGGTACTCCGATTCGCACAGTCCAAAGACATGCACATTAGACTAATTGGCTACTCTAAATTACTCTAGGCGTGGATGTGATGTGGATGTGGATGTGAATGGTTTTGTGTGTGTGTGTTGGCTCTGCATTGGTCTGGTGACCTGTTCAGGGTGTGCACTGACTTCGCTCAGTGTCAGCTGAGTTAAGCTCCAGACTCCTGTTATCCTTACAATGAGTAAGTCATTTGGCAAATGAGTGTGTAAGTGAATTTTCATAAGTTTTCATAAGCAGTTTCATAAGTCAACAGTAACTTTCAAATTCTATTTTTGTCTTTTCAACCCATGTTCACACTCTTTTATAAATGTCTAGAATGTCTGAGTGTGTGTGTGTGTGTGTGTGTGTGTGTGTGTGTGTGTGTGTGTGTGTGTGTGTGTGTGTGTGTGTGT
>JAOUQZ010000044.1:24068353-24088086 GCA_028564935.1 Neosilurus hyrtlii
TGTGTGACTGATGGCCCTGCGATGGCCTGGCGAGCTGTCCAGGGTGTACCCCGCCCTTGCCCAGAGTTGGCTGAGATGAGCGCCAGCCTCCCCGCGACCCTAAGTAGGAATAAGCGGTTCAGAAGATGAATGAATGAATACAGGCTGCACTGTTGTTTTAGAGGTTTAATCTTCACGTCTCCATCCTGGCATAAGTTTTACTTGTGAGCTTATTGCAGTTGTCTACTCAACAGCCCCCATGCACTATTGATTGCCAAAAGAGTTGGTGTTTCTGCATTTACTTTTCTCACTGCATGTCACACTCCTGCTGTGGAAGTAACAGCAGTTTGACAGCATAATCTTTGATGACAAGTGCATTAATTTGTTACAACAGCTGAAGAGAAGCAGCATATGTGGGAGCCTGGGGCCACTTGTGGAACAACCCTATAGATTGAAAAAGACAGTAAGGATGAGAAACCTATCTGTCCAGGCTATACAGAGAGGAATATAGGAATATATTAGATAAATTTAAACAAGCAAAAACAGAACGGAGAATTTCTGTCCTCTGCTGTCCCTAACTGAAATGTCAGTGAGCACCGCGCAGAGCCAGGGCACAAATCTGGGCAGCCAAGCACTGGGCAAACTGCCGTCTGCTGTGCCAGGCTCAGTATGAGATGCAAAAAGATAGTGCACATGCTGAACTACTTCCACTACCATCCTGCTTTCACCTGGGACAAATTTTAAAGGAAAGATCAATAATTATTTTAATTAATACAACAGTCTATCAAATATATCACCCAAATATGTCACCTATCACCACAAACAGAGTCTTAATGTACCAAACTCACTTTTTGGGTGCATTAAAATTTCTTGATAAGTCTTGTGAATTAATTAATTATATGTGAAATACATTTTTTTGTCATACTTTCATCTCATTTTAACCAATTTTAAACTTTTTAGGTCATTTTAAAACTGAGGGGACCCTCTATTTATATGCTGTATGAGCATAAATGAACGTCATGTGACATATTTAATGAATCAGAATTTAATTGATTCAGCAGATCTCAGGAATATTCCATTTATTCCAAAGAGTTTTAAAGTAACTGTTTCCATGTAATAATTATTCTTACAAGATTTGAAAATTTGTTATATAATAGCATCATGTCATCTGTGCTGCAACTTGAAAAGGAGCTTTGACAGACAGAAAAGAAAAAAAAAAACAGGATGAAAACTGAAATGGAAATCTGTCATTCCAGTGATGAACATCTGGTGGTCAGGGGTGAGGTGTTGTTGGGGTGTTCAGTAAACATCCAACATTTCACTTATACCTGGATGGTAACTGCTAGCAAGAACTCACTCTCTTTATCACGCCGATACAAAGCTCTATTCTTCTTTTTTGTGTGTGCTTTACAAAACTTGTATAATTTCAGTTGATTATTTCATTTGTTTTTGCATTGACTTTAAATCTTCTCTAATGCCGTGCTTTATATTCATTCTGAAACTGTGAAACACCAATAAAACCATAAGAAAACAACCTATTAATTCTCTCTGTCTTTTGCCTAAGCAGTACGTAAAACAGATGAGTGTGCATAAAACAGATAAATGTGCACCTTAGAAGAAAAGAACAAGATGGAAGGCTTCAAATCATGAAATGGCCCTAGTACAGACTCCAGATTTAAACCCCATCAAACTGGTTTGCGATGACGTGAAGTGTGACACATTTGTGAAAAGTTCTGCAAGAGCATTTGGGAGAATTTTTTTAACAATATTTGATTTCCATTGTTGAAAGAATGCTCTGTGTGTGTTCATCTGTAATACCTGCAAAAGATGGTTACTTTGATGCGTAAATAAAATTAAGAATAAACTGTATTAAACAAAATAACTCTGTGACTCCTTTTTACCCTCGAACAGTTTTTTATGCTATAATTTCAAAGTACACCGAGACATTAAACTATAAATGCAAATAAAAACTAAAAAAAAATGGTGTTCTAAAACTTTTGGTGGGTATTGTATATGTCATTTTTTAAGTGCCTGTAATTGTGGAATGAGTTTTTAATTCTGGCATAATAAAACCTAATTAACAAATATACTTTGTAAACAGTCTCCTTTCTAACCTAACCAGTTAGGGATAAACACAAGAAAAACAAAGTAAACCATGATTTATCTGATTTATTTTTCTATTTTAAAGCGTGAAAATGATGACGCCCCTTGCTCTGAGTGACTGTGACAAACATTTAATCATTAATGTCAATTTAATTAATAATGTTTTTTAATCTTGAGATATCTAGCCAGTCAGGTTGTGTTGTTTTCATGCAGTATAATGTTGCTTATATGCCTGTACACAGGTTGAGTCTAAGTCTACATACTAAAATACTCATGTTACAGTAAAATAGTAATGACACCATTACTGGTATAATAATCCGTTATGGTATTTAGTATTGTAGTATGGTTCTGGATTCAACTGCAGTATGCACCCAGAACAGAAAACCCCTTCCCTATGATACAAGAGAGAGCGAGAGAGAGAGAGAGAGCGAGAGAAAGAGAGAGAGAGAGAGAGAGAGAACAAGTTACAACAGCATATAACAGACTCCAGGTAAGACTCTTATTATTAGTCAGCATGTTGAGAATCGTCATCAAGCTAAACAGTTTGCATTTAACTGGGCGTCATTTTGCTTTCCACTGCTTCATTAAGCTTTCATTTTCACCGCTGTATGAGAACATGTGGCTGAATTCCATTCTTCTCCTTGGGAGGACTCATGTTAAGTTCTCTGAAAGGCTGATTTTGCATTTGACTGTGGTGCTATTAAGAATGATGATTCAGGAACTTCTGAACAACTTGGCTCCTTTCCAGCTTTAAGACAGTAAGTGTTTAGAATTTTCCAACAGATCTTGCAACATTCTTTCCCCACTCATCCGTATATAGGCAAAGTTAATCACCATAATTACGCATAAAAAAAATGCTGAGACAACTTTTTATTCTCATGAGGGACAAAGAAAAAAGAGGGTGAGAGAGCACACATGGTGGCTCATTTTGTTATTAAGGTCAGTTTTTGAGGAGAAGTGAGAGTCGCCATTTTTGGCTGTGAAACTAATTAGAAGCGAACCCAGCTTCTCTCACCATGTTTCACAGAAAGTGCCACGGCGGGGAAGAACCTGACAGAGAGCTGAGCATGGAGCCTGAACTCCTCTGAGTTTAATAAAGCAGCGTACAACACACAAAATAGCTCTGCTGAACAAAAAAGGTCTGCTGAATAGGCTTGCAGAGGAAGTAGGATATAGACTGAGGGAGGATGTTGATGGGGGACAGGCGATAGGGGGACACAAAGGTAGACAGACAGCTGGAGCAGAACAGTGACCAACCTAGATGGATGAAAGTACAGTTTAGTTGTCTGAGCTCCAGTTTTTCAGATTCTGCACTGAACTTTCTTAAAGGTTTTATGTCAGGTAATCACCGTCTCCTACCTCGCTCACTCTCCCCTGGGCTTACACACACGATACACACAGTACCTCTGCTGCTGATGTACTGATGCAAGATGCAAACGGAAACTCCAGGAAGGATTAACTATGCTATAGTCAAAAGCGTGAATCCTTACATGACAAGCATTGCATGATACATACTGTATTGTAAATTGCTCTTTAATCAGACAATGCCATTCAAATTAAACCATACAGGTTAAAGGTACAGGGTGATGTTCTCAAACAAACATCATAACTTTGACCATAACATGGATGTGGGTGCCAAATAGGCTGGTTTGGTATATTATAAAGTATTTTTACACACAGTAGTCTCTGGAACTTGCAGTCTTCACTGATCCACTGTTGTGCAGGTGGAAACTCCTGATTGATGAGAAGGGTCAGAGGACAATGTCCAGACTGGGTTAAGCTTTCGCAAGAGCTACAATAATTCTCAACACTCACTCACTCTAACTCATTTACTGAACTGCTTATTCCTACTATTTAAGGTCTTAGGGTGGCTGAAACCTGGCTCAGCCAATATTGCTTTGCACTGCAACACACACACGCACACACACACACACACACACACACACACACACACACACACACACACACACACTCACAGCTAATTGGACAGTATGAAGACTCTGGAGTAACCGGAGGAAACCCAAACAAGCACGGGGAGAACATGCAAACTCCATGCATAAACACTAGCCCAGGGCTCAAACCCAGAACTTTTTTGCTGTGAGGCAGACATTTAACCACTACCGCCCACTCTGAACACCCGCTCTTTATAGCTGTAGTGAGCAGAAAAGCATCTCGGAATGCATAACATGTTCAATCTTGAGGCAGACAGAGCGAGAGCAGCAGAAGACTACACTAGGTACCATTTCTGTCAACAGGAATCTGGGTCTACAGTGGGCACAAACTGACAGTAAGCGAATGGACATTTGAAGGTTGAAGATTTACTGGGTGATTTTCCGACTGGACAATTATAACTGTGTTTCATAATAATGTTTTCAGTGAAGCCTAACTACATACCTGACCGTATTTAAACACAAGTATCACTTTACACTATGCTATTATTATCAGCAGATTGATAACCAATTATAACTGGAATTGGCGACATCATACTTTAATGGTCCTCTTACACATTCACTACATCAACTCAAAACCTTAATCGCAATTTAGCATTTCTTTCCCATAATTGGTGACTTGGTAAAGAAAAAGTTTATTTTGAAAAGTATTGGATCCTGTTCTCTCAGGCTTGTATCCCATTGTGTTGGTGTCATGGTGCTAAGCATTCAGATAGCAAGTCAGTGCATTATCAGTCTGAATACAAGGCAGATCGAGTCCAGCTAAATGTCAGTGTTCTGCTCTTGTTTGTTCTTAGCTTTTCCCATATTCCAGTGCCTGTGGTATTAAACTCTGGGGCAACAGAGTTGGCCTCAATTCTCTTCCTGTCCTCCCCCACAATATCTCTCTCTTTTTCTCTCTCTCATGCTATACTTTTTCATTCCTCTTTCTCTCTCTCTCCCCCCTGACTCATTCTTTCTCTCTCACCCCCAGAGGAGGGAAATCTCACTATACCTCTATGGGGACTGTTGGCAGCAAGTGCAGAGCCCCTGAGATGCCAAGCTGGCAATGCCTGCTGTCAGATCCATCCATGCTGGCTGACCTCGCCCTCAATGCCCCACACGCCTCTGCCAGGCAGCCGGGAGCTGTTGACTCACTTCTCTGCTTTTCCTCCTGCATATTGGCACCAGTGCCACGCCAATGCAGGCTCACCTTGGTATTGTTGCCATGCTGTGGGCACATCACACTGGCACAGGGCTGGCATATTCAGAACAGGGCAGTTGTGTCTTGTTTGCAGTATCCCAGTGTCACTCCAAAGTCCACCCTGGGGTCACTTTCAGCCTGTTGTTTGTAAAAACTGGCACCAGAGCTTTTTCAGTAAGTCAACTTTTCAGTCTTTACAATGTCACTCATAGTATACACTACCTAGTTTTAACAAATAGCTAGTGCGCCACAAAAACAAGCAATCATCACAATAAATTGTAATCAAGGATGCACATCTCTTCTCTGGCCTCTAACTCTTGTCTGGGTTCATCTTGATTTCTGGTGATTTTCACTGTTTCCTTCATTGATGCACAGGAAAATGACATGTTTTCTAGGCCAAGGAGACTTTCTGAGAACAATCACAAAGATCATAACTACTGTCCTCTATGTCTTTGGGAAACTGTGTGAGTGCTACAGAAGCTAAACAGTATGTAAATGTAGCTTGCGCTAATTACACTCCCAGACAGGAGACAGCAGGAAACATCCCAATAACTAGCTTTGAGGCTGGAACATAAAAACAAACACAAGGAAGAAAAAAAATACTTGACAGAAATCAAAGGCACACATTCCACTACAGATCAGACTGGCTCATTACAATTACTGCTCCACTGTTACTGTGGCCTGCTTCATATCCAACAGCCAGCGATGTCCAGTGTTTTATACCGTCCCATGCTTTATACATACTATATTGATTTTCACACTCCTAGTGGGTCTTTCCTGTGTGGATATAAATTGTGCATGTGTTTCAGTTACATATAATTGGCTATAAACTAAAACAGATCATATTTAGGAAACTTTTCTGAAACTTTCTGATCATTACTGGCTGCTGAGCATTCATGGAAAGAAACAGAGCCAATCAGATTTATGTCTCATCAGTTCTTCGGTAAAATACCTATTTTTGGCATTTTAATTTGCTTTCATACCCTGACCCTAAACGTATATACCCCAGTCATTTCTTTGTAATGTACCGTGTTCTTACAATTAGGCACCTAAAAATTGTGAAAATGTTCTTTTCTGAAAAAAAGTTTTTAATTGGTGTTTAGATTTCCTTTTCTGCCTTCATGTTTAATTTTACAGTTTTCATTATAAGTTAGCATTTTTCACTGGTTGTGCCGTTATCATGAGTTCTACAATTATGTTTGGTTATGATGTAATTTCAGTGTGAAATTGTGTGGAGTGAGTTCGAGTTCTTAAAAGAACCACACGAGAAGGTAATAAAGTCCACCTTGTTACAATCCTGCAAATATTTGCTTCATTAGGATAAAATGACTGATTTGTATTTAAAGCAGTGTGTTTTCCAAGATTCCACTGCAGTGCCGCCATTTGCCCAGGTAATAATGTTATCTGGTAGCTGAGGTTGGATTGATATTTACTGTGATTAAATATCTAATACAGGATCCTAATTGTATTTTTCATGATCAGTTTAAACTGAAAAACAGCAGTTTTCTTTTTATCTGGTGGTTAGACTGATCTCTTTGTGCTGGTGATATGAGTCAAAAGTCATTCCATGACTGTACACAAGGAAAGTCATGTACTGTACATGTAAAAGTGTTTACTGTAGAGTCATGTAAAGAAACTTTGGATGGATTTCTTCTCCAACATTTGAGCAAAAAAAATAACATTTTATTACAGTGCCAACAAATGAGGGTATGGAAGCCCATTTCCAGCAGTACAGAAAATGATGGCTTGTAAGTCATAATTATGAGTAAGTAAGTCATAATTGTGGAATGCCAAGTTATATTGTGAGATGCTGAGTCATAATTATGAATTAGTACATCATAATGTGAGATACTTTGTTGTAATTATAAGTAAGTCATAATTATAAGATACAAAGTCATAATTATGAGTTGGTAAGTTCTAGTTATGGGATGCTAAGTCATAATTTCAAGATTCTAAGTCTGACTTACTAACTCATAATTACAACTTAGCTATCTCATAATTATGACTTACAAGCCAACTTTTTTTCTCCATATGATTTTAATCTACAGTGCTTGAAAAAACTACAAGGAAAATTAGATTTTTCAATTATGTATTAAACAAATTATTTACAGATGTAATATTCCTCTGGGGACAAAGTAAATGCACCCTTGGCCACAGAAGCTTGTATTGCTCCTTTGGCAGAAATAACTTCTTGTAGGTGTTTTGCATAGTTGTTCATCAGTCTCTGATATTGGCTTGCTGAGATTTTTGAACACTGTTCCTTCAGTTACATGGTTTTCTTGCATGTGCTTTACTTTTTAAATCCCCCACATTTCAATTGGGTTCACAGCTGTGCTTTACACAAGCCATTCCATAACTTCTTTTCTTATTTGTTAGCTTAGCTTCCTTTGTGGATTTGTGTGTTTAGTATCAATACACTGTTGAAATATTCACCTTCACCTATCAGAAACATTCACACCTCACCCTATCTTTGAGCACTGTTTGATATGATGCAGAATTTGTAGTTGAATCAATTACTGCAAGCTGCACAGGCCCTGAAACAGCAATGCAACCCTCAACCGCAACATTTTCGCCCCCTGCGTTACAGTTGTTATGAGGTTCTTCTTTTGGTCAAATGTGTACTATGACTGTGGCCAAACTAGTTTATATTTGATTTGTTTACCCAGAGCACAATATTACAAAAGATTGGCCTTTGCCTCTATGTTTATTGGCAAATTATAGTCTTGCACCAACATGCTGTTTTGACAGCAAAAGCTTTTGTCTTGCATACCATGCAGGTCAAATCTGTCTAATCTCTTTCTGATTGCAGAGTTGTGCAATTTTACATCTATAATTGCCTGTTAGCATAGTTTTCCGCAGGTCCTGTGATGAAATTTTGGTGTCCTTGGAGACCTCTTTCTGCATTAATTTATTTGCTTTCTGGTTGAATTTGCTGGGGTGGGTTTTCATGGAAAAATTGGCAATTGTTTAAAATGATGAAACATCTGGATGATTTTTGTTACAGTGGAATTATTAATTTAAAATCATTGTAAGACCTTTTAATTCCCTTGCCAGACCCACAGAAGTCCGCAACCTTTCAAGCTTACAAATTTAGAGAACTCTTTAGCTCTTGGTATGATGACACCACACACTTCCAAGCAAAAGAGTAAAGAGAACGTCTGACTGTAAATGTCAGGTTTAAATAAGACTTGTTCCACCTGCAAGAGGTCCTGATCAATCTACATTTACGGCATTTGGCAGACACCCTTATCAAGGACAACTTACATTTTATCTCATATATATAACTGTGCAGTTGAGGTTTAAGAGCCTGGATCAGGAGCCCAACAGTGGCAGATTTGTGGCACTGGGGCTTGAACCCCTAAACTTCTAATTATTAACCCAGAGCCTTAATCACTGAGCCATCACTGTCATTAGGTAGTACAATTGTTTCTAATTTTATGGAGGTGTTATAAAGTAAACTCACTATACTCACTAGTGTACTTACCTTTTTCCATGTGACTGCTCTGTTCTTTCATTGTTTATTTCAGTTTTGAAATGATCTCAATTGTCAGTTCTATGTGCTATTTGTTGGATCACCTTTATCTCTAGGCATAGTATCAAAGAGGGTCAAATGTTTACTGTTTCAGATATTTTGAAAAAAATCAACAATTTCCATTTTTATCACATGAATGTATGCGATTAGATTAATATTCTGGCTGCTTCACTTGATTCTAATTAATTACTTGTGTGTAAATAATCAGATTTTGCCAGATTTTTGAGTACCCAAGACAGGGTATTTCCAAGCAACTATCACATCACCGCCACCAAACAAACAAACAAACAAACAAACATCAAAAGTCAAGAATATAAATACAGACTGAAGGAGTATCTAACTATCATCTTTTTGTAATTGCTGTCAAATTAAAACAGTGTAGCATTAGAGCAAAAGAAAATTAAAAGATTATATCTCCCTCACTCTCTTATGTAGCATTTGAATTATACTTACGACTGTAGTCTGAATACTGATGTGTACAATTTGGGTATTAAATCCTGACTGGGGTGGCACGGTGGTGTAGTGTTTGGCACTTCCATATCACAGCAAGAAAGTTCTGATTTCAAACAATCTGCCTGGTGAGGATGTTTCTGTGTGGAGTTTGCATGTTCTCCCTGTGCTTGTGCAGGTTTCCTCTGGGTGTTTTAGTTTCATCCCACAGCCTAAAGACATAAACATTAGGCTAACTGGATCTTTTTGATTGCCCCAATGTGTGAGTGTGAATGGCTGTGTGTGTGTTGTCCCTGCAATGGTTTGGTGAGCTATTCAGGGTGTACCCCTCCTTTGCCCAGTGTCCCCAAATTCTTAAAACAAGAATTTTCCCCCCTCTATTTTGGTCATGAACAACACATGGGTTATCAAAACCTCATAACCATGGTTTATTTTTCCTTCATGGGGGAGGTACCTTGTATTCTAAGAGTTTTCCCTCATAGTATATACTCATAGTGTATTTGTTTCACTGAAGAAGTTTGCAATACATTAAATTCATGACTATGGCAGCTTGAGGTGTATTATATTTATAGTGCTTACCTACAAGTGCGTTATTAATAGGTACATGCGCTTGTCAACAGAGAGCTTTGATGATTAGTGTTACTTCCTGAATGTGTTTTCCTCCATGCCAAGGCCAATTTTCTCTCGCAAATAAACAATCCTTTTTCAAACTCTCCATCTCTTTCTCTCTGAGAGCATATCGTTTAAGGGTTTCAATAATACTTCAGATATGCATCAGATGTGAAGTAAACAACACCTCACTATTTAGCCAGAGGGTAAAAAAAACAAAAACTTTTCAGCAAAAAAAACTTAAATAGTTTTCAGAGTTGGCATTTACATTGATGCGCTCCACAGGATCTCAAAAGACGGAACATCCGCAGTGCATTCTGCATGTAAAAAAGGAAGACAGCCTTCCCATTGTGTGACACACACTTCCATACATCATAAGGAAAGCATTAAGCCAGGTCTCACACTTTCCTAAGACACACAATCATTACAGCAGGACTGTGAGCTGCTTTTGTCTTTGCTGTCACTGATAAATTCCACACTCTGTGCCTGGCGAACCACACCTTATTAACACTGACTGCCATAACTAGACCAGATGTCACAGGCCCATTGTCATACAAATGCAGCTAATTAATCCTCTCCAACTACACTCTCATAGACCCTACTAGCCTGTTGCTGAATTGTTCACTTTTGATTCATTGTGCTGCACCATTTCCTCTGGAACGTTCCTGGCTGCTGTTCCTGGTGTGTGTGTGTGCGGGACCTTTGGGTGTGTTGGGTGAAGAGCAGTCAGACCTGACTTCTAGTGATGGATGATGCTTAATAAGGGAATGAAGTAAAATGATGTCAGGGAATAACACATTTCTCCATAATTATTTTGTGCATTGGTCTGAGCAGTAATTGCCGCAGTTTTGGTCTACGCTGCACTGATGCACAAGTGATGGATGTCAGTTGTCAAGCAGAGCTGAAGAGTAGGTGAAAAATTCTGTGAAAAATTCTATTTCCTCAGAAGGCAATCTCTTTGTGTTGCCTGTGTCTATTTAGATAAGATTCCGTTCTGCCTGTCAAACTTCTAAGCCATAGTCAAATTACGGGACTATGCTGATGACACACAAAAGTACCTCTCAGTATTTCAGATTTCACTAATGATGGAGACCTATAACCTCCAGTCTCATTGACGGTATCAACAGAATCCTCAGTGGGCTCTGCTGTAATCTTTTTATGTCTGTCAAAAGATGGTTACCTTTCAATAAAGATCATTATTGTGGTTTATAATTAAAAAGAAAATAAAGTAAACAAAATAGTGCTGTATCCTTCCCCATTTTGAATCTTAGTTTGTACTTTTCACTTTTGGTTTTTGTACTAGAGAAAAATATACCACACTGTAATATAAATATCTGCATATATGTGAAGATCTACATGGAAGAAAAAGAACAGCTGAATGAATCTATAATTAGGAAGAATGTGCATTTCATCAACAAGCTGTATACTTACCCCAGTGCTAAATTAACACCCAGGGTAGTGTTTCTATAAGTCCAGCAGGACACAAATGAATACTATAAGAGATAATTTAGCACTGGAGGTCCTAATGGAGCTCTGGAGATTTTCGATGGAGATAAGAATATGCCTTGAGTAACACTAATCACTAAAGCCATCATCTCAATTAGACTCAGGCTAGACTTGCTATAAATAAACGACGCCATTACATTCTCAACGAAGAATCACACATTATGAGAGAAACGAGAACAAGCATTTGCTTAGAAGATGGAAATGGACAAAAGAAAAGAAAGGTGTCATTTTCATAATACACACGTGTTATAAATTAGATTTTGTGAAATAAAACGAGGACAAACAGTGATGGAGAGCTGTGTGAATGTGTGTACAACTGCCAGAAAGGGATGGAATCCTAAAGCTGAGTATACATGCTGCGTATTCTGAAGATAAACAGACAAATACACATCAGTTGGTCAATTTCAGGCGATTTTTAGAGTGAATTAGCTGGTGGTAATTACCAGTTAAGTATTATAGTTAAACCCTCAAAACTGATGACAAATTGTAAATGTGACCTTTACTTAATAAAAAATCACAGTATTCTTTCCAAGGGATATCAATTTTGCATGGTCTGTTGTTGTTGGTGAAATCAAACAAGTAGCATTTTTAACCTCTGTGCACATCAGTAAACCTATTTGATTTCTTAAGAGTCTGCCAACACATTATGACAAGTTGATTTAGGCAAGACTCATAAAACCTGACTGCAATTGTGCACTTGTAACATTTATCTTCAGGCGAGGAGCAGTTTGATAGATGAGACCTCGTGATCTAGTGTTGAGCGTCAGGCATCGATTCCCCTGAGAGCAAACCACCTGCTCTCTGCTTTCCAGACTGTGAGAGACACAAGTGTGAAATATGATAATTTTATCTTCAACACTCTTGTCAGGGAGAGATCCTTGCACTTCTTCACTTTGACTGAGATAAGGCATGTAGCTTTTGGCAAGGCATCAACCGAAAGTGTTGCAACGCTGGACTTGTTTCTCTTTATGGAGAGAAACAGTGATTCTTTGTTTTCAATAGACAGGAATTTCATCTTCTTTTGTTGGCATGATAAAGAGTTTCAGGAAGCCAAGATACCTGAGAAATAAGAGTTAACTGAGGCATGGCTCGTCAGCTTTTGAAAAAAAAAGAACAGCTGGCAAAACCATAAGGGTATAACAGAGGAGGACTACTGGAGCAAACCATAAGATGTTTATTTACACAATGTTTATTGATTTACAGTCAGAAAATAAAACTCAATTATTGATTATGTGTAAAGACTGATCATTTCTATTACACGTTGGGTGTTAAATGACTTAGCTTCATGATCGTCATTGCATTGGTGACCTAATTTATTTCAATCATGATGTCCTTGCAACAGTGCACTTATGCAACCAATTGACTGTCTAGACAAAAGACACTATCCTACTTCAAATGGCTGTCTCAGCCTTATGAGCCAAAGCCTTTGATCTATCCTCTCTCTGTCAATCTTTTTCTGAACAATATGCTCCATATTCACCCACCCTTAAGGAGAAGCTGAAGAGTATCCAGTCTTGTTTTTGAATTTGACTTTTATAATAGGGCGTAAACTCCTTTAGACTAATAAACATAGCAAATATGAGGATAACAGGAGCCATCATTCTTCATGCTCATCCTGGACTTCCAGTAACAAAGCTGGAATCTGTTTAGGCATTAGAAGATTTTGTCCATCTGTACTGCATCATTGTCTTTATAATTCTCCCAATTTGAGTAACACCAACCATAGGGCTGATTGCATATGCAATCATTCTTTATGAATAACCACAAGTATTGAAGAGTAAGTGAGTCATGTTTCTTTATCATTGATACTGAAAGCACTGTGTTGAATATCTGTGCCGATATTTACACTTCAGCGCATGATGTTCATGTGGAATGGGCTTCAGATTGAACATAGTTTGGGTGTATTATATTTAGGAATGGTTTTTATTCGAGAAATTATGATTTTATCTGTAAATATGATGTCAGAACACAGCATTATTTGCATAATCTTTAACAACAGTGCTGGGTAGTGTAGTCTTCACTGTGAATGATCTGCATCAGTAGTTATGTCTGTGCACTCAGAGGATAAAGAGCATGTTCAGCTTCCACTCACACCCTAATCAAGCTGTTTTCTTCAGTTCCTGCTGAGATAAGTGACCACACAGTGAAGACTGAATCAGTCTGTGACCTTTGCGTGGGAGTAAAGTCACCTTCGCGCTGAGCCAGAAAGAGGTGCTGCTGGGTTCTTTTTTCGTCACTAACACAGAAGTGTGGAGTTTGTGTTTACGGATGTGAAAGGATGGGGATTGCATGGCGGCTGCCTGTCGAGCATGCCAACTTCGCATTTAAGACAATGATACGAATGCCGGCAGCTCTGCAGGTGGGCACAGCAGGCCAGTGGAGCTGCATATGCTCTACTGCTGCCAGCACATTGCCAGCAGTGTATTTTTGGGGCCAACTTTAACAGGACCGCGTGTACTCAGTACATGGAAAAATGCTTCAAAGGCAGAAAATAGCCTCTCGCACATTTGAAAATTGGTGTGATTTCGCTGTTTGAGTTTGATCTCTTTAGGGGGTTGGGCACACTGTAAATATTTAGAAACAATAACACATTTGTGACAAAGGCAGGGGGGCGGGGGGGTATGCTTAAAGAAACAGAAAGAGTGAGATCCACATTAAACGAGCTAATAGAGCCTCTGGCATCTTGTGGGTGTAATGTGGGTGTTTGTAAGCTAATGCAATATCCATTCTTATGAGAATAAACACCTCACTTCTACAGCTCAATAGTAATTTACCAAGCTCTTCTTCTGATGCATAACTCAACCAAACAATAACCTGCACCTGACCTTCAAATGTCAAAAAGTAAAACCAAAAATGATTTAAAATACAAATACAGGTGGTCAGTGGTGATCACGTTTCTTGTTTTATTCCCAACATTGTTACTGTACATGCATTGTTAAAGTCCCTAAAGCCTTTTTGTGAAATTTGAAATTCAGATATAACCATTTTCATACATCTCAATAAAAAACATGCATCCAAGTATTAGATTAAAAATGCATATATCTCTTGACTGTGATCCATAAAAGAATGAACAATCTATGCACATCAGCTCCTTCATTAAGCCCTTGTAGGGCATCCTATGTTCCTTCAATGCCACACACAGAGTGACCTTCTGGAATGATGTGGGTGGTTAGTATTCGCTCAGTTATAGCATACACCATTAAAGTCAAGCCATGTGTGACATTTGACACATCATTTTCTCTGTCATTCCAGAGTGCTGCCAGTTCCACAGTGCATGCATAGATACGGAACTCATTCTCTGATTATTGCAGAAAGTCACGCAGGACTCTGCACAGCACCCAATCATCCCAATAAATGAAGGCATTCAGCAATGAGCCGCAATCAGACTCCCACTGAGCTGAGCGTGCATTTCCACAGACATCTCCCTCACTGCAGCCTGAACTCAGTGCCAATGATTAATTAATACAGCAGCCAAATGACTTACATTATTCTCTCTCCTCCTAAACAATTTCATCTGCCTAACCACTACAGAGCAAATGGTGGGTTCACATCAACGGGTCATTATTTTTTGCCCTCAGCTTATTCACAAACTCAGAACTCAGTCACGAACACTCGTATTGAACAGCTGCTGAATGGATACACAGTACAGAGCATTTCTCATTTTACCATATCTATATTTAACCGAACAGAAATATTGATATACGAAATTCTTGAAAGCGCACCAGAAAGCAATGATTGTCTATTATTCCACCTGCAGACAATAAAAGCATAGTAATTAGTCATGAGTGTGGAATTCCCAATGTTAAGTCAGAATCAGATTGAACTCTGTATGAGTAAACCCTAACAATATTACTGTGCACAGATTAATCCCAAGGGACCATCTAAACTCTCCAAAATCAGGGTGACGTGAATCATCTGGGAGCAGATGCTTACATGTTGACTTATTACAGCTTGTGCTCTGTGTTTCCCAGAGAGATTCACATTTCACAACACAAGGCAGCTTTGCAATATATGTGTATATATTGTACACATTTCTATGAAGATCAACATTTAATTTTCATACAGAAAAAATTTATATAATGAGTCAAAGTCATGCTGAGTTTAAACAACAATTTTATATATACAGACACACACTACAGGGATCCATGGGAAAAGTAAAGTATTATTTATTGATGGTTTATTTTTACGTTTTGAAAGCAAGACAATAGTCACGCATACTCCGTTATGACATCTTTTTAAAACTCATTCACAGTTGAAACATTACAAAATGCAAACACGATATTACATAGATTTCTTAGTATATTTTTGGGATGGCATTTTGTTACATTTATAGGCTTTAAGAATCAGTGACCATGGAAAACTGTTAGTTTTTGTCTTCCAAAAATCAATCAAATTCAGGATAATGTCCATTATTCATGTAGTATATACTAATAATACTTACATATGCCTAGCTCTAACATTTGTAGCATTATTTACACATATTTACAGAAATGCTAATATTATATCCATGCATTGTGAAATTTTGAGCTTTATCTATTTATGAAAGTAGTGTAATATTCCAGAGTAGTGCCTATTCCAAAAACTAAGAACCCTTAATGTGAAACCTTTATATTTTTAAACCTATGTTTGCCCATCATTTTGGTTCCAGTTTCTTACTAGGGATAAAAATGATGATACATTATTAATGTAACATGCTGTAACCAGTAACTGCACGATCGCTTTAAAATGTAACCCTACAGAATGAACAGTCTTGTCAAAGTATAGTGCTTGTGTTCACCACTGACAGTTTCATAATGTTATTATGTGTCTGACAACATGGAAAGAATCCCTACAGAGCTACACCTGTGTCTGTTTACATCAATAACTGTAAAGAAACTGAAGAAAATTACTATTTCTGTGCTCATTGTTTTACCTTTAACTTTTTCTGGTCTCTGATGTAGCACCCTTCTCAGTATATGTATTCCATTATCTCATGTGGCTGTTTTCTGATGTTTATAAAAAGAAACTTTTGCCATTACTTTGAAAAAAATATATATCTGTAGGGATAATTTTAATGTTGCAAAATACTTTGGTAACATTTTGAGCCTGTCAGTGGTGTAAGTACGGCCCCTTTTAATATAATGATTAAGGCACTGCCTAAAGGTGAAGCTTCCCATAGTGTCTTTGTCAGTAGTGCTTATTTACTTTTGAGTTCCTTACCTCTCTTAGCATTCTCATTGTGCATGGATGGACTGGAAGGCAGTCTGCTCATGGATGAAGAGTGTTCAATAGTTTTTTTATTTATGAAACTTTTCAGTAATGACCTTTACTGTGTGTAAAGGTATTTTTGCTCGACATGCACTGTACAAGAATATAAATAACTGTCTGTTTTGTTTTGAAAGTGCCCTGATCATCCCATTGTAATTAATGACAAATTTCCAAATAGAATATTGTATGCAATTATATTAATTATTTTTAGGCTATCCATTAACGGGCCAAATACAACTATTTATTTATTTATTTTTTTAAGTAAAGTAATTTTCCTATTGTTTGAATGGGAAGCACTAACTTTATGTTCATTCTTGCAATTCTTCATATTTACTGATTCACCTCTTCCATGTGGTGTCACTCCACTTGATATGGTTCAAATGTTTTCTTATTTCACACTTTGCACTAAATTCCCTATGTGCAAGTGTATATGAATGTCCTTGTCCCAGCTTTAAGACCACAAACCAATGGAGCAGTGCCTTCTTATTTCAAGCTACATCATGCCCTAGAAGAAGGGCTTTTCAAATGGTATTATTGCAGAACAGTACCTCAGGAAAAAATACTCTAAGGTAATAAGACATTAGACCTTGCTTTTATAAACATTTAAATTGCATTTACTCTTTTTCCCAGGGTGGTGCTAAAATTACTGTAAATACATTATGTGTATTGATTTTTTTGTATTATTAAAATGCTATTGTACATAAGGAAAAAATAAAATAACAATAGAGATAGTGAATATTTGAAGCATTATTATAATTATTATTCTGCTTTTGATAGGACTAAACTTTGTGCATAAAGCAGGCTTATGGTTTCTCCTCTTCAGATTTTCACCCCATTACACATGAGGAATATGTTTGGACCCTTGAAATTTGGTACCACATTTAATGCAGGGGATGATGTAAAGTTCATTTACTGCCTTGATTTTGGCATGGGGCAATTTGAAGTGTCTTAGCCCCTAATTGGTTGCAGAATATGTTCATCATTCACCTATGCAGCTATACAGGTTCTTTAGACTTCTGCAAACTTAAATCGATAATAAAGTTGTGCTGGAGGCCCAGGTCTTGTTTTACTTCATATTCTATACTCTATAGTCTTTGCTCTTTCTCTTGGGACAGTGACTTTAGAGCAAGGACCAACAATGTGTCTCTTCTGGCCACTCTGTACACACAGAGGAATCAAAGGCTGACTTATTACCTCTCATCCTCTCCCCCATCTTTTTCTGCTAAGTCCAAATAAAAATGAGTTCAAGTGAGAAACACACAATTAATCTGAACTCTGAAGGAGCATGAGCCCTGAGTGTTCCCCAGAGGATGACTAAAGGACACACAGTCCCTCTCTTCCTTCTCGGCACTGCCTGTTGGAGAAACAGCATGAAAACAGTAAAACAAATTAGGGAAGGAACATAAAGGAGACCCCAAATTAAACACCCATTAGAGCGGTAAAATGCTCTTGTAAAAAGTTATGTACTTCATCATAAATCAAATTATGTCATATCAAATTATTCAATTTGTTTCAGGACATGCAAGAGTAATTTCATTTATAGCATTATTGCCGAACTGCTTTATTATGTAGGAAAAGAATATATTGGTGCAAGAAACAATGAATATGTACTTTAAAAAGAAGCTAATCAAATAGAGTTGGAGAAAATTCTTCTGATTCAACACATCGGAGCCAGATGGAACTAGTGGTCCATCACAATGTGCTTGACAGCAGGGATTTGACAGCTTCAAAGTGCAGTTCAAACTATTTTCTGGAGCACTTTGATGAAGCAGAAGAAATACACCACTGTAAAAACCTATATTGCCTTCATTGCCAAACTGTTTATCAGTTATTACCTGATAACATGCACTATTCTGTATTCGCTCAAGTTTGGTCATGCATGATTGTATTCTTTATTCACTATAAAGCACATACTTTCTAATATATGCAGTCTTTTTGGATGCAGGATCTTTAATGTGTACGGTATCATAAAAATCAATTACTAACCATATGTGCGACCAGTCATTGATTCAGGGGCTCTGGAAGAATGTAAGCTCATATCACAAGAACAAGAGCTTCAACTCATTATAATGTGAGATTCCTTAGCAAGTACTGAGAGACAAAATGGAAAAAAGACACATTATGTAAAAGAAATCTCAAATGGAGATTTTACACTTGAGTCTTCCCAGTGCTGGTGAAATACCAAATAAAGCTAATCTAGGAGCCATTCTACCCTTTATTTTTATTTAAATCTTTTTTGACAGCCCCTTTAAAAAGCACGCTTTCCCCTGGTTCTTCTGATGTCTGGGATTTACACACTTCTGTCTGTTAAATATGCACAGAATCTAATTAAATACGACTGCCTGCTTCCTGGGTTCATTTTAGAGCTGTGGATCTGCTGCAGTGTTCCATTCTACAATATCTGCAATTTAACCATGAACTGAAATTTTGCCATTAGATTGGTATAAACCACTGCAATTAACTTACAGTTATTTTCTCACTCACTCATCACTCATTCATTTGTCGAACCGTTTAATCTTACTAAAGTCACAAGGAGGTTCTGGTGCTTATCTCAGCCGAGTCTGGGTGAAGGTGGGGTATACCCTGCACAGTTTGCCAAACCATCGCAGGGCCACCATTCACACTCACACTCTCATCTAGGGGCAATCTGGAACAGTCAATTAGCCTAGTGTGCATGTCTTTGGACTGTGGAAAGAAACCGAAGTACCTGGAGGAAACCCACACAAGCACAGGGAAAACATGGAAACTCCACACAGAAATGCCCAAGGACCTTCTTGCTGTGAGGCGGACATGCTAACCACTCTCAACACCTGCACTTTACGGTGGTGAGCAGAAAAGCATCTCAGAATACGTAATTTGTTCAATCTTGAGGCAGATAGTGCTATAGCAGCAGAAGACTACATTGGGTACGTCTGTCATCCATGCCACCGTGCTACCCAATTGCAGTTTTTTCAAACATCCTGTGGTCTGCATGTAAGAATAAACTGGTTTGATAAAGAGATAACTGACCACTGAAAGATAAAATTGTTAATGAAAATGTTAACCTTTACTCCTGAAGCACCAAGATATCCAAATATGAGGAAACAAGCATAATGCCACACAGTATGTTAATGAATTTCTTAACTGTTGGGCTGCTTGAAAAAAATAGCCTTAATATCAGTATCAAAGTAAGTGT
>JAOUQZ010000044.1:24115488-24132239 GCA_028564935.1 Neosilurus hyrtlii
GATGGCCTGGCGAGCTGTCCAGGGTGTACCCCGCCCTCGCCCAGAGTCGGCTGAGATGGGCGCCAGCCTCCCCGCGAAGTAGGAATAAGCGGTTCAGAAGATGAATGAATGAATGAATAGCCGCATCGCAATCCTGCCACCCTTTCCACAGCACCCCCATACACCTTGTTTACCCCTGAGCACCTAAATAAAGGATCACTGCTTTCATCGTATTCCCGTGTGTCTGTCCTGCATTTGGGTCTATCAGTTTCTTGGTATCAGGTCTTACATCCTCATCATTAGAAGATTGAAAGTTTGAATCTTGATGATGTCACAAGCACCTATTGCTTGGAGTAAAATAAATCAAATTGGCCATGTAGCTGTGAATTATTTCCCCCTGTCTAATTGTGAGTGTTCATGGGGTTGTATATGTGGAAGTTTTCACCTTCCTTTTTGTTCAAACAGTAATTTGAAATGATGAGGTTGGTTGGCTTCATGCATCTTGAATGAAGGAGGTTATGTATTCACCAGCAAGGGAGGTTATGTATTCACCAGCATCTGTTTGTTTATTTGTTTGTCTGTTATGCTACTATGAAAAAACTACTGAACCGATTTTCACTAAAGTTGGTGGATAGATGCGGTATGGGCCTGGCAAGAACCTGTAACATTTTGGAGCAGATCCAGATCACGACTTATTAATTTATTAAAGTATTTTAACAAGCCCTTGTTTCCGTTAGCAAGATTATGCCAAAATTACTCTTCTCATTTTCATCAGACTTGTCAGAGAGGTGGGACCTAGACCTGGAAAGAACACATTGCATTTTGGATCAGATCCAAATTCAGGGGTTTTTGAAAGATAATTAAAGGATTTTCTGTTAGCAAGATTATGCAAAAGTTATTGCATATACTTTATATATGCATACAATTATTGTTATATTAATCAGACCTGGTGGAGGGATGAGGTAAGGCCTGGGAAGAACCCAGTAAATTAAGAGGGTGATCTCTGCATGGGGTCATGTTAAAATAATTCCTGAACTCTCAAGAATGCCTATTGTTTAATATGCGCCAAAATGAGACACCCTTTGGGGGGAGACATTTCATTATATCTGTGTCAAGTTATAATAATCCATTTGTGCCTGGTTGCAGTGCCTTGCACTTTATAAGTGCTCCTCTAGTAAGTTTTTCAGCTAACAGTGTCAATCAACATGACTAGTGATGTCAGACTGATCCAACATGATTTGAAGTCCACTTGTGCCCCAAGGGACCTCATTTAATTTACCTACCAATTACACTGACATAGTGCCATTAGACACTTGGGTATAGTTTTGCTGATCTTAGCAAACCAATCAATCTTACTATAGCCATCTGAGCCCACAGCCTCAATGCATAACAAAACCTCCTAATAAAGACCCTCACCATCTCTACAGTCCTTATTATCACAGCTGTCTTAGTGGAGATAATACTGTTTAAAGTAAGTGGCGTGTATATATCTACGAGGACCTGAGGGCAGTGAAGCAGAAAGCTCTGTGCCTTGGCTGTACATTCTCTATTTATAGAGCTATTTCCTTATATATAATACAACAAGTCTTCAGGGGCCATACCCAACTGGTCGGTTGCTTCACTCAAGGCACGTCGTCTGTTTAGATGTTAACACCCATCCTGCACTGTTGTGTTTTGTTCCATGTTGACACTCACCCTCAAGTGCATCTGAGCTGGAACTGATTGTCCCAGCTTCTTGTTTATGTAATCGCCTAGCCTGAAGCTGGTGCCACAGAAGAGTATTTTGGGTCAACACTTTTCACAATGCAGAATGAGAGAGAACAGATCCTGAGAAAGACTTTTATAGGTGTCAGATTTCTCCCAAACAAAGCCCTTCTTTTTGAGTGTAGATCACTTCCTGGAAGGTTTGAGGTATTGATATTAAAAAGAACGTCTGTTATTGGTTGTCAGTTTAACCTACAAGGGTGAGTACTCTCCACCCCCTCTCTGTTTACAGAATCTTTTTCCATAGATGACCTAGCTCATTACAGCTCTCTTGTCGAGAGCTGATCAGATTTCTTCAGGAACAGTTTGTTCTCTGAAATGGGTCTGCTCACCCTCACTAACACATTTTCATTGTTCCTGAATTTTCCAAGAGAACAGATGACACATCAGTACCTGGGATAATGTGACCATTTAACTTCTTGTATATATCAGAGTCTCCTTCATTTTGTCAGACTAAGCCCAGATCCATTGCAGCACCCTGTTTGTTCCTTACAGGCCTGTTGGTTTTGTTGAGGGTTTTTTTTTTGGATCCTTTGATAGATAGATAGATAGATAGATAGATAGATAGATAGATAGATAGATAGATAGATATATAGATATATAGATAGATAGATAGATAGATAGATAGATAGATAGATAGATAGATAGATAAGTAACTTGCACAATATGTTGTGTGTGTGAGATACATTTATTGTTGTGGTCCTAATGCAGCACTGCTGAGAAAGCACAGTAGCAGGGTTCTGTATTTCCAGTCCTAAACTGTACATTTCATCTACTATAATCAGGTGAAAAATATCTCCAAAACAAGTCTCGAACATGTATTCTAAGAGTGTGTATGTGTGTAAGAGGTTAGTTACAGCAAAATAGGTCAAATGAAAAGTGGTCATTACAGAGAAAATCAGGAAATGAGAGGTGAAAGATGCCCTACTTTTCCTGCCTTGTTTAAGTTTGTTTACAAAAATAAATCTCTGCAAACTGTGAGATACACATTCAGATAATGAGGACAATACCAATACTTTTTTATTTTGCAGAAAAAATCAATTACACTGCAAGTGCATATGTTCTTGTGTACATTTCAGCATTGATTTTTACACTAAATTACCCCTGACGTAGACGCCTGAAACTGAACCAAGACAACAGAGCTTAACCCCTAAATGATCTCATTTTCCAAACTGCTTCATCCTTTATTATGGTTGGTGGGAGGCTAAAGCCTATCTAGGCGAAGGTGGGGTACACCCTGAACAGCTCCCCAGTCCATTGCAAGGCCAGCACACACAACCATTCACACTCAAACTTTAGGGCAATTTGGAACAGCCATTTAGCTTAATGTGCATGGACTGTGGGAGGAAACCTAAATGCTGTAGGAAACCCGAGCAAGCACAGTGAGAACATGCAAACTTCACCCAGAAACACTCTTGCTGTGAGGAGACATGCTAAACACTATGTCACCCTGCCACCCACTTACATAGTAAGCTATACTATTTATATTCGACATTCATTCAATAATTAGGTTATTTTCTGAACCGCTTAATCCTAATAAGCGTCACGGGTAGGCTGGCGCCCATCTCAGCCCACTTTGGGCGAGGGCTGAGTACACCCTGAACAGCTTACCAGGCCATCACAGGGCTGCTCATCATCTAGTAGGTTGCTAACTAGCTGAGGTGAGTCTGTGGCATGACAGTGCTGTTAATTGCATCATATTATGGAGCTTTAAGTCCAATGTCTGTTGTTTCCTCAGAAAATTGATGAATCATGCCATGAAGTTATGGAAAAGACTAGTGGAATCCAGGCTAAGTGGAGAGGTGGTGACCTGTGAATGGTTTCATATCACATAAGAGTAACATAGATGCCATATTTGCTTTGAGAATGTTGCACTGGGTGTTGGTGGATATGGAGAAAGCATACAATAGGATGCTAAGAGAGGAGTTGTGGTACGATATGAGGAAGTCAGGAGTGAATTATATGAGAGTGATGGTACAGAGTATGTATGTGGACAGCGTGACAGTGGTAAAGTGTGTCATAGGAATGACCAAGTCAGGATTTCAGGATTTAAAAAAAAAAAAAAAAAATTCTGTTTTAAACCCACAAGGCTAATTATTTCCTCTGCATTTAACCTATCCAAAGTGAGCACACACACGTAAACTGTGAGCAGACACACTTGGAGCAGTGGGCTGCCACACACATTGGGGATGCCCGGAGTGGAAGTTAGAGGAAGGGAAGGTGCAACTCACTCCCACACCATCACACATTGTTCCTGCTGGTTCGGGAAACGAACTGGTGGGCTTTTGGTCCCAAAGCTGCTTCTCTAACCGATTGATAACCAAATGGAGGTGGGATTACATCAAGGATCAGCTCTGAGTCCTTTCTTGTTTGCACTGTTCATGAACAGGTTGACCGATGGGGTAAAGAGTCTCCATGGACTATGATGTTTGTGAATGACATTGAGATCTGTAGTGAGAGCAGGGAACAGATGTTGATGAGTCTGGAGAGGTGGAGCTATGCACTGGAGAGAAGAGGAATGAAAGTCAGCAGGAGTAAGACAGTATATATGTGTGAATGAAAGTGAGGGTAATGAAATAGTGCAACTGCAAGGGGTAGAGGTGAGAAACGAAGATGGATTTAAATACTTGGGGTCGACTATCCAAGGTAACAGAGAGTGTGGTAGAGAAGTGAAGAAGGGAGTGCAGGCAGGGTGTAATGGGTGGAGAAGAGTGGCTCGAGTGATTTGTGGTAAAAGAGTATCTGCAAGAGTGAAGGGAAAGGTTTATAAGACAGTAGTGAGACCAGCTACAGTAACACAGACTAAAAGACAGGAGGTGGAGCTGAAAGTGGCAAAGATGAAAATGCTGCAATTTTCTCTGAGAGTGGCAACAATAGACATAATTAGAAATAAATATGCTAGAGAGACAGCACTGGTAGGAGTGCTGGGGAATAAAGTGAGAGAGGCCTGATTGGGACAATTTGGGCATGTGCAGAGGCGGGCTGAAAGGTATATTGGTTGAAGAATGTTGAGGATAGAGCTACCTAGTAGGAGGAGAAGGGGAAGGCCAAAGAGGAGATTTATGGATGTGGTAAGGGAGGACATGCAGGTGATTGATATGATGAAATGAGATGCAGAGGACAGAGCAAGATGGAGACGGATGATTCGCTGTGGCGACCCCTAACGAGAAAAGAAGAAGTCTGTTGTGTCTCTTAATTCTACACTGGATTCCTCTTTAATATGGTATTGAACTTTACAAGGAAATGGTAAATTTAAAAAAGCCACAACCATCAACTTTGCACCTGAATCACTAAACACATTTCAACATTCATACAGACCAACATTTCCTCATAAATGTTTAATGGGTTTTAATATGAGGTTTTTCTTTATTCTCCACGATAATTATTCTCAATATCTTAACCCTTAAACAAGTGGAAAACAAATTGAAAAGAAAAAAAATAATGATATTATTCTTCTATTTAAGATTCAAGTTAAACATTCTCATTATTATTTTTTTTAATATCTTGTAATATTTGGATTTTATGAGATGTAACTCCCAATATAAATCAAATTCAAATTTATTTGTCACATGCAAAATCATACACAGTACCATATGTAGTGAAATGCTTGTTATGACTGTCCTAAAATGTGAAGAACAAGTTATCACTAAAACTAAAACTATTTAAAGGACTTTATAGTTAAAGGTCAATATAAATATAAAAATGCAAAATAGAAAATAAAATTCAAATATATAAAATAAAATATAAAATATAGGATATAAAATATATAAAATGAAATATAAATGCAATATAAATGCAATTTAATTAAATATAAATGCAGTGGCGATTTTACAGGTAATATTGTGTGCAAAGTGTCAAATGTCTGTGTGCAACCATCAGCTGAGGTGGAATGTAATGTTTATGTGTGGGGTAGAGTCTAGAAAATCCAGGTACTAGGTGTTCTGGTTCAGGGCCTGAACAGCCTTCAGGAAGACGCTCCTCCCCATTTGCTCAATGGTTGCTTTCAAGGAACGGAAACGTTTCCCTGACTGCAACAGAGAGAAGAGTCCATTGTTAGGATGGCTGAGGTCCTTTGTTATCTTCCTGGCTTTGGTCCAGCACCGCTTGCTGTATATAGTGTCCAGGTCAGGAAGCTTGATACGGATGGTACGCTCTGCTGATCGCACCACCCTCTGGAGAGCTTGCCTGTCCTGTTTGGCGCTGTTTCCAAACCAGGCTGTGATACTTCCTGTCAGGATGCTTTCAATGGTGCAGGTGTAGAAAGTCTTCAGCACCCTTGAGGGCAGTTTAAAGTCTGTCAGGCATCTGAGATGAAAGCGACGCTGCCGGGCCTTCTTCACCAGGGTGTTAACATGACAGGACCATGTCAGGTCCCGTGTGATGTAAACACTTAGGTACCGGAAACTGTCCACTCTCTCCACTGGGGTCCCGTTGATGATCAGGGGCTGGTAATTCCTCTCCTGCTTTGTGCCGAAGTCCACTATCAGCTCCTTAGTCTTGCTGACGTTCAGAAGGAGGTTGTTGTCCTGGCACAATAATTCCAAGTTTCTAGCCTCCTCTAGGTAGGCCGTCTCATCGTTGTTAGAGGTCAGGCCCACCACAGTGTCGTTCGCAAACTTGATGATGTTGGTGGAGCTAGAAGAGGCCACACAGTCATAGGTATATAACGAATACAGCAAGGGGCTCAGAACACGGCCCTGGGGGGCTCCAGTGCTGAGGGTGAGTGAGGTGCTGAGCAGTGTATGAAGGTGGAGTTAGAAGCCTGTACCATGACCCTTCGTTATTTATTTATTCGCTTGCTCGCTTGCTCACTCACTGTCTTAGCCGCAAAAAACTGGCTGGCTGAGACTACAGGTGGGCAATGGGACTGGGATACTGCAGGCCATATGGAATCTTACAAAAATGTGGAAGGCTTTTACCTTCATGCAGGCATAAATAAGCAATGAAAAATGAAACATTTTAGAATGTGAACACATACAGCAGAGGGCATATTGCACACCAGTTTAATGTATTATATTTGTTATTTATTTTTTATTTATTTAAATTATTTTTTTTGCTTGACTAACAGTAGTGTCTACAGTACTTATATTGTAGTGTGCATTTTAATTCACTGATGGTCAAAATGAAAATCCATCAGCACCATAATATTTAAAAGCAACCAGTTCTGAATGTTCAACCAACACCACTATAGAATTGCTTATAGATTCTTGTGCACAGTCGACACAATGATAATGTGACTTACCCCAGCAAGCTGAACAGTCCAATATTGATTCTGAAACTCACAGTAGCTGAATCTGAATCGGCTGCTTTAATGAGTTCACAAAAAAAAAACAAAAAAAAAAAAACACCCGCTCAGCCAGTTGTTTGCAGGAACTGACACTAAATCAGCAGTTAAATAGAATAACAGTACTATGCTAGATCAGTGCACTCCAGTAGGACATTAGTCAGACTGCTTGGTTTAAAGATCTGGGTCCAAAATCCCAATGCTGCTAATAAAAGTGGAGAAAAAGACTGAAAGCCATTTTTTGTGTGTGGATGAGACAGAAAATGTGAGCAAGCATGACAGAGAATACAACTGTAGGTGTGGAGCAGAATAAGGGGAATCCAAATCCATAATCCTAACACTTACTCTTTCACACAAACACACATAACAGTCTTCTCTTATTGTGAACACAAAATCAGTAGTGTAGGTTTCATTGCAAGCTTCGGGTAGCAGTATAGCAGGCAAATGCCTCCCAGAAACAGGATGTTTTCGACAAACCAGCCTTCAGGCAAATGTTCATTGCTAGAGGTGGGATGAGTTGCATACTCAGAAAAATTGTAACAAGTCATTTCCACATATGGGTCATTCTGGGATAAACAGCAACATTTCCGGGACATAGAATCTCAAAATAAGTCTTTCTGGTTAGTTTTTGTTACTAATACAATTTTTGACAGTCTGTCCTTTGACAAATGTTAAGGAAAGATAGTTGCACAAGATTTTATGAGAGGATTTTGAACCATCTTCTGGGTTGTCAAAATGCTATGGATGTTACTGAGTCAGTACTTGACCTACAGTTTTCAAAGAACAGCGGCAACTCCAAAGAACTTCTTAACATAAAATGTTTGATACACTTATGCTGATTGTCTACAAAAATATTTTATGCTGCAGATATCATTAGATAAATTAATAACATTTGTTAAGATGGACGTTACCCAGTCGGTTCCCTAAATTTATTTTTTCATTACATGATACGATGGATTTAATAATGGCTAATATACTAGAAATTGAAATTAAGTAAACATTTGACGTAATTTCATAAATTGTAAAGCTCGTTTACTTATTATTATTATTATTATTATTATTATAATTAGTAGTAGTAATAGTAGTGAAAAGTTTTTTTTAATAATTTTTTTTTTCTTTCTTTCTTATCCTCAGAGCTTTCCCAAAAAAAATCCTGTATGTTTTACTGCATTCTCTTTTTTAAATTGATTTGGGATTTTGGCATAATGCAAGTGACACTGCACCCCTGGAGCACATGCTTACATTATATATAAGGGCATATGCCTATACAAGTATGTAACAACCAGCCACGCTCGCAGACAACTTTACACTGCTGTGTTCTCCTATTTGTAAGCATATGACTGTGTTGTGAATAGGCAGTTCTCTCACTCTGTTAACTCTCTGCCCATCAGTACTTTTCAAATTTGTTGTGCTCATTACAGCACTGATTCAACGTGATGCCAGGTTTTGCAGTCAGATTAAAAAAATGACAGTGTCAACATTACTGTGAAACTTGTGGAATAGACTGTAGCGTAGTTTCTGTGTATGCAGCAGAACCAACTTTCCTGCCCGCAACAATGATGGCAGTGTAAAAAAGCCCAACATTCTTTTAGGTTTTGGAGAACTGTGTATTAGTCCATAACTGCATCTCTGCATGCCATGTCTACATATAAACCTTTTGTAGATACAAAAATGTACAGCAGGCTTTAACATATCTCAGCCTTATCATAGAATCAGAAACACATCCAGTGTGAATTGGCATTCAGAATTCTGAGCGCTGTTGCTGCATGATTGAATTGAACTGTTATATGTGAAACATGATTGGTAAGATTATTTAGACAGTCATGGTCAGCTGTAGTACTTTACAGGTTGAGTAATCATATTAATGCTTATACAGAACCATACATTTTTGTCTATAGCAGTGTGTCCTGCAGTACCATTGCAGTAAATAGCTGAATATTTTCCCTGCTAGTACATCACATACATTCAGATAAAGCTCCAAATAAGCTTATAATTAAGTATTCTGGGGTTTGGGAGCAAAATTAAGATGTGCAGGGTAGGGGTGGAGCAGTAATGAGAAACACTGATCTAGCCCTTAAAACCAGTAAATGCAATTTGTGAGCATATTGTGTTCTCAGCCTCGAAATCCAGGAATTATTTACCCCTCAGATCATTAGAAGAAGAAGAACTTACCCTTTCCATACATCATAGCAAATTCACCATCAATCAATATTTCAGTGTTTCGAAAATATGTTCACTATTTTCTTTAAAATGCTTTACATCTGATATTATTTCTCAGTATTTTTTTGAGGGGAAACACGTTTTTGTTTCATACATCCACAGTTATTTATATGGGTTTTTTATGTGTCTAAATAAGTTTAATAAATCACCAATACCACAAATATAGCAAAATGTCTGTAAAGGGAAACCCCCCCCCCCCCAATATTTTTTTTCTTTTTAATAATAATAAATAAATAAAAGCCTCAGCAGTGCCACAGGCTAATAGCATCCATGCCACGCCACACTGAGAACGTAATTCATGCAAAAGGGGCCCAAACCAAGTCCTGAGTACATATGCATGATTGTACTTTTCAGAGGGCTGACATTTCTGTATTTAAAATCCCTTTTTTATTGATTTCATGTAATATTAAAATTTTCTGAGATTTTGGATTTGGGGTTTTCATAAACTGTAAGCATAACTGTAACATAATCATCAAAATTATAACAAATAAAGGCTTGAAATATTTTACTTTGCATGTAATAAATCTGTATAGTATATTAGTTTCACCTTTTAAGTAACAAATGAACTTTTGCACGATATTTACTAATATTTTGAGTTTAACCTGTATGTACACAGTCTGCGAGTATTATTGTATGTACTAACACAAAAAACTTCAGATGCACTTTATCTGCATGAGAGACACACAGCATTCTAGAAAGATATATGACAGGCATGATAGCTTCTAATACCTGTTTTATTTTACCATTCTATTCTTTGACCCGTAAATTTATCACATTTCATTCAGGTAATAAAAAATATAAGTCATGATATTTCCATTTTCCACGATGACACATTGAACTCTTTAATACCAGGTCAGACCATTCCATAGTTGGAGAGAGAGAGAGACTCACACAGTGAGAGAGAGAGAGAGAGAGAGACAGAAAGAGAGCGAGAGAAGCATAAATTCTAGACCCTCAATTATCACTAGGTTTTCAACCAAACCAGACCTCATAATTCACTGACACACTCATATCAAAGACTATTGCGAAGTTCATCCTCCCTCTTTCCCACTGATATTGATGATGCATTAATTTCTTAAGTAGGAGGTCAACGTTCAAGCACCTTGCAGTCACTCACCACATTCACAGGTCCACTACTGTCAAGTTCGGTATTATCTGAAAGCTGTATGGTAACAATAATACTCTGTTCAGCGTGGATCTGCAAATGGTGCTATTAAAAATGTACAGGCTTTGCAGGCTCCGGTGTGCTTCCTCAGCTACATGTCATCCAAACTGGGTCAGCCCCCCTTCCCTCCATCTCTCTCTTACTCCCTTTCTGCACCCTTTCTGTCTCTCTTCCTGAAAGTACTGCTCTCTGCCTGGGAATTCTCATAGAGCTACAAAGCAGCACATGCTACAGGCAGTCTCCCTGCTTCTGTATTCTTTTACATCAAATGTGTCCGCAATGTACCATGAATTTACCCCATGAATCACTGATATAGTACTTTATGACAATTCTTTTATGAAATACACTTATCAAGCATTGTTACCCCTTTTTCAAACCATAATACACACATGTCTTAAAAAAGTGCATCAGTATCTTCGTTCACTGAGAAAACGCACCATTTCATGTTTCAATTTAGAATGTTACTGAACCATGAGACTGGGATCCTACATGGATTCCCTTGCAGTCAGAATGTGAATAGCCAATGTCCAAAGGTCTCTGGGATGTCTGCTCCAATAATCAGTAACACTCTCTGAAGTGATTGTTCACCAGCCTAAAAAAACCCTGTTTGTTCAGGCCCAGTGGCTATCAGTGGCACTGAAGTGTGGCTGAGAGAGAGCAGCCTGAAGACAATGTTCTCTAGGGTCTCCAGCAAAACAGCGAAATAAACAATTATCACAGTCTGGATGCTAAACTATATGGGTTATGAAGCTTTTAAAAGAATCACCGCTGTTTATCATCCTTATCCAAAAACAGGGACAGTATTGTACAGGGTGACCCAATAAAACCTCCCACATTTCAAAGGTACATGAAAATAAATCTGTAAAGATAATCAAATTATTATTTGCACACGTGAAACTTCATTCAGTACAGTTTTTATACATCACATTTTAAAGATGTTATTCTCCAAATGGTGGCTGTCATTGTCTATACACGCTTAGAGGTGAGTTCTTAAGGCTGCTGTGGCTCGATGGGTCATGCTGGGTGGAACAGCAGATATCTCCTCCTTGGGGTAGATGCGTATACACTCATGATTTATGGTAGCCCCCAGAAAAAAATCACAAGGTGTGAGATCAGGAGAATATGCTGGCCACCCAACATCGCCACTTGACGAGATCATCCGATTCAGAAACATTTCCCTCAGCAGTTCCAAAGATCTTCGTGCTGTGTGTTGTAGCTCCATCTTGCTGTGTGCTCCCGAAAAAAAAACATGTTAGTGACTGAGGACAGTTGGGGTTGGGCTACCAACAGACCTTATCTTGATCCTTTTTTTTTTTCTCCTTTGAAATGTGGGAGGTTTTCTTGGGTCACCCTGTATATAAAAGCCCTAGAGTGTGTGTAATCTGCATACACATTTCTTTAAATGGTTTTGAGAAAATCTGGATTATTTTGTAATGCATAGTGTCAATATATGTTACACTTATTCTCAGTTCAAATAAACAAAATCCATTTTCAGGCTTAACCTTCAGATAGGGACATTTTCAAATACAAGAGTCAGACTATAATATCGGTACATATGATTACACATATGACCTGCGGATAGCAACCTGCACTCTTCATAGAAGGTCACTTCTGTTTTATAGGTTTAAGCTTTTTGTCACAAATAAGAACTTATTCTAAATAGGCCCCTTGTTCACATTACCTAATTTTAGCAAATCAGATTTAATAACAATCGCCACATTTAAATAAACACCGGAATAGTTAGTGTGTATCTGCCACACATTGTTTAAAACCTAATAAAAAAAACAATTATTCATTTTGATGTTTTTTTCCTGTACTGTGCATCAAGTGGATATTAAAATAACCCAGAATTGTAATTGTGTCTTTGTGGATTCTGTGAGTAGTTCATAAAATATTATTTAGGACCTAACAACCATATAAAGAATAGTTTAAAATGATATTAGCACCATACAAAAGAGAATTCAGATCAAATATATTTAATTTGACTGTTCTGTGGATCGTTTGTGAATCTCCAGCTTTCCATCAGCTTGGAGTGTGAGTGAGGTCCACACTGATCCCTGGATCTGCCATTGAAACCCTGTGATTGTAAAGCGGAGCGACAGAAATGTAAAAGCAAACAGATCAACGTGTGCAGCTCCTGTCACAGCTGTCTGCTGTTAAATAATGGCTCCTGCTGATTCCACCCTGCTAGTGCAATTACCCAGCGCTCTAGAGACTCAAGTGCAGACTGTCCCAACACTTGGATAATGATTCTCCACAAATTGATGACACCCGTGGCCTCGTTTGCTCAAGGTAGATTAACCTAAGAGAGAGTCTGTTTTCTTTTCTTGCTCAGTGAGAACTGAGTGGGTGAGAAAAATTCATTGTGAGTGCTACAAATGAAAGGTAAATCCAATCACACACCCAATTTGTCAAAAATCTGTGAACACTTGATTTCCTTTGCTACTGACATACTGGAGTTAATTTTTTGTTAACTTTGTACCCAGTAAATTAGAGTAAATATTTTGGGATTTCTTTTTTTTTTATGAATTTTTGCCAAACATTCTACGGACTAAGCAGACAACTCACAACCACAGTCTCTTGGTGATTAAATACTTAACATAACATAAATGACTTTAAGGATTTAAAAAGTTTACATATTTAATGCATTTTACTTTCGCATACTATGCATAACAGAGACTGAATGATAGTTTTTGGTATAAAAGTGAAAGTACCATCTGTTGCCAGTGTGTGAAATTGCAGTTTCAAACTGTTGTTACTGCTCAACATTTTACCATTTGCTTTATCAGCATGTGTGCATCAAATCACATTCATCAGGATTAATTGGCCTGCTTAATAGATTAATTTCACAGCAAAGGCAAAAATCATGATGAAACAAGGAACAGACTAGGACTGTTTACTTTTTCTTTATTATGAAGTGCCACAAAATTCCTGGTGCCTTGTGCTTTTACAACAGTTGAAGACTGGCTCAAAAATTGCAGTACATGTTAGTCCTATTTCATTCAGAGTTCCCCTGATCAGGAGTTATCAGATTAATCAGTTGTAAAAATCCCCCCCCACAAATAAGTATTTACACTTAGGTTACATCACCCCTTAAACTGAGCATCTCAGATATTCTTCATTTATGATACAAAAACTAAGGTCAAACTAGTATAGTAATTATCTACCTGAATCTAGGGTTTTGTGCTACTTTTAAGATAGGAAGTGCTTTCAGCAGAAATCTGAGGGACACCTAGACTGGAGAAATGCAGGAATCTTAAAGTAATCAAAGTCTGAACTGCAGTGGAAGTGGATTACAGACCAGCTGTGCAAAGATTCATCTTCCCTGCTACCGGCAATCTTTCTCATTCTTTTGAGTTAAATGTGGAAGACCCCCCTCCCAAACTGGGTGTTCCAGAGATTTGGAGAATGATACTGAACTGCTTAGAGCAGAGTTACAGCACTTCAAGCCTACATCCTAAAACTACGTTTAAATTAGAGGCAGGCAGTGCATAACAGCAGAGCAAAGGAAATGAATTTATACTTTTCTTTTTAAGTCTTATCGACTGGCTAATACTACACTGGCATTTTCCCTGATGTTGTATTTTCTTCTGTTTGATTATTAGTAGATCAAAACATACCTGATTTATTTTTTTTTAAGAAAAAGCTGCTATAGGCAACAGTTCAAAAATACCATGCATTACATGATTATTGCTGTATATATCCTTATGAAAATCCCAAAATATTGCCCATTGATACTACCTAGGTTTTGGCAAAATGATAAGCCTACGTTTTATGATATTGGCATAGATTCATTCTTTTTTTGTTTTTTTGCATGCATGCATTACATAGGCATATGAAATTAAAGAATTCGAAAATCAAATTGTGATTCAAAATCAAATGCTTTGGCATGTTAATACAACATGGATATGCAAATGAATGTGCAAAACATGATGAAAAACAAACAAATATAACGCACACAAATAAATAAATAAATAAACAGATAGATAAGTAGATAAATAAATAAATAAATAGATAAATACATGAATGAATGAATGAATGAATGAATGAATGAATAATCTTTCAATCCATTTATCGCAGGGTCACTTGCAGCAATATAATAATATCACGTGATATGAAAAAAAATCAAAAATCAAAAAGAAAAGTTATTGAACAGCACTGTCACTCAAACCTTGCCCGTGCAGGACCTCCCCCTCTCTGCACTGTCAGCACTGAACTCTGAACAGCATACGAAGCCTCAGTATTCCCTTAGGGTAAAAAGCGTGTAGAAGAATGGTCACTCTGCCGAAATCACGCTTGGAGGGGCGAGAGTGCGCCCTTGAAGCACGCCGACTCGTGGTGTTTGTTCAGGTACGACTTGAGCGCGAACGTCTTGCTGCAGCGCGCGCACTTGAAGTGTTTGAAGGCCGAGTGCGTCTGCATGTGCGCGCGCAGGTTGGAGCGGTCGGCGAACGCCTTCCCGCAGTGCGCGCAGCCGAAAGGCTTCTCTCCTGTGTGTGAGCGCATGTGGCCCTGCAGCAGCCAAGGACGGCTGAAGGCTTTGCCACAAACATCGCACTTGTGTCGTAGGTCATGCGTGAGGACGTGCATGGCCATGGCCGGCATGGACACATACACTTTGCCGCAGGTCGGGCACTTCTTTGCCATCTTGCTGTCCAGGCTACGGTGCGTTTGTTTGTGGCGACTCAGATTTGATGACGTGGCATATGACTTGCCGCACTCGGTGCACGTGTGTCGAGGCGGACTGCGTGTTCCTCCGGCCGCCCTGCGCCGTGAGCGTCCATCCGTGATGAAGAATGCGTGCGCCGTGTAGCTGCCATTCACCGCTGCGTCGCCGTTGATCGAGCCGCCCGTGGTGTCCGAGCGCGGGCTGTCCGCCTGGTAATCACTGTGAGCGCCATCATACAGAGGCTCCGGAGAGGGAACCTTAACACCACTATCAGTCTCTGCATCATATACTGCTGGGGTAATGTAGTCTCTAATGTAACCTGCAGAGAAACAACAAGCACTTTCATTCAATTGTGCTCCCACGCAATGAAAGGAACAGAAAACTGGACAGTTAACAGATTTCAACTACTTTTTCATCAAAAGGTTATTTTGTAGAATTGAACTTTCATGTTCTCCCTTTCTGGCCTCTACAGTTTCACACATTCCTCTTAAATCCTGGATAGGACTGTTGATGCTCTTTATTATGGTGCCAGTTTTGTTGTTGCTACGCTTTGTTGGTGATCCTTTACACACACACACACACACACACACACACACACACACACACACACACACACACACATATATACATATATATATATATATATATATATATATATATATATGTCCCAGCTGCAAAACAACTTTTTAGACACTAATGCAATACAAAGGGATGACTCTGGAACTGAGGCTGCCTGATGGAGCATGTACACTGCAGTATATCAAGAGCACTGACCGTCTCTTTGACCGACACTGTACAGGACTCGAATTACTCCAATAAAAAGCAACGGACCTGAGAACGCCCTTAAGCAGGTTGTCATCATGCGCGCAACCAGGTTACCTCCGAACCCACATGTCAAAAAGTACACCACGACAGGTATTACATATGACAGTAGGCTATATCAGGCTTAGAAGACACTGGTCGCACATAAGTAGTTGAAATAAATCGAGTGATCTATAGCTATATTTGTGTGTATATATGTATATATGCATGCATCCTTTTGGCGTGGAGGATTTAACCTATTACCTTCCATGCACTGCTCGCGCGTGGTCGGAAAGTTAAGCACAGGGGAATTATTCAGAAGGGTTTTTACTAAACATCACTAGATTTATAAGATAACCAAGCTTTAGGATTACAGTGATGATGTCTGGTTCTACTTATGATCGATCGTCTACACTCAGTCCCACATAAAGTGTGTGCTGAGTTTACAGAAACGCACAGCAGGAGAAACAGGAGAAAAGCTTTTTAACTAACCTTTGTCGTGGATCCGCAGGTTCAGGTCAGATCTTGACCTGCCATAGGCGCTCTCCAGCTCTGCGCATGAGAAATCATCTAGCTTTACCTTCTTCACCAGGAAAGACCTTGGCATGTTTAGAGCGCGCGGCGCACACAGACCCTTCCACTACGCTCTCTTCTCTCGGTTTACCCACACCACAACCGGAAACGAGGAAAGGGACAGCTCAAAGATCCTGGAGCCAATCCGGAGAGTCAGACAGGTACAGGAGGATGAAGACGAGAACCGTCCCCTCTCTCTCTCTCTCTCTCTCTCTCTCTCTCTGTGCGTGTGTGTGTGTGTGTGTGTGTGTGTGCGCGCGCGCGCTCTGTGGTGTGGTTTCACCGCTCGAGCGAAA
>JAOUQZ010000044.1:24132339-24151978 GCA_028564935.1 Neosilurus hyrtlii
CGTGTGTGTGAGTGTGTGTGTGTGTGTGTGTGTGTGTGTGCGCGCGCGCTCTGTGGTGTGGTTTCACCGCTCGAGCGAAATGCGACTCCTCCTAAAGAACACACACACACACACACACACACACACACACACACACACACACACACACACACACACACACAGTGGGTTTTGCAAAAATCGAAGTGCAAAAGTGAAGCACGAAGGCGTTTCCAGAGGTACTGCTGACGGGAGGGTATAAATCTGTGGTGTCCACTGCCTCCTGCCTCCTTCCTCCTTCCTCCCTCCTGCTCCGCTCCTTGTGGATGTGCGCGCGCTTGATCAGCACTGAGCGCTTTATACGCGCGCCGATCAGGTGGCGCACTGTGAGGGGAAGCGCTTAATGTAATCCACCCGAAACCTCCCGGGAATGGCGCTGCGCGAAAATGATTTATTGATGCTCTCTGTCGTCTCTCCGTCTGATTTTCTATTTTTTCCCACTTTTTTTTTTTTTTTACTTTTGTGTGCAAGGTGAACCGCCATGTTTCGGTAAGATATGAAAGGAAATTGATGTTTTAGGGGAGAAAAGGGAAGGAAACGGTGTAACAAGCCTCAATGTCGCTTCATTTCATGTTTTGCAGAAATGACAAATTCTTTTAAATAACAGACAACAGAAGTTTCAATGTGTGTCTTGTCTTTTAATAGTGTTACTAAAATAATTCACATTTTGTTTAATCCTTGTATTTGAAACTGATAATAACATTTTACTGAAGACTGTTGATCTTCATGTCCTCATCTTTGTTCTTTCTATTGCAGGATCGTGATTGGCCGCACTGACCGCTTATCACGTCACATACGTGACGCCTCTCACCTTTTGAGCATTTGGAACGCACCTTCTGAAATACTGGCGTTAGCACTTTCTGCAAGAAGGTCCCAGGTTCAAGCCCTATGCCCGGCAAGAGCGTTTCTGTTTGAAATTTGCATATCCTCCGTGTGCTTGAATGGGTTTTCCTCTGGGTGTTCTGGTTTCCTCCCACAGTCCAAGGACATAAACATCAGGATAATTGGATATTCTTGATTGCCCCTAGTGTGTGAATGTGAGTATGAATGGTGGTGGTGGTGCTGGTGGTGGTGGTGTGTGTGATGGTCTGGTGAGCTCTTCAGGGTTTACCTGCCTTCGCCTGCAGTTGGTTGGGATGGGCCCCAGTCTCCCCTCATCCCTAGTAGAGAATGAAGCAGTTGGGAAAACAACATGAAATCTATGAAGCTGGGGTTAGCATGATGGTGCGGTACGGTCACCTCACAGAAAACAGGGTCCAGGTTTGAACCTGGTGGTCGAACAGTGGGCCTTTCTGCACTGAGATTCCTCCAACAGTAATAGTTGCAGGTTGTAATAGACTGGTAACCTGTCCAGGCTTTCACATGAAGTCAGCTGGGATTGACTTCAGTTTACCCATGACCTGTAAGGGATAAATACTTTTGAGAATGAATGTGTAAATAGGTTGATTTAGATCTAATTCCATGCAAACATAACTACAGGGAAAAAGGAGAAATGATATGGAGGAGAAAGAAAGTTGTGCTGGGAGGCTGCTATCTTGCACTCCGTTCTGAACAGATGACAACAACGGAATGGAGAAACAATCTAGCAATCATTTTATTTTTCGTATTTTTGATCTGAAGTTTTGTTATCCATGTGTTGTTTTATTCTGAATTGAAACACACTGAAAATGCTGTAGGATACACTTGGCTGGTGTTCCCTGACAAATAAATGAGGACCTTTAGTTCAACGATCAGTTTGTTTACTGTATATTCCAGATTACATAACAAGACAAGAATCTGCATATTATTCTAGATTTGAAATAAACTATTGTCTTACTTCCTCCCCTGTGTAATCTGCACATTCTTGTTAATTTGAAAGATCATTACCAAGGTTTCTTATGTTTCATTTGCTTTGTATGTAGGTTATTCTCATTTATCTGAAAAAATTAAAAACTATAAATAACATGGATTCAGCATTAACTTTACATCACAAAAAAGCTGTTCAGTTCTCTGTGAATCTGTGAAGTACAAAGGTTTCAGATGTATTAGAGATACAATAGTTACCTTCTTGCATCTGCCTTCATCGCAGCACAGAAACCAGCATTACAATGTACAAGAAGTGTGCCAGAATAATGCAGGCCTGAGGGTGGCACTGATTTCATTTCTGTTCAGTGAGTCAGAGCAAGTCATCTAAAGAGTTCCCACAAGGCTCAGAACTCACTTCTTCAAGCAGGTTATCTCAAATAAGACTATGTGTACACTGATTTCATGCTTCTCAACACACACACACACACACACACACACATACACACACACACCATCACCACCACCACCATCACCACCACCACCACCAGGAGCAGCAACAGAAGGCTCCGTGCCCTGATGAAGGGGACTGCTGGGTATTGTCCCTCGGCCTGCTGTCGCAGTAACACTAAATACTGCTGAGTCCAGTTCTCACCAGGCATCTCCACACACACACACACACGCACACACACACACACACACACACACACACACACACACACACACACCCACACCCACACAAAGTGCTGGTCTAAGACCGAAAACATACTTCGTCACTTTTCCCCCTCTTTTCTGATGACTGCAAATGAAACACAATACAACACACATTAGCAAACTGGAGGCCAACATGCCCTGGACTGCACCAAAGTCACCCACTGAAAAGAACAGAGATAAAACACAGTACCGAACTCATTGTCTTAGGCAAACTGAGAATGATGCTAGCAAAGTAGAGTAATTAGGATTCCCCCTGCTCAGTGTTTCTAAAGCCTGGGTGATCAAAATTGTTGGCGCATATAGTCAAGCAAGCTAGAAGAGGAACTTCGCCTCGAGCGCTATCCCTGACAAGGGTTTGCTGCCATCTGCCCCTTTGTACTGTCTTCTTACTGATGAGGAAAGATCATCTGAACCTCCTCCATGGTAATTGCCTTGAATCAGTGAAATTGCATTTCTATAGACACTTGACATCCCTTGCAGCGAGAGTAACATATTGAACACCTCAGAAATTCTGTTTTAGCAGGAGATAAAAATGAGAGGACTGAGGTATCATTTCCTCTTGCCGACACTCGAACAATGATGTGTCAGAACTGATCAGTGGTTACATCCTTCTGCACTGGGAGAGGTGGAGAGTCAGGGGAGAGCCAGAATCACACAGGTTTTCTGATGACATTATTACACACACGCTGGCACACGTATATTGCACACACACATTTAACTTTCCAGTGAGTATATGGGAATTGCACTTAACCACTAGGTTAGTGTTTTTAAAATACAGCTGTGCCCTGACCACAATAATGTTTTTCTTGATAAATATCTAAATGTCCTTAGCATACTAAGGAGAATCGAAATTATTTGTCCCAAATTTGAATTCAGCTTGTTTAGTTGAATGATACAAGCAGTGTATTGTTACAGACATGTGACACACTGAAGGCACAGCATGTATATGCTATTGACCTGAATCTTGGCCTCTATCCATTAAGGACCAACTGGACAGCAGCGTCCCTTGGCATGCTGCAGCATGTGTTTTATGGGTAGAAACTTAGAAAGTCACCTACATGTGTGCTGGAGTGGGGTCTGTGGGATGGGGACTGCATTAATCTTTTTTGTCATATAGCAGTCTCTGGAGACAAATGTGAGTCAGCCAGGGACCCAGCAAACCCCCCTTATCTTGCAAAATCTCACACACACACACACACACACACACACACACACACACACACACACACACACACACACATACAACCATTCACACTCACACCTTGGGGCCATTCGGAACAGCCAATTAGCCTAATGTACATATCTTTGAACTGTGGGAGGAAACCGGAGTACTCGGAGGAAACCCACACAAAAACGAGGAGAGCATTCAAACTCCACAGAGAAATGTCCTTGACTCAAACCCATGACCTTTTTGCTGTGAGGTAGACGTGCGGCTCATGAAATCATGTTGTTAAATGATATTGATGATAATAATATATATATATATAATTATTGTTGTTGTTGTTGTTGTTGTTGTTGTTGTTGGTGGTGGTGGTGGTGGTGGTGTTATTATTATTATTATTGTTATTATTATTATTGTGTGTTTCACACAAAACACACAAAAATACCATTTTGATTCAAATAAGCAGGCAACAGTTCTTTTTATTCTTTTTAATCTTTTTCATTAATAAAGTAATGCAATATGTTTTGATTTCTTGAGTGTAAAAGATTTGTTGGAAGAAGTTATTTTTCACATGACTTCATATCAGGATAATCAGCACATTGTTTGGTGAATTAAAAGGACTTTGTTTTTGGGACATCTTGACCTACCAAAACAAAAAACAAAAAACAAAAAAAAACATGATGTTTTTCAAATAAGAAACATGACTGTATTTGTAGGTCTGTTTGTTTGTTTTACATGCCATGTGCTTCCTGCATTCATTGGTTCATTATGCCCATGGCTTGGTGACAAATTGTCAACCAATGTAAACAAAAATATTAATATAGTTATCTAACAAAAAGGCCAAAGCAGAATCTATATTGTACTGGAGTGTCTAAAAAGCATAATTCAGCTTAGCATGTTGTATTTACTTACTCACTCACTCATTCATTTGCCGAACAGCTTAATCCTACTCGGATCGCGAGGAGGCTGGAGCCTATTTGAAGACATGATACACCCTGAACAGCTTGCCAGACCATTGTAAGGCCGACACACACACACACACACACACACACACACACACACACACACACACACACAGTCATTCACATTCACACCTAGGGGCAGTTTTGACAGCAGTGACAATATGCTTTTCTTTTAATGCTTAGGTTGCCTTTCAGCATGTCCACCTCACAGCAAGAAGGTCCTGGGTTTGGGTCCCAGGTGAGGGCATCTCTGGCTGAAGTTTCCTCCCACAGTCCAAAAACATTCTCAGTAGGCTAACTGGCTGTTCCAAATTGCCCCTAGGTGTGAGTGTGTGTGTGAAAGTTTGGGTGTCTGTTGCCCTGCGACAGTCTAGTGAGCTGTTCAGGGTGTACCCCGCTTTTGTCCAGTGTTGGTTGAGCCATTTTAGAACCCTAGGATGGAGCGGTTCAGCAATTGAGTAAGTGAGTGAGTGAGTGAGACAGCCTTTGAAACAACAAACAGGATCAGGTGTAATTCCTATTCCTGTAAAGTCACTGCAGTAAACAAGTGTAGCCTGAAACAATGAGCAAATGAAAACAAAGAAAACCAATATTTTTGTTAGTCTAAAAAAAGTAGATTAACAATTTATCCAATAATAAACCCTTTTAAACAAACAGGCGCACACACACACACACACATACACACATGCACACACACACATGCACACACACACACACACACACACACACACACACACACACACACACACATGGACACACACACACACAATAGATTTGTGCATTTGAAGCTAGAAAATCTTTTTTTCCCTTTAATAAATAGCTTTAATACTCATTAGAAAGGGGAGAAAGGTTAATCAACTTTGTAGTGACATGAAAAATAGTTAAAAGGTAAAAGTCACTCTCTAATTTAACATGACCTTTAATAATGGCCATGATTAGTTCAGTCCCGTTGGCTAGATTTTGGTCTTTCATAAAGCTGGGATTCATCAATCCAGTAGAGGGCATTGTGAGATTCCAGCATACATTTATTCAGGCCAAATTCGTGATGCTTTTAAATAAAAAAAATCACAAACGATCCCCTGTGAGAGTCACTGAACACAGTCAGTTTTTTGTTTTATTTTCTTTATTGTCAGGGGTTTTATAAAAGTGGTTAACTGTAAAAAAAATTTTACAACTTAAAAACAAACATACAAAAAAGTGTACTAGTGTCTTGGAAGAAATCCCTGTTTTTGACATCTCAAGAAAAACCTGTCTTCTCCCCATTGTCCCATCAAAACAAAGCCCAGATTCATCTGTATAATATTATATCACAACATGTGTAAACACATGATGAAAACACAGTTGGAATAAACTTTCAGTATGAGTATGTCTTAAGTTTCAGCTCTCATACACAGTGTCTATCATTTTCCATTCTTTTTTAATTACCTTTTAATTATTGTGTACAATTTAATTTTTTTCCAGTGACTCACTTTTTTTAGAAGACATAAAATCATATCTGTGGATAGTAATTTTTCCTCACTTCTTTTTATTAGGAGCCCTTTTAGACAAAAGTGGTGGTGTATAATCTTCACTGCACACTACTGTATCTATAAAAATGCTCCTTATAAAAAGAAGTAAAAAATTACTTCTCTATAATTTTTTGGTGAAAATGTATTGACCAATGCTATTGTAGGCAATGAGAACCAAAAACAAAATTATTCTGACAAGTATACTGAGGTAAAAATATGGATAATAAACAAAAACACTAAAAATACCCTAAATGGCTCGCCAGACCATCTCAAGGCCAACACACACAAGCATTCACATTTACACTCACATCTAGAGGCAATTTGGAAGAGCCTATTAACCCTAACGTGAAAGTCTCTGGACTGTGGAAGGAATCCAGAATACCCGGAAGAAACCCGTGCATGGAGAGAACATGTAAACTCCACACAGAAACGTTCTCACAAAGCCCAGGGCTTTTTGCTGTGAGGCAGTGTGTGTGTGTGTGTGTGTTTGTGTGTGTGTGTGTGTGTGTGTGTGTGTGTGTGTGTATGTAGTAGTGAAATTTAAGAACAAAATGCATAGATTTGACAGTATGAAACCTTAAACCTGAAAAAACTCCACTAATCTGAACCAAAGTTTCACTCACTTTGACACTCAGGATTTCAAAAATTAATGAAAAAAAGAGCTGAGAAGACCTCCCTGGGTCTGATGGCATTCACGTTCTGTGCCATGGAACAGTGTACAATTCTTCACTCACTCTTATGCAAATCCTACCTGTCTGCCACAGTCTCCACCCTCTGGAAAACCACAACAATAATCTTGGGGCTCAATAAACCCCAGACCCCTGCCTTCACATCTACAATAAAAAGTAACTGGAGAAGCTGCTGTTATATAACATTCTGCCAATGAAGCAGATAAGCATCAAATGGGCCTTCTCCGATTTGCATACAGGACCAAGAGGGGCCCAGAGGATGATGTGACCTGCCTGCTGTAACTCCTCTAGCACATAGACGCCCTAGGCACCTTTCAAATTCAAATTCAAATTTCAAATTCAAATTTTTTATTTGTCACATACAAATTATACACAGTACAATATGTAGTGAAATGCTTAGTATGACTGTCCAAAATTTAAAGAATAAACTATCAAAGTAACAAGAAAAAAAAAAAAAAAGCTGAAAAAAGAAATAAGAAAATATATAGAATAAAATAAAATATACATATGAGAAAAATATAGGATACAAATATATATATATATATAAAATGCAAATGTAATATAAATAAATAAAATAAATAAAAATTCAGAAAATGAAGCAAAGACTTTTAGCCATCCATGCGCTCTGTCACACTCTGTGTCGCACCTCATGTCCTTCTACTGTAATATTAAACTAACCCATCCTGCGCCACTGCTCCCCCTGTTTCTTCCTCTCCATCACAAACTGGGTCAACTGTCATTAACTATAATTACAATAAGTATTCGGCCACTTCCCTTGATTCAGAGTGAACCTCACACCTTGTTTTTAATCCTCCTTAAGTTATCCTATATGAACCCATTCCTGTGTTCTATCCACTGACTCCATGCAGCTGGCTGCACCGACGCGGCATGCTTACAAAGCCAAAAAGAGAAAAGGGAAAAAGTGAAAGTGTGTTATGTTTTCCTTTTACATTGACTTGAGTGAGTGATTAAACACAAAGCTCAAATACATACCAGGTTCATAAACATGAACGGGCAGCAGCTCTTACCAACTGTCTGGCTGGCGTTGTGATTGTTCGAACTGGCTACTATTCTGTGTTTATTTTGGCAAATAAAACCAACGCAGTTACAAGAGCTTACTAAAACATACCACCATGTTTCACCACAAGTATGATGTTCTTTGGTTGATAAGATGTATTGGTTCTGCACCAAACATTTCATGCCATGGAGAAGCATGGCGTAGTGTTTAACACATCCACCTCACAGCAAGAACATCCTGGGTTCCAGTGCATTTCTGTGTGGAATCTGCATGTTTTTCACATGTACGCATGTTTTTTTTTTTTTTTCTGGTATTCTGGTTTCCTCCCACAGTCCAAAGACAAATTGCCCCTGGGTGTTAGTGTGAATGTAAGTGTGAATGGTCGTGTGTGTGTATGTGTTGGCCCTGGGATAGACTGGCAAGCTGTTCAGGGTGTACAGCCTACCCACAGGATTAAGCTGTTTGGTAAATGAGTGATAAGTGGAATTTCTTGCCATATGGTTTTACAAACAGTAGGTGCACTTAGGTGTTTGGGTTTTTTTTTTGTAAGGATTCAACCTGCCAAGCTACCATAGACAGATGAATTTTATTTGGCTGCCTCGACTGATTAGATGTGTTTTGTCTTCTGAAATTGTCAGATTTCAAGAGAAATTATGTTCTTTGTAATGTCACTGTGGGGCTCCATGTTTTCAGCATTTTGATGATTGCCTTCACATGATTTGTATTAAAGATGATTTGTATTAAATGAATTTTGATTGGTGAAAATTGAATTGTGAAATAATGATGATTTGTATTATATTGTTTTTGAACTGTTAAATGATGATTTATGCATAAAAAACCTGAGGGCTGCCCAAAAGTCCGCCCAAGGCCTACCACGTAATGTCAACACTACCTGATGTAAACAATCTCTGGTCTTCTCTTGAGCCAAAAAATATTTTGTTAACTGCTAAACAATTTGCTGTTTTATCTACTTTGATTGAATAAAACTGCTCTTTTACGTCTCTTGGTTAATTGATCTGTGTCTGCCTTGACACTACTCTTCAAATTTTGTAGACTGTTTGCTTGACCGTGGCTTTAACAGTCAGGTGAAATTATATGTCAAAGAAAAATCCTACATATTATTATTATTATTATTATTATTATTATTATTATTATTATTATTAATATCATTCATTCATTTTCTGAACTGCTTTATCCCAATTAGGGTTGGGGGAGGCTGGCGCCAATCTCAGCCGACTTTGAGCGAGGGCAGAGTACACCCTGGACAGCTCACCAGACCATCGCAGGGCAAAAACATGATGACGGCAACCCAATGACCTATTCTTCACAAACAACAACAACAATTATTATTATTATAATTCTTATTATCATTGTTGTTGTCGTCGTCATTATTTATTTATTTATTTATTTGTTTGTCTGTTTATTTATCTATCTATTTATTTATTTATTTGATGGACAGTTAATTTATTTATTTATTTATTTGTGTGTTTGTTTGTTTGTTTATTTATTATTTAGTGTTAATCAGAATCCCTTCATTGATAATAACTTTTGAGCATGATTTGGAATGTGATTAGTCACATTCCCTATTGTAACAGGGTGTGGACACTTATGTAACTAGGCTATTGTAAAATGTTTTCTTTTTCTTTTATTGTTTTTTACTTGAATTACGTTGAATTTTATATCACATTAAAGGTGGAAGAAGGTATGATGTCATTTATCTCGAGTTTTAAATTTTATGTTTATTTATTTGTTTATTTGTGTGTGTGTGTGTGTGTGTGTGTGTGTGTGTGTGTGTGTGTGTGTGTGTGTGTGTGTGTGTTCATCCACAGAATAGTTCTGTAGACTGTTTTGGGCCACTGTGGATAGAGATACTGGCATTACATTGTAACCCTTATCAAAAACAAGTAGGAAGATGTGCATTAAGTGTCTTCTCAATTTTGGCACCCAAGTTGAGGAATGAACTTTACAGAGCTGCCTCAACTGTGAGCTGTCTTCAAGCAAAGACTGATGATCCACTGTTATGGTATTCTCATACTATGACCTATATGAACTAGAATGAGGACATTTTTTGATTGGGACTGCAAAACATGTCAATAAGACACTCTGGATAAATGCAGTATGTTTACTTTTTAAGAAAGATTTCCCCTATTTGATATTCTGTAGAACCTCTTTGGGAAGCTAACACTGCGCGCATCCTCAGAAACCTTTTCGAACTGGTGAGGATATACTTGTCAAAGATATTCTTCTGCTTTTATTTTCCTAAAATTTTAACAGTTGTCATTTGCCATAAGCTCAAAAAATAAATATAAATAACAGCTAAACTGGCTTTTCCTGTGTGCTGTGTCGGTGACCTAAAAATGAAGTTGTCTGGGTGAGGGAACACACACAAACATGCACAGTAACACAAGCACACACTCCGAACATGAATCATGCATATGAGTCATTCAGTGAAGCTGCACAGACGTCAGGTTCCTGTTTCCTAAAAAAAAGGCTCCAAAGCCCTCAGTTCGCAGAATGTTATAGCAACTCTCCCTGCCGCACTCTGCAAGCCGAGAGCAACATGCACTCATTGCTCCCACCTGGGCTTTACGCTACTACCTCCCCACATGTCAATCGTACACACCCAGCTATGTAAGAAATGTAACAAGTGTCTCCTCCTCCCTAACTACAACAGTGTTTTCAAGCTCTGGAAAAGACATTTGGCCAAAATGTAAACAAACTGCTACACTTTATTTTGCTGTGCATTGTAAATTGTTAGACTGCAGTAAACTTTAAGAGACCTGTACAGAAATTTTCTCACCAAAGCATACATTTGAAATAATTTTTCAAGGGCTTGTTAAGAAACTACTATCCAATGAGAGACAAAATTAATACGGTCACTTTTTAATTGTTTTTTGATGAAAAACACAAGGTAAAATATACATATACATATGGGTAATTCCATGTGAAATCAAGAGATTTCAAAAAGAGTTACTGGCTGACCTCCTCGGACGATTTGTAGATTTTCATATCCAATTTTGGGCCAATATCTTTTTAGATTTAAAGCTATTTAGGCCTAAAAAAGGGGCCGGAACGCAATTTTTGTGTAAAAACAAGGGTAAAATATCCCTCCTTCAACCATTAATAACTTTTCATTACTTAGTATAAGATTTTTAACTTCACTCTAAAAAAGTCCCAAACGCCAGTGCAGTTTCCCCCCCAAAATTGGGTTATGTAGGAAAACAACTTTGGCCCTTCATATCTAAGGATATAAATATTTTAAGTATTCCAATTATTGATAGTCATATTTTAGAAACTTTATCACATATGTAATAAATATCAAATGTTTTTATTTATAAGCCCTAAAAATAACAGTAATAGACAGTGATTTACTTGAAAAATGTCTTTCACCACTTATATGAGATCAGCACTGCTGACAGTATAAAAACTTGTGGAATTATCTTTTGACGATTTGGTAAATTTTATACCAAAAAAATTGAAAGATATGCTGAAATTTTATATATATATATTATAGCTTTCATAGTTGAAAAGGGGCAGCAAGGCACCTAACCCCTCTCCGGTCGCTGAAGAGTGTGTGGCAGCCCACTGCTCCAAGTGTGTGTGTGTGTGTGTCAGTGTGTGTGTGTGTGTGTGTGTGTGTGTGTGTGTGTGTGTGTGCTCACTGTTTAAGTGTGTGCTCACTTTGGATGGGTTAAATGTAGAGGCCAAATTACTCTTGCAGGATTAAAACAGTAAGTCAAAATGAAAATGAAAATGAAATGAATACGTGTTAACTTAACCATGATTGAAGTTGGAATATTTTTTTCATGACATTCATTCTGAAAATAAAATTGTGGTCACACTCCCTTTTTTAAACCTCCATATGCTAAAACTAATGAGGATACTGACCGCAAAATTTTGCACATTGTCTACTTGTGGTTAAAAAGAAAATGATATTCAGGAAGTAGGGAAGAAGAAGTTACAGCTTGTAGAGTTGAGACTATAATGATGTATAGTCTTAGTAAATGATGCCCATCTAACCAGGTTAAAGACAGTGGGAAGGGCAGCCCTGGCCGGCTTTTGGCCAGGTAAAACTCATCAGTTGTATGTGGTGTGTATCTCAGCTCCTTGAGAGGGTAGCAAGTCGGGCAAGGGCTCACTGGAATGAAGTTTTTCTTTGAAGGATTAATTTGCTATTGTTATCTGGTATTAGCATATTAGTAACTTTTGCAATAACACAACTAAATGTGGAAATAGTTATTATATTCATTGTCAGAACTAAAATGGTTTTTACATACAGCAATTTCTACATTATTCATTTTCTAAAACGCTTAATCCTAATCAACCTCTCAGTGGAGGCTGGCACCTCAGTTGATCTCAGTTGACTCTGGGCGAGGGTTGGGTACACCCTGGACAGCTCGCCAGGCCATCGCAGGGCCGACAGACATAAAACCATTCACACAGAAACATGCTGACACAATCCAAGGGCCTACTCTTTTTGCAGTAATGGCTTTTACATGCCTCTCACTACAGACAGTGAGAGACATGGCTGGCCTTTGATAACCCAGTTAGCTGCAGTTGGGGGGCAGAAGTGGGCAGCTTCAACCCCCAACCTTCAGATCAGTAGGCCAGCACCTTAACCACCCCCACTGCCCTGTCAATTTCTACATAGCTACCAAAATTATTCTTACTACTTGACATATCAGTGCTACTGGATGCATTTTTCTGGTGAAAGATTATACCAATTACCAAATTATACAGTCTTTTACACTGTGCTGGTATGATCAACTGATTGTGGTGCCAAAACTCTGTTAAGATGCCATTGGTTTGTTGGAGTGAAATCTTTCAAGTGCAGCCTTGGAAATGAATAATGACAGATTAATAAAAATACAGATTCAAAAAAAAGATTTGATTTGAATGCTGTGTCTATTTCAGGTGTCTGACAGCTTTATTTCCCTGAATGTTGTTTAGAAATCTGTTATTTTTTGGAAGCTGCTACTATTTTTTTCTGTTAAATGCATGCTTTTATTTTAATAGAAGGGGTTAGTAACTTATTTATTCATCAAGAGGTTCTTGTATCTGGGCAGGACAGTCCGTTCAAGCATTTCTACTCCTCCCCTTATTAGACACGCCTGGACTGTTTAATTACTTAGATGAGTAATTATTGTATTGCGTGACATGATGACCTTTTGAGCACCGCCACAAACATCAAAAACTAGGTGGGGTCCAAAATGTAGTCTCCTCTCACCACATCTCTTGTGTGTCCTAAACCACACACTCCAACCAAGCAACTCTTCGATTCTTCTGTCAGCAGTTTGGGACCAGGCAGTGTTGTTCTTGTAGCTAGGAATTAATTTCAGGGCTGGATGAGGAAATATACCCAAAATACACCCCTTGGGTGATCTGTACAATTATATTAATAGGTATGCCCTGCTAATTATTGTGTGCTTTAATGCCAGACAGAGCTGTGAGCAGTGAAGTTACTTCGAATTTCTCTGTATCTTACCAACCAATCTTACCATAGTAAAAAATAAATAATAAAAGTATTATTATATCATTGCAGCATAGTGGCTTAGTGGTTAGCATCTTCGCCTCATAGCAAGTAAGTCCTGGGTTTAAGTCCCAGGCTTGGCGAGGGCATTCCTGTGTGGAGTGAGCATGTTCTCTCCTTGCTTCCTCTGGGTACGCCAGTTTCCTCCCACAGTCCCAAGACATGCACATTAGGCTTATGTAAGTGTGAACGGTTTGTGTGTGTTGGCCATGCGCTGGGCTGGTGAGCTGTTAAGGGTGTACCCCGCCTTCACTCAGAGACGGCTGAGGAGGGTTCCAACTTCCGTGCGACCCTAGGAGCATTAGGTGGGTTGGCAAATGAATATTACTGAAAATTCTGCCCGAATTTATTAATACAACATTTGTAATATAACTTTCCACCCCCAGAGCAGAATTTCAATTTCTAAAGAACTCAGATATTAGTTAGTCCATCAACTCTGTTTTCTTACATGGAGCTGTGCTATTTGGTTTTAACTCCACCATGAAAAAAAAGAGGGAAAAAAACTAAAAGTAGTGCATGAATCAAAAGAAGTTTCATCAAAAATGAATATTTAACTTTTACACAGCCAGGGCCCCAGTCAGCTAATACACAGCATACTTTGCTGTGTGGTGACAGTGCTAAGTACCAAGCTGTTTTTGTTGCAGGACTCCATGGCATTTTCATAAATCATTCACAAACCAGTGTAGGATGTTTCCACCGGTCCAAGCCACTTATGGGCAAATTTAAGCAACACTCTTCAAGAAAACATGTTGCAAGTAGGCTTTAGGTTACCACTTATTATGACTTTTTCACTTGTGGTACCTCCGCATATCTCCCTCATTTATTTCCCGAACCACTTAATCCCATTAACGCCAGAGGGAGGCTGAAGCCTGTCTCAACCGACACACGGTGAAGGCAGGGTACACCCTGAACAGCTTGCCAAGCCATCGTAGACATGTGCATGTCTTTGGACTGTGAGAAGAAACTGAGGAAACCAACACAAGTAAGGGGAGAACAAGGGCTTCTGTACATCTACAAACCCAGATTCCACTCAATAATAGTCCAGTTCAAACTCTCAGCGCTCTTTAACCACCAAGTCCGTCACCCACCAAAATGTAGAGCTAAGCTAGAGGATTCTTGTGAGGCCTGTTAGAGGGTTCCATTTGCTCAAGCGCAGGTGATTTGTGTATTTAATCCATTTTGAGATCAGCTTAGGATCTAGGGAAAGTACAGGCAGATTAAGGTTCCTGTTCCTGTTAGTGTTTTTATCTTGATTTTTGAATATTTAATTGTAATTGTAAATGTTTCTGTGTGGGATATACTGGCATCCTGCACTATTCATGTTGTATTTCTGTCTTGCATCCTGTATTCCACAGACATGTCTGAGTTTCACCCCAACCCCGACCTGGATAAAATAGTTATTAGAGACAAATGAAGGAAAAAATTAATGTAGAAGTTGATAAGTGTTATACAATAGGTGCAATGAACGTCAGTAAGAATATCAGAAGATATTTTAGTATTCTTTTTTATTGTTAAATTGATTTTAAAGTAATCCTTCTTACACTATGCAATATTTTTCTAATCAAAAATTCTGTTGGATGGAATTTTTTTGGCTGGGTTTGACACCATCAACCTTTAGACGGGCCAACAGGCCCTGTATACGCCTATGAAGTTTTTAGTGGTGCGTATTTTGCTATAAATGTACAAGATACAGAGTTTTGAACATTCATAGATCATGTGCTTAGTTGAGATCCTTAGCCGAAGTAATCGGCTTATGGAGTTCTTTGAATACTCCATGTCACTTTGAGAAGAATAAATGGTTTCCACAAGGTGGATAACTAGTGTGAGAAAAGGCAGCAGTGTTGAAGCTGAGAATGGTATTTTTGTGGAATGCTGTATTTAGATAAAGACTTATGTAAACATTAAACGTTAAATATTAACTTTTTGTATGGTAAAATAAAGTGGCCTCACAGCACTATGGTGCGTTGACAATAATACCACTGTGGTTTAAACAAAGCTAGGTCCATTAAACTACAAATTGTACCTATAAATAAATATAAAATAAGTAAATATATTATAAAGTCCACTTCAGCACAATACATTACTCGTAATCACAATAACTAATGTGACATCTGGTATAACAGCATGCCTGTATTAAAATAAGCAACATGACACATGCATTTTTGAGTCATTTACTTTTAATTTTGATTTAATGACATCTGGGCGGCACGGTGGTGTAGTGCTAAGCACATCTGCCTCACAGCAAGAAGGTCCTTGATTCGAGTCCTGGGCTCGGCTTAGGCGTTTCTATGTGTAGTTTCCACGTTCTCCCTGTGCTTGTGTGGCGTTTCCTCCAAGTACTCTGGTTTCCTTCCACAGTCCAAAGACATGAACAGTAGGTTAATTGGCTGTTCGAAATTTCCGCATGGTGTGAGTGTAGGTGTGAATGGTAGTAGGTTTTGCCCTGCAATGGTCTGGCGAGCTGTTCAGGGTGTTTCACGCTTCAATGTCATTTTCAACATGAACAAGCATCGACCACAGGAGCCGAATAAGTAGCTGAGACATGAAACATTTATTATTATTTATTATCTAAATAAAAAGTTGAAAAAAGTTATGTAAGTGAAGATCATACTATTCAGCTATACAAGGGTTCTGTTAATACACGGCAACCTGCAAGGTATGTGTACTTTGCAAAGCACTGAAAAGTTATGACATCACAACAAACTGTGCATCAACAAATGCATGGATTTCCAAGAGCCTTTTTTTTTATTTTTTACATTTTTTACTCATTTTACATTTTTTTATGCTGAAAACAGCCTGTAGACTATAACTGCCAGTCAATATTTTGCAATCTGTTTAATATGTCCAGAGCCTGCTGAATGTCAGTGTCATTACCACAAGCATTTGTAGTTATGGCAAAAATTAGTGAAATGCCTTGTACACAGTGAAGGAAAAAAAAATCTTTCTGTTGATGACATCATGCATAAATTGCATAAATTTTTCGCATTTTTCTCCCTTCATTTTAGTCATATCCAATTCCAACCCTCCCTACCACATATGACCACTTACCAACCATGGTGGGGCATAAGGATGCACATGCACCCTCAGTGACACATGATGCTACCACCCACTTCTTTTATGAACTGCTGTGCATGTGCATTCAGGTGTGGCCTAACACACTCTGAAGGAAAGCAATAATTGGTATATGTGGTATAAATCTGGTATTAATGACCTCACAGACACCCATGATTGGCTGGTGATTGCTGTGAGTGAAAGCAGGTGAACGTATGCCATCCCTCCCTCCCGTGAGAGCTTGGAAAAATCCTCCCGTGGACTCCCAGTCGTGGACGGCTGCAGCATCAACCTGGATTCGAACCTTGTCAATGCACCCATCAGGAGCAAATAGCCAACATTTTGGTTAAAAGAAATCGAACTATCAACCAGGCAGTAATATAAAGAGTAAAAACAGCTCACAAACTGATTACATCATTTTTGTTCAATAAGATCATGACAGCTGCTTTGCCTCCAAGTGTGTTAGGCCGCACCCGAATGCACATGCGCAGCAGTTTGAAAATAGGTGGGTGGCCAGCATTACATGTCACGGAAGGGGCATGTGCATGTTTACACCCCTCCCTGGTTGGTGGTGGTCGTGTGATAGGAAGGGCAATGCTTGACAAGTGGGAATTGGATATGACTAAAATTAGGGAGAAAAATGCGGGGAAATCTAAAAAAACAAAGCAAATCAAAACAAAACAAAAAAGTTAACATTAATATTTCATGCATGAAATTGCTGTGCACACCCTTCACTAGCACCACTTTGAAAATAATGAGAAGGTAGGGCTGCCAGTAAAATGTATAAACAAATGATGTCACTTCTGAGTCAAATATGGCCAAAACTGTAGCATGCATGACTGCAAAGTATAATTTTGCCACTAGTTAGTGCATTTTTTACTGGACAAAAACAATAGAAATAATAAATTCTCAAAGAAAAAGAAAATAAATGAAAAAAAGAAAAGAATAAAAGATTTTCAGAAACGGAGTTTAAGTTGCACACTAGCACTACCCACTGGGCAAAACATCCACTCTGTCTGAGACTTTCCATGAAAATATCAATATTGAGTATACAGCCATAAAAAAAGACTTAAAATAGAATTAAATATAAGATGCAATAGGATGCAGCATGATTTAATTAGTTTTGGGGAGAGGCTTAGCCAACATTACAAAGGCAGTAGTTAAGGAGAATGTTGGAATGTTATAGTGACTTAAAGGTAGTGAGTACAAAAGGTACTGAATACAGAAATAAATCATGCAACTTTTATGGAGTTCTGCATTCTAAACAGTATGTTTATTTTGCTATGATGCTTAAACATCTACATTTGAACGAGTGGTCTATTTTCCATTGATTAATGACTTTCTACGTTACACTTAATAACCACTGTACTACTTCTGTGCCAGGGCGAGTCAGGACCATTTTCACTTCTATTATTGTGCCTATAGCCCAGTGGTTTCCTCCCTCATAACATGCTACATTGTGACCAAGACAATCCAGCCTGTCTTAGCAAACTAAAAGGTAAACCACCATATACATGAACCACTAATCACAGCAAATAAGAAGGTGTATGTAGGGCAGTGGTGGCTCAGTTGTTAAGCTTCTAGGTTACAGAGCCAAAGGTCAGGGATTCAATCCCCAATGCTGACATGCTGCCAATGTTGGGCCCTTGAATAAGGCCCTTTATGCTCAGTTGTATATATATAAAAAAATACATATGTATATATAAGTTGCTGTGGATAAGATCATCTGCCAAATGCTGTAAATTAAATGCATGTAACAAACTATTTATATAAAGTGTTCATCACAGCAAACATGTACAAGTACTTATACATCTACTGTATTTACATGGACAGCTCACATATAACACACAAATTCAATTCAATTCAATTCCGTTTTATTTGTGTAGCGCTTTTTACAACTGACATTGTCACAAAGCAGCTTTACATAGTAAAATTAAATTAGGGAGGAATCTAAAAATTTTTCTACATCCACTTCACATTCCTAATGAGCAAGCTCGCGGCGACAGATGAGTCTATGCTAACCACAGCGTTACTGAGTTATGGTCTAAAACTTGTGTTCTACCTAAAATCGAGGCGATAGGCTATTTTATGCAAATGATTTATACAGATTTCAATTTCTGACAAATTTTCTTTCTTTTTCTTAGATTGTTTCAACAGGTTTTAACCCTGCAGCTAAAGGTATTAGGATGGTACCCGTTATTATTATAGACTATATGGGAATTGCATGATCTGATTGGCTCAGTGACTTATAAATCATGCTGTTTGCAGTCACTTGTAGCAGGTGGTGTCATTACTGTGATGCTATAAAATGGGAAAATAAACAATGAAATCTTGTTTTCGTTTGCTTTTTATGAATTTTTCTATTTTCAATATGTATAACAAAACTTTAAAAAGACATTGTTAGACAGTACTTATGCACAGAGCTCACCTGCGTCTGTCATGATCAAAAAATGTAAAGTATAAACCATAAAATCTCATTTTATCATGCTTTTTGCTTCCGTTTCATTGTAGTGTATACTAAAACAATTATTATCTTCAGGGTAGGTGGATGTTGCTAAATTGAATGTTCCATCTCTTAGACTATTCAGTGACATCCACCTGGATTTTGGCACATAATCGTTAACGATATCATTACAAAAAAACCACAAATAAGATATCAAACTGTTAATATGCCTTTTTTACTTCATTCTAGAAATAAATGCTTGAAATCAGCATCTGCCAACAGAGTCACACAGTTAGGTACATTTTATATGTATAATAAGTTAATAAGTAGTTTATAATGTTTTTTCCATTGAAAATAAACAAGTTTATTTTATAAACAACAGTTTGATTGCCATTCTACAGTTTAACTATTAACACATAAAACAAGTAAAAAAAGTAAAAAATTTACTTAAATCAGTACATAAATCTACGTCTATTGCTTCTGATATTCATTCATTCATTCATTTCCTGAACTGCTTATTCCTAATTAGGATCTCAGCCGACTCTGGGCGAGGCCGCCCTGGACAGCTCACCAGGACATTGCAGGGCCAACAGTCACACAACCATTCGCACTGACACCTAGGGGTGATTTGGAACAGCCAATTAGCCTACTATGTATGTTTTTGTATTGTGGGAGGAAACCGGAGTACCTGGAGGAAACCCACGCAAGCACAGGGAGAACATGCAAACTCCACACAGAAACGCC
>JAOUQZ010000044.1:24190701-24206683 GCA_028564935.1 Neosilurus hyrtlii
TAAAATAAGACCTACCCCGAAAATAAGCCCTATGGTGTTTTTTGAACCGAAAAAAAAATAAGACAGTGTCTTATTATTGGGGAAACATGGTATATATATATATATATATATATATATGAATATATGAATTTTTCTTTAATAAAAATCTGAAAATTGGCATGTGCCACCCCCTTTGCTATGAAGCCCCTCAAAACTTCTGGTGCAACCAATAAGTCACATAACTGTAAGTATAAACACACAATTTCTGAAAGGCCCTAGAGGCTGCAACACTACTAAGTTTCTGTGCATGGGACCACAATAAGCCAAAGACTCCATAGAGCTGGGCTTTACAGAAGAGTGGCCAGAAAAAAGGCATGTGGGTGACTCCCCAAATGTATGGAGGAAGGTGCTATGGTCAGATGAGGCTTAAATTGAAATTTTCCAAGGAAAATGCTATGTGTGGCGCAAACCCAACACATCCCATCACCCCAAGAACACCATCCCCATGGTGAAATATGGTGGTGGCAGCATCATGCTGTGGGGATTTTTTTCAGCAGCAGGGACTGGGAAACTGATCTCAGTCGAGGGAAAGATGGATGATGCTAAATACAGGGATATTCCTGAGCAAAACCTGTTTCAGTCTGCCTGTGATTTGAGACTGGGATGGAGGTTCACCTTCCAGCAGGACAATGACCCGAAGCATACTGCTAAAGCAACACTCGAGTGGTTTATGAGGAAACATTTAAATGTCTTGGAATGGCCTAGTCAAATCTCAGACCTCAATCCAATTGAGAATCTGTGGTCAGACTTGAAGATTGCTGATCACAAGTGTAAACCATCCATAATGAATGAGCTTGAGCAGTTTTGCCTTGAGGAACGGGCAAAAATCCCAGTGGCAAGATGTGGCAAGCTCATAGAGACTTATCCAAAGTGACTGGAGGCTGTAATTGCTGCAAAAGTTGGCTCTACAAAGTACTGACTTTAGGGGGTGAATAGTTATGCAGGCTGAAGTTTTGTTATTTTGTCCTATTTGTTGTTTGCTTCACAATAAAAAAAAAATTAAAAATCACATCTTTAAAGTTGTAGGCTTGTTCTGTGAATGAAAAGATGCAAACCTCCAAACAATCAATTTTAATTCCAGGTTGTGAGGCAACAAAACAAAAAAATGCCAAGGGGGTAAGGACTTTCGCAAGAAACTGTATGTTTCACAAAGCCAGAATGTTCAGCTATTAAACTAAAATGTTCTGTGTAAAATCTACTGCTACTTACATATCCTGTGGAGGATGAACTTACTTCAATGTCTTTTATTATATAATGCTCTTTGCACTATATTGTTATCACAGTTCTTGTTTTGTTATTGAGTTATTGTCTCCACCAACCCCTAGCCAAAAAGACTTTAGTCTTTTTTCCAAGTACTCTTAAACCCTTGTTGTTTTAATACTTGTATATATGGGCCAGAAAAAAACAGCATTTCAATCATTTATGTTTTGTATATATTGGAGAATTGACAATAAAACCAATAATATTTTTATTTTAAAATCTGTGATTTTTTTTTATTTGTTAAAAAGAAAATTGGGGAAAATGCCCCCCCATTTGTTGTGAGAACATAGATTTCAGCCTATAACTAGAAATATAACCTGAAAAATTATGTTAGATGATATTTACAGATAAGCCAGACATGCTGGAATATATTTATTATTTTTAACATAGTGGGATGAAATGTAATAGACGAGTATTAAGAGTTGCCAGTTCTACTAATTTCAATGAAGCATTTATGACTTATGATGTACTGATGCAATCTTGGTGAGCCTTAGGCCAATTTATGACTGAATAATTCAATGCAGTTATAGGCAGTGCTTCTAAACAGCCAGGTTGGGAAGAAGAATCAAAATGCATCACTTTCTTGATCATAAAAACGTGTACAAGAGTTCATCCATTACACGTTTTTCACTGTTATTTAGACATTAAGTTAATTGCTCTTTATGACAGAAATTAAAATTTCAATCGGATTTAAAAAGGTAGATTATATTTTTGTATGAATCCATCCATCAATTTGCCGAACTGTTTACACTCACTAGGGACGTGGGGAGCCGGGAGCCTGGAGCCTATCTCAGCTGACTCTGGGCAAAAGCAACACATACCCCGGACAGGGCAACACATACAACCATTCACACTCACTTTCACACCTAGGGGCAATATTATGTAATAGCTTATTAGCCAAATGTACATGTTTTGAGACTGTGAGAGGAAACACACACACACACACTATATTATATATATATATATATATATATATATATATATATATATATGTATGTATGTATATGAGATGCAGTCAGCAAGCAAAAATCAACCTAACTCTATAAAAATGTCATGTTCAAACTGTCAAAACTACATTTTAAGAAATCTGACCAAAAAGCATTGCCAGCATCTTTAGCTTAATTTCTTTAAGATACATTTCCTTAAGAAAAAGAATTAATTCAAATGCTTGCTCAGCATCTGGCACTGATATATGACATCAAACATAATGCTTTTTTATAAGCAATAGCCTTGTACAGCAGCTGAAATGTTATTCATTGTTTACATTTTTTTTTTTTTTAAACAAAAGAGAATTTTTAAAGATGAAGCCAGCTTAAATATGCCTTCAGGACAATACCAACCATCTATGCACACTGCAAATTAACATCCACTAAAGACATAATGGAAGTCCAATGGGAAATTTACAGTGTGAATTTGACCACCTCGAGGCCCTAGCTTCTTCATAACTGAAGCTGTCTTGTCCTCTGAAACACTCTTAAAAGGACCTTATGAATATATTAAAAAATACAAATGAAGAGATATTGAGGTGGCTACTAAAAAAATAAACATTGCTATCAAGAGAAAATCTGAATTAGGTGGCACTAATTAGTACAGAGACACAGACTTAACCCTTAACCTTTTTTTTTTTTTTTTTGGAATTTAAAAATAAAACAAATTTTGTTAATCGCCTTTTTTGGTGTTCGATTGTTGGGCTCTGATAAACATACTGTGTTTTAAACATAAATATCACTCATTACATACACAAACAATTATATTTATATTTATAAAATTATATTTTGCCATAATTTTCTCTCCAAAGTGGGGCATAACACAGCATTATCAGAGTGTCAGTAAGTCTTAACCTCTATTTTTGTGAGGTTTAATAGCTCATCTACAGGAAAGATCACTTAAGGACAGCCCAACTGTCCAAGACAATGTTACCTGGATTCACATATGCACTCCAACACACACACACACACACACAGCTTCTTTTCCCTGCTCTACATCTCACCTTTAGAAACTCATCATTTAGGATTAAAGGAATTTAAAATTAAGATTCATGAACAGTTTGACTTTTCAGTCCATTGACTTAGTGGTTAAAAACTGGTGCAAATTCAGGCATTTCATGCTACATTTGTAGCTCGAGATAAATGTTGACAGGGGAAAAAATGTAAGAAAATGTGTTCTTTAGGTCCATCTAGTGGTCACAGCTTAATAGTGTAGACCAACCCACATACAGTAGGTACAAAAATTATTTGCATGAAACTGACACTTGTATGTAAGAGTTTAGGAAAGTTTTTAAAGAAGTCTTTATAATAAATATGCATTATATTTAAAAGTTGACTACAAATAATGCAGTTCTAGCACGTTTAAGTTACGGTTTATATGCATGCTTCCTCTGCATAACAAATTTGCTAATTTCTACAGAATCTTGTACAAAGTATTTTAGTCCCAAATGAACCTAAATGTCATTATTTGAAGACTACGAAATGAGTTAAATGCTCTAATTTCCATATAAACATTGTCAGGGCATTTGAAGTAAAGCATGTGTGAAACGAAACTATGTCCTTCAGGTGCAGTGGTTTAGCAATTAGAAATGTATTAGCTTGGCCTGTCTCAGACGATGCTGAGTGTTGAGCAAAAACTTAGTAAAGTCCAAAGTTTGGAGAATTGGGCCTATGTGCTAAATATTATCTCTATAGCCCATAAAGCATAATCTAAAAAAAAAAAAAAAGAAAAACTATGACCAGGAAATTGTGACAATAAGCATTCAGTGTAAGTACCCTGATATTAAAATGTTCTTGTAAATTGTTGCATAGTATCAGGTGCAATTCTCTTAAGGGGAAAAAAAGGTGAGTCCAGCTTTAACCTGTTCTGGATTGGTATAAAGTAAAATAATAATAATAATAAAAAGGTACAGCTAGAAGAGATACATGATTTCCAATAAATTTGATATGAAACAGGTTTGATTGTAAAGTGAATGAATTTCATTTTTTATTACTTTCTCATAACACTACTTGAACGTTTTACTAGGTTTTCACTAAATCCTCAAGCATCTGGCATCAAACAGCAAGGACTTCACACCCAGTCTGTCTGCAGGCAACACTGAAGACATCCACTATCCAGTGAGCTAGACTCTGTTAGGAAGCATGCCTCTTCTTTGGAAGATGAACAGTTGGCCTGAGTTTCCTTCAGCCTAAACAATACTGTAAGGGCACGTATTGGGCACAGCATACTGTACCTCAATGCTCCGCAGAGTCAACTTCATTTAAAGTGCCAAGGTCAATCATCCATATATCCATCCATATATATATATATAAATATATAAGGGTGATATGACCTTGAATAAAAATCCCAAGGTCAACTAAAGGTTTTGAGTGTCAACTTATCACCAAACTCATAGCTTCAGTGGATACAGTTTGGATTGGCATGGATGCTGCTCCCCTGGATGTCCTTAACAGTTTTCATTGTGTGCTCACTGTGTCCACCATCATGACGCATCAGCTGCTAATCCTCATTCATATACATGTGTCTGACCATCTTAACTTCTTCTGTGCAAACCAAGAAATGGTGATGTCTCAGGCATTATAAAACTTGAGTTAATGAACTACCCTGACTTTACTTACTCATCTCACAGGTTTGCTGATTCGCATAATCGCATTAGGGTTGCAGGGAGACTGGAGCCTATCTTAGCTGACACAGGGCATAGGCAGGGTACACCAAAAACAGCTCATCAGAGGACCAACACACACCCACACAACCATTCACAAACACACACACACACACCTACAGGCAATTTGGAACAACCAGCTAGTCTAATGTGAATGTTTTTGGACCATGGGAGGAAAGCGGAGTGCCCGGAGTAAACCCACGCAAACACAGTGAGACCATGCAAACTCCACACAGATGCACCCAAGCTCAGGGACCTTGATTTAGTCTGACTGATGTATTCTGATCTTATCCTAGTATAACACACCCACACCTTACCCCAGGCCCATATGCTACTGTTGCCAAACCCTAAAAGCATCTGTAGATCAACAGCAGGCATATGGCTACACCTGACTTACTAGTGATCCATCATATTATACAGCATCCCCACACAGTTCATGCACAGGTAAACAGATGACTATCTAGATTACCTTTAAAGCTATTAATGAAAATATTGTACAATGACATTGTGCATTCTTTCATGACTGGCACTGTGAGAAAGGGAAGCATTCCATGCTCTCAGGGTTTCAGATCATCATTTAATACTACTTGTGCTGCCACAAGCATTTGACTGGCTACCAAGACTAGTTTAGTTTTTTTCCTATGTGCTTCACAATCTTCCCTGGGCATGGACATTAGTGGCTAGCAAGCTGTTTGGATTTCAGGACATATTCTGTAGTTAATCAGGGGCTGAACCTGCCAGCTGAGTGTGCTGTGTTGGCATCGCTGTGCAGGCAATGATGGCGTTAGACACTGCCTATCTAAGATAATCAATGCCAAGGCAGTGGGCACATAGCTGGTGCCCATCCTGGCTTCCAAAGGATTCAGACACATGCAGCATGGCTTACTGGCTGAATACATGCTGGATCTATGCTCTATGGAGAGAAAACAGTCACCAGAGCTGCATATTAAGGTCATTCTCATAGAAATGCATATTTTATGTCCCAGCTTTAATTTTTTATAAATCACATGGTATAATCACACCCAAACGTATGTATAAAAAAATAAATAAATAAAGGGGAAAAAAAGCAACACTTATCTTAAATGAGGTTCTGTGCACAAATGCTGAATTAATAATGTGCTGTGTCCCCAATACCGTTGTCACTACTTTAGCATCATTTCTCCAGTTATTAATTTGGATTTGCCCAGACCTGTTCTGATATAAAAGTACCTTCATGTGTTGACAATTTAAGCTCTATATGTACAAAGATAGAAAATTAATACATGTTGGCATTTCGAGCATATGAATTTACGTCCTTAAGAACTATGTCAACTCTGTAACGTCAACTCCGTTAAAATCCTGTATTAATATTGATGTAATTTATGATTCAAAATCTTTCCAGAAATATACTCTGAACCATAATGTTTATTTGTAGATATTTTGCAAGCATTTCTGTGAAAATTCTTCCATGGGAAGGTGCAATTACAAATTATACACTTTCATGAGAACGACGCATTAATGAAATTCAAGCTGATTTTACACTTTCCACAATAAACTGTATATGGTACAGTGAAGGAAAATCACTCTGCCATGCTTTAGGTATGTAATTTACAGACCCTGAGGGGACAAAACAGAGGAAGAAAATGACCCAGCAGAGAAAACAAGAAGTCAGGGCTGCTTGGTGAACAGAGGGGAAAATACACACACAAAAAAAAAGATGTGCCGGCATGGCAAATGAGTGTTAGTTCAAGTTAGTAATGCTAATAAGGAAATACTGACTGATAAATAACCCGAGTCGTAAAAAAAAAAAAGGCTACGACTAGTTTTGGAGGAAATAATAACAGCAAAGTAGACTTTAAATAACAGTCAATAATAAACTGCAACTTTGCTGACAAAAAAAACCCAGCTGAGATTCAATATTAAAGTATATAACAATTATGCAAAATTATAATGTACAAGACACGTATTAAAGCTATTATAAGTCAGCAGCCTTTCAAACTAGATGACCATTTATTGTTAAGAAATAATGATCCATGTTAATAGATATGCAATAAAGCCCATATGGCTGCAATATTACAGAATGTAAAGGAAATTAAATATCATCTATGAGTCAGAATGAATACATACATGTTGGTTGTGCTTTCAAAAACTTTAATCAATCTGCCCACATTCCATGATCTTTCATAAAAAAATTTCTCACAAAAATAAACAGAACAAGGTTCAGAAACATGAATGTTACAATCAACAAAACAATTACCAGCAAATCTGGACTCAGGTCAACAGGACCGAGTTGTCCAGTATTGTCAGTAACCCGCCGTCTAACAAGTCCAGTTCATTATTTGAATTGATTTTAGAGTTCACGGATGGATAGCATGAATTTCACAATAAACTACCTATCTTTCAATTTTAATTTGTCATAATGACACTCTGGACTAAATAAGAATCATAAATACAAAAAAAATGATAGTTATAACACCAATTAATTATCTAGAACACTTATCAATCAGGGTTGTGGGGAAGCTGGAGTCAATCCCAGCTGACTTGGAGCGAGAAGCAGAATATGGACTGAGCAGGTTTCTAATTTAACACAGGGCTATAATCATAACATTCACCTGGAAATCATAAAACCTGCACAGGATTCACCATCAGTTGCTTTAGTGCATCTAGTTCATCATCAAACGTATTAAGTAAGCATTTCTTTGTACAATATGAAAATACTACTGAGAATCCTCAGAGAGCAGATGAACTGCAGAAAAAAAGGAATATGACAGGTCCACTGTTGCCTCAGTTTACAACACTGTATGTTATACAGTTACACAATTTTGGCACTGTTATGGCATGACTTTGTCAAATGTAAGTGTATCTACATGTTCTGCCTGGGGTTTACAGGAAGCACAACACAAATATGTTAACCTCAGTAGATGAATTCTAGCATTTGGCTACCTCGAATACATGACACTAGCTCATTTATCAGCACACTACTCTTAACCTTCACTGTGGAGAACGATGGCTTGTTGCACCCATCCTATAACTTATTGCTGTAGTTCAGTGGGGACACCTCATCAGCCTACCAAAAAATAAATAAAAAAAATTGCCAAAGAATAAAACCATGGGTGTACTCTGTGACCTCATTCAACAGCAATGAGACCACATCTAAGATGGGCAATAAAGACAAATAGTTTAAATGGTTAATATTTAAATCTATTTAATAGTTTAAATAGTTTTATCTCTAGATATCCAATATTTAAAGGGAAGGTGGTAGCTTTTCCTGGCCACTACTTAATACAACTATCACAGATGAGCAGCGACACAATACAGAATTAATATCATTACATATCTATCTCTGCTAAAATTCCCCAAGGCTCTGGATAGAGATTAAAGGGCTTCTATTTATCTTAACTTTCTAAAAGTAGTGCACAGTCTTTGGTCACTAAAAAGGATAATTCAAGTACCACATGACAGCTGTTAACCTGTTCCTAGTAACAATAATGTTCATAAAATTTGGCTGAATGATTGTTCAGTGGAAGTGCCCCATGGCTTCTGCTGCCTTTGCTCGAACAAGAGGATCTGGATCCTGTAGCAGCATGACAAGAGCTAAGAGAGGGACAAAAAGCAAGTTGTCTCAATGGTTCAGTGATCAATTAGCATATAGTGGGGTTTTTTCAGCACATGCAATGCATACTTGATTGGAGATCTCAATGTCATAATGACTAGCCATTTGTCATCACTACATAATTTTTGGACAAAGGCAAACATTGTCCTAAAGGTCATTGTGATGGTATGTTAATTTTACATCACAAAGAAATAGCCACTTTTGCCTATATAATACTACATGATACTACATGCAAACATCTACAGAGACACAGAGGGGATGTTCAGGGTGACCCAAAAATCTATTCTTTGCACACATGAAACTAAGAGAGGCAGGAGAGGCGCTGCTAAGGTCTGTTAGTAGCCCAACCCCAACTTGAGCACCTTGAGCTTGAAGAACTCGATTGGTGGTTTCAGCAAGATGAAGCTACAGCACAAACTCCTCAAAGATCACTGAAAGTGCTGAGAGAAATGTTTCGTTGTGTGGTTATGTTGGGTCACCGGCATGTTCCCCTGACCTTGCCTCCTGTGATTTTTTTCCTGTGGGATTACCTTAAATCACGAAGGTATACTCATCAACCCAAAAATCTTGAACCCCTCAAGGTTGCTCTTCAGCAGAAGATAGCCGATGTTCAACCCGAAATGACCCGTTGAGCCTATAGACACCTCCAAGCATCTAGACACTGATGGTCACTATTTGGCAAATGTCATTTAAATTACTTTAAAACATGATGCATAAAAACTGAATGAAGTTTCATGTGTGCAAATAATAATTTTATTACTTATATTTAACCTGTGATGGCTGTCCAGGGTCTACCCTACCCTCTCCCAGATTTGGCTGAGATAGGCCCCAGTCTCCCTGCGACCCTAATTGGGATTAAGTGGTTCAGAAAATGAATGAATGAATGAACTTATGTTTAATTTTAACAATCTGTTTTCCCATTTACCTTTGAAATGGTTTTATTGGGTCAGCCTGTACTTTATAACATTACTTACCCTTAGTTACTATCCCCATGTTCATATGAGAGAAGTGCTCCTCAGGCAGATTTCCCAGTAGAAACCCTAATTTTTAAAAAAGCATACATGTGTGCACACACGCACAGAAGGAAATAAATGAAACTTTCAGTAAAAGTCTGCTATGTGTTGACAAGCACAAGTGCATGTATTTTACTGTTACTATAAACATAATCAACCTGAAATTAGTGCAGGGATTATCTTACCTATGAACATAGCAGCACTTGCTCGGATCTCTGCCCAGGTGCTCTTGAAGAACTGAATGACTGTGACATGGTAGAAATTAAGCATTCCTGGGAAGTCCTGAATCTTTCAGAAAAGCACAATGTATTTTAAATTAAGAATTGAATAAATAGTTTAAAAAAATTAGAAAAATTAGAGACAAATGTAAGCTGCAGTTTCATTGACCCTGACTGATCCAAGTAGGAATATTCAGTATTTGCTCCAATTATGCAAAATAACACCTGACTTTTATAATGAGGTACTTTTTTAGCCAACCCTGTAATGACCCATTATTTGGAACCACAAGAAAATAAATCATTACCCCCATTTGCAAACATGCCAATAGAATTATGTTTAAAACAATAATTTATTGAGATGGTGGGTCAAGGAAACAGCAGACTGCTATCTAGGAAACTTATCTGAGCTGATAACATGTTTAAAAGTGTCTGACAGGACGACTCACTAGGTATTTGACAAGGTCGTTAATGAATTCATAATAGTGAAGACTCTTCTCTTCATGGAGATGGTTCTGAAACATGTTCGTAATTTGCTCAGAACCCAAAACAGGCGCACACACACGCATGGCATATTTACATGCCTGAACACCGAGAGGGAGAGAGAGAAAAAGAGAGAGAGAGTGAGAGAGAGAGAAAGATTATCATTATTTTTTTTCAACCTTTGGTTCCATTAAATAAGACATTAGATATAATAAAAGTGTAAACAGCAATAGCTGGTGACAAAATCATGTCCTCACTACTGAACTCTGAGAAACACTGACCTTGACGACTCGTGCACTTGGGTCATTGAGATGCAGGAGCAGACTGACCAACACATTGTGAATCTGGTCTTTAAAGACAGCTTCCTCTGAACCGAACTTGGACAGGTTCCCCAACAACATAATGGAAGCGCAGCGGATCTCATCATTCTCCTGCAGGATCCATTTAAAAATGTGATTGAGAAACTTGTGGACTGAAATTGGGCTAGGCTTAAAGTTTGGTACACAGAATCGAACAAAAAAACTCTAAGTTCTCTCACAGAAACTTATGATCAAATGCAGAAAGGAATGTGTACTGTCAGGTTGTTGCAAACAGTCAGTATTATGGTGCTGACTCTGTATTTAAAAGATTGATGATGGATACATTTTATTGTTTGAAATAGCAGAATCAATACATTTTAAGAATGAATCTTGAAACCATCGCACCAAACTGAAAAATAGGGTCGTATAATAATAACCCACAACACTCATGGTCAAGAAATGATCACAGATCCATAGAACCTAATTAACTTTAGTGTCACAATGCTGCCTTTCATAAACACATTTGTAAACAATTCATGACTCTCCAGCCCCAAACCAGTCACATGGGTCAGTTTTTCAAAAATGTACTATTAAAAAATTTTGTGCTTACCTGAAAGATGAAATGATGCATACCTTTGTTAAGTAGGATAAAATTTCACAGAAAGACAAATTAAATTTGAACTACAAGGCTTGTGGAAGAATTAAAAATAATAGTGATGATAAAAAAAATTCTAAAAATATTCTAAAAGCTATAAACATGAAATCTGGAACAAATATGAATGAATGTATTTTGATTGGAACATGCATATCATATTGCCTACAGCTGAAATGGAAAGCCAAGTGCAGGTTCATCTCCAGATCACCGATTTGAAATGTGATCGGTTGGATCAGATTCATTCTCTAAACTAGACTCTCCAACATCAGACTCCAAACACACACTTTCTTCATCAACTTTCCATGATTGTGAGGCATATTTACCAAGTAAATCAGATACACTTAATGAATCTGCAGCATTTAAATTGAGCAATCTTGCATGCCTTCATGTTTAAGGGAGTTTCTGTGTGTGCGCAGAGAGGAAAGTGGAGACAGTTTGTTTATGCAGAAAGAAAATTGTTTACACCACTGGGGTGTGATTATTACTGGGGGAATAATGTACTTTTATGTCAAATGATTTAATAGCAAAATCCCCAAACAAAAGGTAATGTGGACCCATGGACTCTGCCATTTTTGGATATTTTCCCAAAAATCGGTCATGCATTCCCTCATTTAATGCAGATTCTGATGAATATAAAGTAAGATTTTTTTAAAAGGTTTCTGCAAAATTTGAAACTTACAAATTAGATAAGCTATAGTTACATCAGTGACATCTGACTGGTTTGGTGCTGGAGGGTCTCATTTGTATAGTATTACGCCAAACATTGTCAAAGGTTTTACGAAATTATTTAAGGCTGCTGTTTACTGAATATCCAGGTAAAAAGAAGGTAAAGAAGCTAATAAGAAGCACATTAAACCCTAGCAAGGCTGTTCTGTGTTATTCACTCACATTCTCCAGAAAGGGTTTAATCTTCATGAAGATGTAAACTACCAGCATGTGGACATTTTTCTCATTCAGATAAAGCAACACCTTGGACATGCCAGACATAGCCTCAAGAGTGATGAGCTTCCCCGGGTCATCCTTCTCCTCCATCCCTGAACTCATGGCTGCCAACAGCTCCTTAGCATATTTATTCACCTACAGTAGGTGAAACGAGCAAGTGGTGAATTCTTAGTGTGTCATATCTCTTGCATTACATTATTAAAAACGCTGATACAATAAGAATAAGTATGAAAGTATGTAACTGACTGGATACACGTTTACATAAACTGTATACAGTACATGTCTCCTACGGGAGCTGGTTGATATACAATCATACAATCAGCAGTTTCCAACATGATGAATATTAGTAGCCACATTTCAGAACAGATCACAGTACCTTCTCTGGTGAGCCAATGGCAATGTTCCCCAGGCCTCTGATGGCCAGCATACGGACAGTACAACATGGGTCTGAAATCCTCTCCATCATGTTGTTCATCAGTACATCAATCATCATCAACTCAGTCACTACATGGTGGTTAAGCAGCTTGAGAAAGAAAGTGAGAGAAAGACTTGTGTCACTGTGCTTTGAAGCCAAATTTGGAATTTTCCTCAATGAATAACTTTCATTAATGTCATCATATTTTTAGACCTCTTTCAACTCCTTTAAAATTGCTGTCATCAATTAGATTTAGTTCACACGAATCAATAGTGTCCTTCTAATTTCCCCTTCACTCACATTTTCACTTAGCATAAACAAAACTTTACTGGGTAAGAACTAATGATGCAGCATTACAGCATGAGAAAATACTGCCTGTTGAATTGTTGGCAAAGATTAATAGAAAAGGTTATGAAAAGTTGACTGGCCAAATACACACAAACACACACACACACACACACACACACACACACACACACACACAAACATACATATATATACACACACACATACACAATAGGGCCAGGCTGGTTATTTTTATTCAAGACTATACAGCAGTGGTACTGGGTAATTATTTGCAGATGATCTGTTTTTTTTTTCATATATTTGAGGCCTGAGATGTGGGAGAGAATAGGGCATCAAACCCAGTAATTTGGGATAAAGAAAGGCTAGCTTTTGCAGTCTGTCATGGCATTCAATTGACATGGCTTCAATTTCTATTGACAGCACTTTAATAACAATGTATTTGGCTAGATATATTGAACAACAGGAGACAACCAAGTGCATATACAGCTACAATAAACCTTTAAATCTTTACAGAGATGAAAAGTAATCAGTTATTAAAATGCACGGTTTTGGGCATACAAGGTTCCTGCCCGACAGCAATGATATACTACATGGGAATGGCAGGATCTGATTGGTTTGTTCAGGATGTTGGACCAAATATCACCAAAAAAAAGAAAGCAAAAGAAAAGTTGTCTGCACAGCTCTTACTTCTGAGAAGAAAGCTGTGACTGTGATTCTCTGGCACTCATAAATGTTGCTTAGGGCTGGGCACAGGGTCTCCACTACAGCTGGGATTCGTGGACCTGCATGCTTCGCCATGGCTCTAAGAGATAAAATTATTTAGGGTTCATACAAGATATTCCTCCTGATGCAATACCTTTACCAGCTAACACTTCAAATACATTTCATTACAAAAACATTACAAACACAATAATGATTCACCGAATACAAGATGGATATCACCAAACTGTCTAAAAAATAAATCATAAAAATCTCATTTTAGTGTGCTTTTTGCATATATTTACATTTAGTATGTGCTAAAACAATTATGTGTCTCAGTGGATGTTGACACTGGCCTTGCCTGTTTCAAGAAAACATAACGGCTAATTAGTATTTACTACACAGCAATAGCGAGATCTGGTTGGTCCACCATTTTGAGATAAATAAGTGTCGAAAGAGTGGACGGTGTTTAACTCAAAAGGATGAACACTCGCAGTTGGTTACGGTCATTTGAATCACTTTTTGAATAATCACTTTTTACGCTTTACAATGAAAAAAAAAAAGCATTAAAAGATTGTTTTAGTTTGTTTTTCTTGTGTTTCCCCACGATATATATTAAAGCATCTCTAAGAAGAGTGGTTTAGTTCCATGTTTGTAGCAGTATGCTAAACAGACCAGAGCTGTTAAAATAAATAAATAAATAAATAAATAACTTTACATTAGTGGGCATTTTTGCTTTTAAATTAACATTCTGTCTCAGGGACTATTCAGCAACATCCACCTCACCTTCATACATAATTTTTAATTATCCCAAGATAGAGAAATAAAAAGATTTTCATGTAGTTTATAAATAAATGTAACGATACCAATGTGGTTAAGGTTAAGTATAACGCACAAGTATATCAAAACATCATTGCTAAGGGCTTCAGGCAGCATACCTAGAGAGAAGTGTGACCCCGGTAATATGCTGCTGAGGGTCCTTCATCTTTTCCCATACTGTGTCCTGGTCTAGCACCTTTACTACAACATCCAGATGAGCTCGAGCCAGTAGGATGCGCATGGCTTCAACTGCTGTACTGTAGGAACATGGACAAAAACATTTGCTTCTTACCTAACATACTAGGCTGGTAAGATCACTGTGTTAAATGCAAAAATGTAATAAATAACCAAATTACCAAATAAATGAATAAATAATGCTTCCTCTAGCTGATCATTCAATCTGATACACTCCAACACATTTAATAAAAATCTATAGTAATATTGTCATTATAAGAACTTATTAGTGTTAAAACAGAGTACCCATACATAATGTACGTTTAAGGTATCATAAATAAGAATCAGTCAATATCGGAGTTCTATTAGATTGCCACTGACAGCTTTGTCTGAAAATTTATTTGAGTATTTTTTAAATATTTCAAAATTATATTGTCTGTATACCTAATGTCAGTGAATGCTATCATGAAATAAATTATGTATCGACAGAGCAAGCCATCCCTCCTTTTATGAAAGAATAGACAATACAGTGCCCTTGGACCCTGTCTACAGATGGCTGTGGTATCAACCGAAACTTGTGATCTCTGAATGATGAGATGAATGGCAAATTAATTCCTACATTTTTCCAGCTGTTGGCTGTATGAATATACGATATGCTCGTCAAGTGTTATTTATGGTCCTAATTGTGTGTCTTTACAAATCAGTGAGCTAATCTGATCAAAGGCACAGAACACTCTAGTTACCCGTAATTACACTGGTTTGACTCACCCACAGACATCAAAGCTTGTGTTGGTGCTTTTGCTGGAGTTTTTGCTTTCTGATCTGATACTGTTGCTGTTAATGTCTTTGGGCAGCTGAACCCCAAGACTGGAGCCCATGCGCACCAGCAGAGCACTGAACATTTGTGGGAACAGACTGACCACAGCATCCTCGGTGTTCCCATTCAGCATAATCTCACGCAGGGCACATGTCATCTACACACACAATTATACTTGTCATCTACCCACACAGTTAATGACACAGATGCAGTCATGTAGCCAGATATAAGCAGCTGCAAAATACACATCCTGATTAAGACAGAAATACGACTGTCTCTGTATACTTATGCAAAAATTAGGCAATTTTAGGCAGACTGACTGAATTTAGAATTGCTACATGTAACTGGCCACTTATCTGAGGTGATATTTGGATACAAATCGCTAATTCACGGCATGACAGATGTCAATGTGTAATATCTGGAAAAAACATTAGGGTCACATAGAGGCAGAAGCTTCTCTCAGCCAACACAGTAAAAGCAGGGTGCACCCTGAACAGCTCGCAGGCCACTGTAGGGCCATCACACACATACGCACGCACGCACACACACACACACACACACACACACACACACACACACACACACACACACACACACACACACAC
>JAOUQZ010000044.1:24206783-24224790 GCA_028564935.1 Neosilurus hyrtlii
ACACACACACACACACACACACACACACACACACACACACACACACACACACACACACACACACACACACACCTAGCGGTAATCTGAAACAGCTAATTAGCCTAATGTGCATAGCTTTTTGTCTGTGGGAAGACACAGAGTACCCAGAGGAAACCAACACAACCACAGGGAGAACATGCAAACTCCAAACAGAAACACCCTCGTCCTGCCCACATATAATTTTTTTTTCATAATTTTTCAGATTCCAGATTTATGCTTTGGTGACATTTATTGTTCTTTCCAGGCCACTACACATGTATCTATCAGCAACTATTAGATTAAGGCACTGCCTACATAGCGTCCCATCCACTAGAATTCCTAGTCGCTTCATGCTACAGAAACCGGGAGTAAGCTCCGGCCTGATGAGCCAGTAGGCTCTGATGTAAAAAGCCCAACAGACTTTTCCCAATATCACCAGGTTCCGTATAGGTTCCGTATGCACGTTATACGCACCATAAACGTCATGCGATTCCTCAATGTGATTGGGTTAAAAGCCTTTTTATTCAAATGAGTAATGCTCTGTATGGCAGTAATAGTTTATTATGCCAGCTAAAAAAACAAAGGTACCTACTGCATATGGCACATAAAATTCTGTTTATGTTGTTAAAAAAGTGTATTTTTTTTATTTTAAAAAAGCGTATTTTATTTTATGGCATGAAACAAGTAACAATTTGGAGGGGAAGATAGAAAAGAAGAAGATACCATCACTCAGACATTCATTCATTCTGCTACCACGGTTATATACTGGCATGCAAAATATCACAGCAGGGACACAATGTTTGCGACACAAAAAAATCATATCGATAGTATACCTATTTCTCTTAAATATGGTGTACCGCTTCACACCATGCGGAGCTCTGCTATATTTTGTTGTTAAGTGCTAATTGACTAGTTCTGAGCATGGCTGATTCTAAATTATATCAGTAGAGTTCATCTAATAGATTCAAACACATAAAAAGAGTCACTCACTGCTAACGGCTGATTGGTGGCCACCTTAGTCATGCCTGGTTTCAGTATGAACTCTTTCTTATCCACATAGGGAACAATAACATTCAGCTTCTCCATGATCATCTCCATGATCTGCCGGGCCACAGTGCTGTCTGCTCCCAGTGCAATCCACATCTCACTGACCCAACTGAAAATTACCACACACACATTCAAGATTTAGTTTGAGAACAAGCTTGTCTTGTAAGGAAAGTTCCCACCTAGCATATTGGGGAAATGGACTGGTTATTCCTTACCTGTCAAAAGGAAGGGGATATGAAATGAGCGTGTTGATAACCGTCTGCAGGTGCTGTGAGGCAAGGATCAGGATGGACTGTGCGACTGCAACCTTCACCTGCTCTTCAGTGATGACCTGCAGGCGAATGTGCAGCACCTCCAACATCTCTGGCACCTGACAAACAAACATACGCAGAAAAGAGGAGTAAAATGCACAGTAGTGAGTATATATAAAATATACTTTTGACCTCACAATCATTAACATGAGCTACAGAGCATAACCATTTAAGACTCGTCATTACCAGGTCTTGCAGCATTGCGCCTCTGTTTTTGAGCAGTGTGTTCAGAATTACACTGGAGGCTCTGGAACAGTTGGACTGTGAGTCCACCAAACCTTCAAACAGCATGAAGATCAGTGTGTTCAGCTGCTGCTGAGGCAGACGTTTACTGATGATCTGCCGCAAAATAAAGAGGCAGAAACTAATATCATTAATAAGCCATAAATCATGAAACAAGCCAGGAAAGTGATCATTATGCCTTAACTGGCCACATAATCACGCCAAATTAAACAAGAGTCTTGGAAAATCAAACAATCATGACATTTTTTGGTCTATAAAAGAAGGAGCAATTAGTAAAATCATGACAAGGATGTGCCAATTTGTTACCTCCGCCATGGAGGTTATGTTTTTGTCAATGTTTTTTTTTTTTTTGTTTGTCTCGGTGTGTCAACTTTATGCTAAAAGTTATGAACACATTTTTTAGACTTTTTTTTGAAGGAGTGGAATATGGCACAGCTAATATTAAATGATATCAAATAGCCTTGAAGGTAAACCTTATCAAAAGTATTAACTCTAAACAAATACTTTATTTTATATAATACTTTATTAAATATTTGTTACCTTAGTGAGTTCAGAGCAGGTTTTATAGAGTACCGAGTGGTCAGGGTCATTTAGTTTCTCTCGCAATGCTAACAAACTTTCAACAGAGTCATCTTTGTAGTCAAGTGAAAAACCTGAAAACACAGTAAGGGTGGTGGGGGTTGATTCAATTTTACACATGCTGAATCACAGTCAATGTACATGGCCCAATGTGCTATACTTAAGCAAGAACTTGAAGTTGCAAAAAAAAAAAAATAATAAAATCCCCAGGTCACAGATCTAGGAATCCCTCTCCCAAAGACAATTTCCATCTCCTACTGGGAGATCCTGAGTGGCTCCCAGGCCAGAGGCGATATATAATTCCAGTTGGACATGCCTGGAAAACCTCTAAAAGGAACTAGACCAGGAGGCATCCTAATCAGATGCCTAAACCACCTCAACTCGATGCAAAGGAGCAGCTTGTCAACCCAGAGTTCCCTCAGGATAGCTTAGCTCTTCATTCTATTTTTAAGGCTGAGCCCAGACACTCTCTGAAGGAAACTCATCTCAGCCGCTTGTATCCATGATCTCATTCTTTCGGTCAGTACAGAAATCTCATGACCGTAGTTGAGAGTTTTATCATAAATGGACTGGTAAATTAAGTAAAATTAAAACAGGTTTTAAAATTTTTAAATTTACAGTCAATATCCAACAGAAACTACAGGTGACAATTTATAATCTTAATGTATTCTCCAGATTAAAATAGTCCTTTAATTAAAGTAACTGCTATAATGTTAAGTTAATGTCAGAGTTAAGACTGACACTGAAATAGGCAAACAGTGAGAAGTAAAGGCACAAGGAAGGTACCAATGTTATAAAGATTGCTGGCTAATGAACAGTAATTAGTCAGGCAAACAGTAGGAAGCATAAATAAAAACAGGAAGTACCATTATAAAACAGAATGTTACCTTCATAGCGCAGCTGAATGTGTAATAGTGAGTAAATGCAGTCTATGGCAGCCCTACGCACTGCTGCACTGGGATCCGTACTGCGTGGGGCCAGACGCCCCAACAAAGCTCCAAGGTTATGGAATGACACTAAGGTCTGCACAAAAATTTGAATGTTGTTGGGATAATGTTGATGGGATACTGGGATGTTTAAATTATGTTGTTTACCCCATACAGTGTCACACAGCATTAAGTGGCAAAAATACAGGCTATGAAATATGATTCCCTCCCCTCACACACACACACACACAAACAAACAGTTAATTGCTTAAAAATAATCCAACCCAAGCTTCTGACTGTTATGAGTGTATGCCACACCTGAACACTGAGACTGTTCAGATAGAACTTCAGCATCTCTGCTACAGTCCTCACCGCTCTCTCACGCTCATGGTCCTGTTTGGAGCTCAGCCAGCTCTCTATATGCTAAAATAAGCAAACAAACAAAAAAAGAAAAATAAGGGATTCCGAAATTTTAGACATTAAGAGAATGTGTGTGAAATTCTGCTTACCTTAAACATAGTTTGAATACCCTCTGGACTTAAATCTCTGGACAGGACACTGCACAGCAGTTCATGAAGGGCACTGAAGGTGTATGCATATAAGGCCTAAAATTCAGAAAAGGCTGTTAGCTGTCAAAACACATCTGGATTACAGCTTATGACTGATCTCTTACAGTAGTGATGGCTTTTTAAAGGAAACCACTGCAACATGCAGTACTACTGTGGTTCAGTAGTGTCAGACGTGTTAAAGTGATACATGCCATACTATATAATTAGATTTGGGTGCACACGATGGTTACAGGAAACTAGATCCAGGTTAGCCATGAATATACAGGACAGTTTTTAAACTTTACTTGCCAAAATGGTCATTTCTGTTCACTTCTGAGACCTGTTAGCTTAACATTTTGATGAATTTATTTTGGACCAGACAGAAAATATTATGTATAGCAACTTTCCCCCCAACACTGGTAAAAATCACCTGACAATTACTCTGCTTTAAAGTTAATCTTTATGAATGAGATGAAAAAGTCATTGAGGATATCTCCATCTGCTCATCATTCATATAATTACAAATATCTGCTTTCCAAAATAATGTTCATTCAAAATAAGTTACATTCAGCCACCACTGATCTAATTTTTTTTAATACAATAAAGGAAAATTTGAAAAAGTGCATGTTTTTGTAAGATTTTATTCTCACCTCTCGTTCCTGAGGGTCAAGAACATCTTCGTCTTTGGATTTTTCCACCATTTCTAATGGGGGAAGTCCAAATACTCCATTTATACATGTTTTCAGCATGTCATAGTTTTCATTTTCAGCGAATGGTGGATCCAAAGTACTGAAACAATGAGTGAAGTATTTTCCAAAATGTTTTGGTGTAATCTTCGAAATTAAAAAATAGCTTCAACCTCAAAGACAAATTAGATTTTGTAAGGTTCCATCTGCCATCCAACCATGATTCAGGGTGAAAATGGCCTTGATCAATGAACTACACTAAACACTAAACAACATCCTCGTGTGTTGTCACAGACATCCCAGCATTCAGCATGCCAATGGCATGCTCCCTCATGATATGTGTCATCTGTAGCACTGTGACTAGTGACAAAAAAATGACATCTTGAAATGTGTACTTATTGGCCCTGGTGCAAGGATTGCCTGTGTATTGTTCATGCTGACTGACCAAATCAATGTTATGCATTATGCTACTCATTCGTGTGACTGCATAATCTCACAGGGATGTGGTACGAGAAGTGGGTAACCAGAAGTCAGTAGAACAAATAATTCAATACACCAATACACACTATTTATGAGTATATTTCATTATAGATCAATTTAACTCAGCATTTCTGGTTCATGTGTTTATATTTTTGTTCAGTGTACGTTCTACACTTGGCCAAAAGTTTGTGGTTACATAACCATCACACCCATATCTTCGGGGTAGGCTTTCCACTAGATTTTGGAGTGTGGTTGTTGGGATATGGCCATTCAGGCATATATGGTAATGCACTAATATCAGACAAGAAGACCCATGTTGCAGTAAGCATTCGAGTTCATCTCAAAAGTGTTTGCTTTTATGGTAACTTACTTTATACACATAATCATTATACTGTAATTGGTTTGTATTAGTCCCTTTGGTGCAGTAACAGGAAAATGTAATACAAGAACATACTAAGGCATCCTCTAGAATTGTGTTCATTCAGATTTATGGCAACCATGTCTTTGTGGAAGAGTCACAAATGGGTGTGGTCAGGTGTCTACAGAGTTTTTGGCCACACAGTGTATATACATTATGACAGAAAAGAATATACTTGACTCATTAGTAGAGCATGTTTGAAAATCAAGAAAACTTTTATCTCCAGTTGTTCTACACATCATACATCAGGAGGAATAAGGTTTCACTTTGACATTTTAAAAGTATTGAGGAAATCGAATTTAAAGTTTTGTGATCTTCTGACAACCTATGAATGCAGAAAAGTTAAGAATGTGGCTTTTTAATATACTCACAGTGGGCTACTATGGGTCATACTACAAAAATCTCAAATTCACCAAAAATGTCACATGTGAACTTATTCCTCCCATGTGACGATATGCTTCATTATGCTACAAAATAAGTACAAAACAGATACAAAGCATGGATTATTGTATTAGGTCCTACACAATACAAAATCTCTGACATTGGACTGTGTTCAAAATGTTTTTATAGCTGCTTCAGCAATCTGACAATGTAAATTTGACACAACCTTAATGTATATTCTACACTGAGCTAAAAACACGATAGGATTTTACTAGCTGGATTTCAAAATGTTGATCTCAAAATATGCTATAGGTTTCTTTTGGTTTTTGTTTTTTTAAGTGAATACCTATAACTAGGAAATGTAACAACACAGCCATAGAACAACACTGGCTTTGCTGTCTTAAAGGATACTTGAGGTTGGCACATGTGGTCATAACAAGGTGGCGCACTGGAGTACGCATGGTATCAACTGGCTCTGCTTTAATGAAGTCCTATTGGAACAGAAAACAAAAGATGTTTCTGGTTAAACCTGAATATTTTGAAGTTGAGTGGCTCAATTTCACAGTAAATAACAGCATTTTAAGGGAAAATGTCCTTTCTAAACCTCTTAAACAATGAGACGGTAGGTTATTAAATATGCCAGTCATTTTCACACAATTTATATATTCCAAAAGTTAAACGTTATATGATTGCACTCTGTGGTACAAATCAAGCACACTCGTACCTCTAGCATTAATTAGCATTCAACTGAAAGATGGAATAAACAGTTAATTTTACCTGTGCAGACTGTGACATCCTTCGAACACTGACTTTTCGCTAACCAATACTTTAAGCTTACCAAGAATAATACCATAATCTGTCAGTGACCATGATTGCACAGATGAAAACAGCCTGATATGTGACAAGCACAGAAGTCCAACAATGAAACACCATTCAGTTTCAGATCAGAGAGGCCATATCTACCAATCACACCCTTACAGGTCACACTGTCATTGCCCACATGGGCGTTGAAATCTCCCAGGATAATGCACACCCTCCAGCACACGCTCTAGGTTCTCCAAAAAGGGTGGGTATTCTGAATTGTCATTTGGCACAAACAACAGTCTCTCCCCATGAGCAACTCCAGAATGAAACAAGATCCAGCCCCTTTTGAGATGGGTGGTTCCAGACCTCAAGCTATATGTTGAGGTAAGCCGGACTATATCTAGTCGGTATCTCTCAACCTCGCGCACCAGCTCAGGCTCCTTCCCTGCCAGAGAGGTGACACCCCATATCCCAGAAAGCCAGGGCCAGTAGCCGAGGATCATTCCGGCAAAACCTACGCCTTCAGCTGCCATCCATCTCAATACTTTAGATCTTAATCTGGGTTGTGTATTGCTCTACTAAAACGTTTCTCAGATCTACAGTATAAAACTATTTCCTCATTTAATCAATACAACAATACTATGAGCATCAGTGGAAATAAATAGCTTCAAGATCAAGTGTTTCATCTGATACCACAAAAGACACACACCATCATTATTCCCATGAGTTCCTGCTTGCGGGTGAAGACGTAGCCCTGTTTGTGAACGCAGGTATTAATGGCTTTTGCAATCAGGCCAGTACTTTCAATTAAACTAAGCTTCATGGTCAGGTCCTGTAGAGATATAAACACAGAGGTAGACATAAACAAAGCCTTAATTACAAGGTTGATCACTTTACACAAGCCACGTCATGCCACAAAATTAGATTTTTCATCCAGGATGTAGACTCCAGTTTTATCTTGAAAGAATCCCAAGTTTAACTAAAGAAAAGTCTGAATATCTTAGGATTCAGATAAACTCAATTAGCTTCGTTTCTGAGCAAAGTAATTGTAGATATTCACATCATTCTGAATCTGACATACTAATATAATCAGAAAAGGTTTCATACCCTCATACCTTAACATTGTTAGTAGAAAGCCAGATTAAGTAAGTTGTTTTAGGTTAAGTTCAAGGAATCACTCCACAGAAGTGCACAGAATCAGTGTGAAAATTTAGTAACAGAAAGTATTCAGGAGATTAGTCGACAGAGATTCATTCTTAAACTTTTGAACTTCTCACAGAACTATGTTTACTGAGGCACCACGAGGAGATCTTCAAATAATTCAGTATCTCATCTCCTCTAAATAAACATTTAAAGAGTTTAGGGTTTAATATTTCTCCTTTTTTCGAGAGACTGATTTACAAAGAGATAATCAAAACGTTTATTTTTCTCACGATCTTTTTTTCCTGAGAAGTTCAAAAGTTCATTTTCCTTGAATTTTCTTTTAAGGTCTCAAAAGTAAAGTTGATTCTGTGCAAGTCAGAGAAACAAAGAGGTTCCTTAGGGTACCTTGGTCTCTACTTTAATTCCAAGAACCTGTGCAAAATAAAAGTAATGAAGGAGTTTAATGGACAACACAATTTATCAGGAAACCATAATGCACTTCTTAAACGAGGTACGCTATTGCATGGCATATACAACATAAACAATTAATTGTTTAAAAATGTCCTATAAAAGTTAAATCGTAATATCCATTATATCTGTACATCTAAAACTACACACAGAAGAATAACAGATTGCCCACACAGATTGTCTAGGCATCTGAATTCCAACTGAATATTGACTGTGTGCATGAAAGGGGAAGCTGTGGCCTAATGGTTAGAGAAGCGGGTTTAGAACTGTATGGTCACTGGTTTGATTCCGCCAGGAAAAATGTGTGGTGGCGGGGTGCCCCTACCCTTCCTCCACCCTAATGGCTGAAGTGCCCTTGAGCAAGGTACCTAACCCCCAACTGCTCTCTGGGCACCACAGTGTGGCTGCCCACCGCTCCTGTGTGTGTGCTCACTTTGGATGGGTTAAATGCAGAGCACAATTTCCCTTGTGGTACAAGAAAAAAAAAATACAGGTGAAGCTTTCATATAAACTCACATAAAAATGTTACCTTCATGTTTAACTTTAACACTGGACTCACTTCTGAAAACCACATTTAGTGTTCTAATTTCTGTGGCTGCTGTAACTCTACACATACCTTCTATACATACCAATCTATACATTGGCTTGAGCGCTGAACCCAACAAACCATGCCTTAGTCAACCACAGCATGTACCTACCAGTGTGAAGTACGTAAACAGACCTCTCTCAGTCCCACAGACACTGTACAGTACAAATGCTTACTGCCTTATGTAACGTCACCCACCGACCTGAGGTAAACCCACCTTCCTTGTATGGTTAAGGTCACTGGCTCGCCTCTTTTGATTTTCACATTATGGGATATTAAAAATATTGTCGATGTGGACGCATTAAGGCACCCAAAACACTTGAGGACTGGACTTCCAATGATCGACATGTGTGGCTAGGTGATAATTTTTTTTTTTTATTTTTTATTTTTTTTTTTTTTTAAAAAAGGTTGGAAGCGCAGTCCCAGCATTTAGCTTCCACATGGTTTTGTTGTATAAAACAACTTTGTAAAAGATTTTTAGAATAAACCTTAAGTGAACGCTGTTAACACACATAAGAAGTTTTTAAAAAGATTGTCAAATATCAATGCAATAATCCAACCATTATGACCACTACAAATTTTGAATCAAGCAAATCAAATCAGGAACGACGTGCACCATTACTCTTTGGAACTTTTTGAAATGGGTTTTTAGAGGACTCCACATTAGTCAGGATCTCACTGACATTAGGTCATACAGGGTCAGTGCCAAACTAAGCATGGCTGCTTCTCCAGCAGACACTGGTTTTCAACTACAATACGAAACCACCAAAGTCTTTTGTTCCATTTAGGAAAGAATTACAACTCTGAGGTGTACAGTGGTCTGACTGACTTGTTTAAGTAATCCTGTTTGGGTTTTTTTTTTTTTTATGTGTCTAGCTATTAAAATAGAAATGTTAAATCAAACAGAAAGTTGAAATAAAAATATAAAGCAAACCTTAATGTAATTTACACCAAGTTTAAGCCCTTTCATGAACATCATAAAAATTCTAAAGAGTATATTTATAGCTTAGAAATAGAGTTTACAATATTTCTAATTATTTTACTTAATAAAGCATTGGGCAGAGCATACCCGAGGAATGATTGTGTCTCTGCATGTAATAGTATGAAATCAATCAGTCTATCTTTTTATCTGTTTATAATAAAAATCGACAGCATTCCAATGTAATGTGTAGTTTCTTTTGATTCTACCTTGGTGTTAAAGAGCTTGCTGATGTTGCGGAGTATATCATTGTCAAGACGAATGAGAAGCTGATCCTCTGGTGCATTTAGGGCCACGTAGCCATAACACAAAATCAAAGTGCTCTTCATCTTCTCAACATCCACATCATTCTTATCCTGCTTGACAAGACATCAATAAAATACAACAGTAATGAGAACAGGAATAATAAAAACCACACATGTCTGTGTGCTCTTCATTGATTTGTTTAAAACTTTTTGGTTTCCTCTCACCAGAGAAGTCAGCAGAACCTACTTTGAGCAAGCTGAATATCCCCGAGGCTTTCTTTAAGGCATCAGATTTCCCAAACTCGTCAAGCTTGGCCAGAGTGCCATCCAAATGGCTGCTGGCACATAGCCCCACAGCAATCGCTACTCCCTGTGAAACCAATGGCTCCCAGTTATTCTCATTATTACATATTAGTAGATTTTAAATGGTTGTTTAAGTATCCAATTTCCAAGCAGTGGTTCAGTGCAATCACCAGTATGTACCATTTCTGCAATTAGGAACTACTGGCCTGCATTCTCTGATCAAATCTCTGTAACAAAACCATAGTGCTGACCAGCCTTGAGCCAGCCATGACCTCCTTTTCCAAATTAAAAGCCAGCTTCAAATACACAATTCTTGTCACAAGACCACATTTTTCTGCATGGCCCTGATAGAATGAAACAAACAGTGAAACCATGTGCCTTTAATTGGATGCTAAAACAGGAAACTGCACTGAAGGTCATGTCAAACAAGTGAGCAGACGGGCCTATGACTGAGATTACAGCATCTGGAGTGCTTAGGACGATGAATGAGGGACTGGACAGATGCTGGCAGATAAAAGAGGTGAAAGCAAACAGAGCAGTGTGTGTAATATGTTTTCTTTGCCGTACCGCTCTCTCTGTGGCGTCGTTATGCCGGGTGCTGATCAGAATCTCCTGAAGCTGTTTTCTCACCAGCTCCTTATTGGAGGACTGTTGCAAAGCCACACCGATGCACTTATACAGGAAGCTCTAGAGAGGGTATTGAGTGTATCATTTTAAATGAGCCAAAAGACTGCTGAAAATATTAGTAAATATTTTTAAGAGACTACTCCAGCTTAAATTTGTACAATCCTTTCATAACGCATATTCATCCTACTAAAGGCTGAATAGGACAACTTTACAATAACAATACTGACCTTCTCCTCCAAAGAATGGTTGTAGGTTGGGAGATATCGGGTTGCCTCAACCGCCAGCTGACAGCTCCACTGGCCATCATTAATGGTTACCAGAGTTTTAGATAGGAACTTTCCCAAGATATCAACATGAACATCATGAGACAGACGCTTCAACAAGCAAACTAAGGCAAGCTGAAAAAATTTATAAGCTACTTACCCGAAGCAGGCTGTCCTCCCATTTGTTTTTGTCAAATGTTTCTGGTGTGGATTCTGATCATGGCAGGATGAATAGTTGCATGAAAAAAAACAGCATATTAGGGGAAAAAAAGTGGCTTACATCCAGCATAAAAAAAGCTATTTAAACCATATAAATTTATGAGAAATTTAAGGAAGTGTAATATTTTCCTCATTAAAATGACACAAGCTCACTTGTTGACATGTCTGGAAGTCATAAGATCACATAGGAATTCATTTCTTTTTGGATAAATGAGTGCTTTTAGCTAAAGTTTCACTTTAACAGACATTTTGAGAATACCTTTTAAATTTATAAGTCCTCAGTGAGGGGAAAACAACTGTAGCAACACAAGTGTATAAACTGAAGTATTTAACTCTGAATAGTCCTTTGTATGACATGCCCAGTAAACAAAATATAGTTAGTACTCGAACAACTCAAACTGCACCAAATTGCCACAGCTACAGCGTAGATAAAACATGAACACTGACCTTCCACATAACTAAGAAGTCTTGGAATCTCACTTTCCCATAGTGCTTCTACTTTAGGGTTAATGTTGGGACTGATGGCATTCAGAAGACTCAGTGAGGGAGTACCATGACCTCGATATGAAAATGGGAAATAGGCATTTACCTAGGAGAGTATTCACACAATCGTGTTAATAATGTTCACAACAAAACCAGAGCACAAGAGAGGATTTTAATATGTCTGTGTGAATTGCAAAATCAGAACAAGGATAAATAACCATTTCTACAGTCAAGGCACATTCATATATTACATACTGTAATTATAGAAAATGCATATAATTAACTGAAACGACAGCCCATACTTCTGATTTTACCAATTACTTGCTTGTATTTGCCAAAGTCCATACTTATTACTTAATATTTAAATTCTGGACAAAAACTGACAGCTACAGAATTGTTGGCACTCTTGGTCTAACAGGGTTTAAGGTTATGGAAAAAATACCATTGTGGTTAATTAATTTAAACTCGAACATAATTTCATTTTTCATTATTTTAAATTGAGGATATCTTAATGAATTGCATCAAAACACTGAAATCGGCTGGAGAAAATGATTCTTTGATTAGTAAACCCTTTCTGTATGGAATTGTATGATTTGCATTCGGTCCATCTGGAAACTCCAACTACAACCCAGTTGTAGCTTGTTCATCTTAGATTTGTCTTTCTCTAAAGTTTCCATGATGATTAATTACTAAGACAACTGGCCAGTTTATATTATAACGCAAAGTCCATTGGGCTTTTACAACTGAGCCTAGTGGCTCATCAGAGCTGGAGCTTGTCCTGGTTTCTGTAGCGTGAATTGACTAGGAGTTCAACTCCTCCTGGATGCGACGCTAGTCCATCACAGGTTACCTTCCCAGTATTTTAACTGGTTACCATTTATACTGCTGATAAATATAAATACTGGAAATATGAATACTGGTTATGACCTTGCCCAGGGGTCTTAGCACGGTGGGGATCTAACAGGGATTCAAACCCATAACCTTGTGATTGTGAGACCAGGACCCTAACCACTACACCCCTGGACCCACCGTTTATATAATACATTCAGACCAGGCTGAAGTTTTGTTTGTTTTTCAGTTTTAAACTGTCCATTTTTGGTGATTCTGTGACCACTGCCTCAGTTATGTTCTTGGGTGACAAGTGTAACCAAACATGGTCTTCTTTGTTGTATTGTACAATGTTTGGCATGTTGTGAGATGCTTTTGTGCCAGCCAGAATTGTAGAGTGCATTTTTGTTTTACTGTATTCTTCCAGTGAGCTTGAACCAGTCTGGTCATTATCTGTTGCCCTCTCATCATCAAGAAGTTTCTGCTGTTTTCTTTATTAAATCATTCTGAGTAAACGAGTGATTGTTTGGTATTAAAATCCGATGATATTTGTGGTAATAGAAATACTTAAGAGTCGCCTGTCTGGCACAGACAATCATGCCAGGGTCAAAATTATCAAGATCAGATTTTCAGTCCATTTTGTTGGTTGACAATATTACTAAATACTGCTGGGCCATTATATGCATTGTACTGCTGCCATGTGATTTGCTGATTAGATAATAGCACGAGTAAGTGTACAGGTGTTTCAAAAGTACTGTGATTATGTACTTAAATGGGAACATTTTGTTCAAAATTCTTTTCTTGGACTATGAATAATTGTCTTTCTTTTATAGGGGCTTTTATTTGAATTGAAGTGAATTAAACCAAAACTTAATAAAAACAAGCTTGCCTGTGCAGTTTAAATGTCCATACATACCTACCAACACATGTTATTTTTAATAAAACCTTCTTCAAGGAAAAAATAAAAACGAGTATTAAATCCTCGGGGGGGGGGGGGGGGGGGGGGGTGGGTGCCTTTGTACTGAGAAAAGTGGGACATAAGTCACATAGAAGAAGGTGTAAACAAGGAAGTGTTATACAATAAATGCACTGAGCTATATAACATGTACATATAAAGAAGTAAATGCTTGTCTGATGTATGTAAACAAAATGTAGAACTATGTGCAATAGGGCCTAGTTTTATTGTATTCAGAAGTTCATATCTTGTTTGTTAGTTAATACCTGTATACTGTTATTTTTGCCGCGTCCACATCTTATTCACGCAAAGTGAAATGGACCGGAAATGTAATCGCGGCCTTTTCAAACAGACTAATGCAAACTGTCTAACGGTTTTAGCAGACTTTGTATATGTAAGTAAAAACCCTCTGATTAAAAAATATATATTTTCAGTGTAACAGGAGTTTGGAAGGCTTTCCTTTTTCCATTTTTTGGAACAACATAATTGTTTAACACAGTTATTTTTTATTAGCATCATGATGATCAGTGATCAATGGTACCGATCATCCTGGACATAAAACGGTGCATTCACTCACCAAAAGCCTTATCATTAGTATATGTGGAGAAGGAAGATTGGAACCTATAGAGACAAAATGGAAAGGGGAAAGAAATCAAACAAATAAAAACAGAATTTAAAAAGGGTTGGAAAGGCAAGCCATGTGCACAGTCACTCAATATGAAATAATTACGATTAACAAGCAAATGATCATTACATTAGGAGCTCAGTCTAAACCTTTCTAGTGCAAGAAACAATTATCCTCCTTTTCAGAACTCCAAACCTATATTCACATGATAAATATGGCTTTTGGTTAGACTAATTAGAACCAGACAGTACTGGCCAGCCAAACAACTGTTAATAAAAACAAAATGTCTGTAAGTGAAATGTTGCTTCCAAAAAGAAGTGGAAAAAGCAGGCAAAAAAAAAAGGCACATGGCCAGAGCTGTGAGTGTCTATGGAGTTAGAAAGTGTGTTTATGTGATGGTCTGGTTTAACCAGCACAGGATAGCTTAGCCAGTGGAAAAGCCCTCTGTACTTAAAAAAAATGTCTGGAGCTGCATTCATCAATGACATCATGATAGGGTTTATGTGCATGTATTTGATGACGTGTTTGTGTGTGTATTTGTGTGTGTATGTAATGTATAGTGTATACTTTGGTAGATGGTACTCACCTGACATACTTAAGTTGATAAAGAAATTAGGTTCCTGGGCTGATCGCTTTTTATTGGCCAGCAGGATGAGGCTCTTACAGAGAGGTGTGGTGGCATTGAAGTACTGACTCGGGGTGAGGTAGCACAACAACATCGGCCACAGCACCTACAACACACAAACTGACTTGCCAACATGGCTTACAAACAATTAACTGTAACAATTAACTAAAAATAATTACAAAATTTCCTGCTCAGCAGCAGCAACTTAATTAAAATAAAGTCCAAATATCAAATTTAAACAATAAGCCAAGTTTCTAAGATTTTATCACCTTCCTATGTAATCCTATATAAAGAAGCTCAAAACAGAGTCACTAAAAATAGCCCTCTCTGTCTCCACATGTATAAAACTCGGAGTGCCAGAGTGATGACAGAGCTCTGTCATCAGTCCACTGTTAATGTTGGGAGCTATACAGGAAAAGAGCTGACATCTTCCAGAACAAACGCACACACAGACACTGCTATTAGGGGTTAGTCCTGCTGATGCTGGCTGAAAGGATAATTTACGGTAAATGTTTGTTACGTTCCTTCCTGGTGGTGTCATACAGATAATAAATTTATTTTACTCGACTAAAACACTGCTGTGTAACTCACTTTCTAGCCTTGATACTATGCTAGTCTCACTCTAAAGAAAATAGCAATAATGGAAGTTACTAAACAGGATGGCACAATGGCATAGGGGTTAGCACATCTGCCTCACGGTAAGAAGGTCCTAGGTTTGAGTCCCAGGCCCGGCAATTGCATTTCTGGGTGAAGTCTAAATGCTCTCCACGTGCTTGCTCTGAGTACTCCAATATCCTATCCGATACACGCACTGTAGGCTATTGAATTTGCCCCAGGTGTGAATGTAAATGGTTGTGTGTTGGCGCTGCGCTGCACTGGCATGCTGTTTAGGGTGTATCATTTCTTCACCCATTGCCGGCTGTGATAGGCTCCTCACGATCCTAGTGGGATTAAGCTGTTCAGCAAATTAATTAATAATATTGAACAATAAAATCAACTTCCTCTCTTCATAATTTTATTACTCACCAGTCATAAGTACTACTAGGTCTGCAAACATAATACTAATTTAAACGTTCTGGCCATACAGTCGAGTGCAGTGAAGGTACTACACCACCACTTTTGTCTGAAAGGGTTCCTAATAAAATGAAGTTAAAAATTACTTCTCTCTAATTTGGAGGAATAATTTTTTGGTGGAAATGTATTGAACAATGCTATTGCAGGCAATGAGAACCAAAAAAAATCATTCCGACAAGTATATTGAGGTAAAAGTACGGCTAATAAACTTTAACATTTTAATTTTTTTGAGTTTTGCATAGCATGAATGAACTTCAAAACATATGGAATGGTTTAGTAAGTGAAGAAATAAAAAAAAAAAAAGTGTGAGCACTATGCCTGAAAGATTAAATGCTGTAATCAAAGTAAAGGGAGGCCACACAAAATATTGACCTTTTTTTCTCAAAAAAGAGGCTGTTATTTTTGTTATTACTATATATTGTTGTTTGTTAATTTATTCTCATAAATGTGATCCAATATTACATGAAATAAATACTTGAATAGTACTTGGTTTCTGATTTATCTTCATTTTGTTAAGTTGTATAAGTGAACTGTATTTTTTCTTCACTCACTAAACCATTTCATATGGTTTGAAGTTCATTCATGCTATGCAAAAGTAAAAAAAATAAAATGTGCGACACTTTTCTGAAATATTGGTATTTTCGGTGTTTTTGTTTATTAGCCATACTTTTACCTTAATATACTTGTCGGAATGATATTTTTGGTTCTCGTTGCTTACAAGAAAATTGTTTAATACATTCCCACCAAAAAATGATAGAGAAGTAATTTTTTACTTCTTTTTATTAGGAGCCCTTTTAGACAAAAGTGGTGGTGTATAATCTTCACTGCACACTACTGTACATCAATGTGTGCATTTGTCTCTCACATCAGTTAGGCGGCCCACAGTGGTGGTGAAAAGATGGAGTGTGTTATCACACATGCTTCTCAGTGCCTCGTTAGTCACCTCCTCTGGATCTAAGGGACGCTGTCCTCTCTGTAATGCAATCACACATCATTAGCACAATATTGATATCAAGCAATCAACTGTCTATTCATAAAGTAGCCTCTCAAATGGTTTTAATACAGAATGCATGAACAAAAGAGTGTTTTCCTTTTCATTACCTTGATCTTAATCATAAAACAACTGATTCTGGACTTAGGTTATTTACTCTAGAGGACTCATTTAGGATGTGGGACTGTTCTCAACTATCACTCAGAATAGCAAGATAGCTTATTATATCTATGCAAGAAAGCGAAATATAATAATAAATATATTTATATAATAAGGGACCGGTGGAGTAGCGGTTAGGGTGCCGGGCTCACGAAGGAGAGATCATGGGTTCGAATCCCTGTTGCACCCCCACCGTGCTAAGACCACTGGGCAAGGTCTTAACCACAAGTGTGCCTCTGTCCACCCAGCAGTATAAATGGGTACCAGTAAAAATACTGGGAAGGTAACCTGCGATGGACTAGCGGCCCATTCAGGAGGAGTTGAACTCTTAGTCGCTTCATGCTTCATAAACCGGGGCTATAAGCACCAGCCTGATGAGCCACTAGGCTCGGATGTAAAAGCCCAACAGACTTACCTACCTTACCTTATAGATATAATAATATAAATATTATACATCAGGACAAATGACTGATTATTTTCTCATTGTTTTGTGTTATGCTAGAAAATACAATTAATATGTACTTCATAGCATGATGTTACTTAAATAACTTAAAAGATCTCAAAAGACATTTAATTTATATAACTTGCTTAAAATATTCCATTATCGACTGATAAATTTAAAAGAGCTACATACATGGTACGTGTCAGACAGGGCACAGTGCTGAACAATGAAGCGCACAAGCATGTCTCCTCCCTCCAGCTCCAGGTAACCATGGTGAGCCATTGCGCTAATGACCTGCACAACACTCTTCTTTACCTGCACAGGTAATCAAGTCACCCCAAAATCATCATACAGCATAATACAATATATACTGATCGAGCACTTTATTGGGCACATATATACACCTGTGCAACATTGCAATTAGCTGAACAACCAATCATGTGTCAGCAGTGCAACACCTAATATAACGCATACACATTGATAGCTTCAGTTGAGGTTCATTTTATATATATATATATATATATATATAGATATATATATAGATATATATA
>JAOUQZ010000044.1:24253536-24261036 GCA_028564935.1 Neosilurus hyrtlii
ATATATATATATATATATATATATATAGCCTCACAACCTGGAATTAAAATGAATTGCTTGATGGTTTGCATCATTTCATTTACAGATCATGCCTACAACTATGAAGATGGACTTTTTGTTTTAATTGTATTATTTATTTTATTTTTTTTAAACAACAAATAGAACAAAATAACACAAAACTTCAGCATGATCACTATTCACTCCCCTAAAGTCAGTACTTTTGAGATTTGACTAGGCCATTCAAACACATAAATTTCTTCTTAAACCACTCGAGTGTTGCTTTAGCAGTATGCTTCGGGTCATTGTCCTGCGGGAAGGTGAACCTCCATCCCAGTCTGAAATCACAGACTGAAACAGGTTTTGCTCAAGAATATCCCTGTATTTAGATCAAAAGGTGCAGACTGCTTAGTAATACCTCGAATACTGACAACTACTGCAGGGGGCAGAGCTTTCTCTTACAAAGCCCCACATTTATGGAATAAACTTCCAGTTAATGTTCGGGACTCAGACACAGTCTCTGGTTTTAAGACTAGGCTGAAAACTTGCTTGTTTAGTCAAGCATTTTGTTAATAGGCTAACAAAGCTTTATTAGGTAAAGGAGCAGATCTGGGGGTTCTCAGGCATAGAGAGTTCTGGTAAACAGTGAGGTTGGGATGCTGTCGCTCCCTCACTCTAAATGCTCACCCAGGCCCGTTAACAGTGGAATGGCTGATTGCACAACATTGCAGGTGCACTCATGACTGCCTTCCTTCTGGTTTCTCTCTTTTTAGTTATGCTGCCATAGTTAGTCATGCCCGGAGTCCCTGCTTGCACCCAGCACTTATAAACTCTTCTTTTACCATTACACTCTTATAAGAATACCTAACAACCTCTCTTTCTACCTTTGTGACAATGTCAATTGTAAAAATTGAATTGTATTTAGAACCAACCATCTTTCCCACTACTCGAATTAGCGTCCCAGTCTCTGCTGCTGAAGGGACACAGTATGAGGCTGTCCCCACCATGTTTCACTGTGGGGATGGTGTTCTTAGATTAATGGGATGTGTTGGGTTTGCGCCACACATAGCGATTTCCTTGGCGGCCAAAAAGTTAAATTTTAGTCTCATCTGACCAAAGCACCTTCCTCCATACATTTGGGGAGTTGCCCACATGCCTTTTGGCAAACCCAAAACATGCCTTCTTATTTTTAACACTAAGTAATGGCTTTATTCTGGCCACTCTTCCATAAAGCCATGCTCTATGGCATATACAGCTTATTGTGGTCCCATGCACAGATACCTCAGTCTCTGCTGTGGAACTCTGCACCTCCTTCAGGGTTACCTTTGGTCTCTATGCTGCCTCTCTGAATAATGCCGTCCTTGCCCAGTCTGTGAGTTTTGATGGGTGGCCCTCTTGGCAGGGTTTGTTGTGGTACCATGTCCTTTCCATTTGAAGATGATGGATTTGATGGTGCTCCATGGGATCATCAAAGATTTGGATTTTTTTTTATAACCAAACCCTCTCAACAACTTTGTCCCTGACTTGTTTGGAGAGCTCCTTGGTCTTTATGGTGTGATCATGTGAGATCATGTGACAATTAGATTGCACATAGTGGACCTTATTTCACTAATTATGTGACTTCTGAAGGTAATTGGTTGGGCAAAGGGGTTGAATACATATGCACATGCCAATTTTCAGATTTTTTTTTTCAAATTCATTATATATATTTTTCGTATTTCATTTCATCAACTTACACTATTTTGTGCAGATCCATCACATAAAATTCAGATTAAAAAAACATTTACATTACAGATAGATAAAAATAGCTAAAACGTCAAGTGGGGTGAATAGTTTTGCAAGGCACTGTATACATACATACATACATACATACATACATACATACATACATACGTACATATATATATATATAAACGATTTACAAACATTCAAGCACCACTGTGGTTTTATAGCTGAATTTCTTGTCCTGCCTTTGGACATCTCTATGATCTAGCAAAAACTGGAATACTGCATTGTAGTACACGTTACCCAACAAAGAAAACAAAAGTAAAATATGGAAAATTCCTTATTTTGCCAAGTGATCCTTCCTTTGGGTAACATTTAAAAACTTGGATCCATGCAACTATATCAATACAAATACAGATGGAAGGAAAATCATAGCATCATGCCACTTAACCATTATAAACTACATATCTATAGGCTAAGGGTGATGTTTTTTATTGTACACAGTTTCATGGAGTTCATATGGTCACTGTAGGTTTGCCTTAAAGCTGTATCCCACTCCACTTAGAGCTTGACAGCCGTATAGCAATACAATATAAATCTGAAGTCTCACCTCTGGAAAGAATAAAAATATTTCTCAAGTTCCAGTGAAGAAGAAAAAAATTCCAGGTTCTCGGGGAGTAATTTATTGCATTTCATCAAGCGTGCAAAGGATTTGAGCTGTAAACTGTTCGTTCTGTGTGTTTATTTTCAGTTTTACAGCCATTACAAGCAGAATTGTATGATTTGTGATGTCTGCAAGTTAATGTGAGGACATTTCAACTAGTCTCATTCTCAGTACACTTGGAAGACAGAATGAGATTGAAGGTCAAAACAACATGATGTCACTATATGTCATTCTGTACCAAGAAAAAACACCGCTGATTTGAAGTCAAACTATACTACTGCAATTCTGATAAGACTGGACAACCATATTCAAAACATATTGTTAAATCAGTTAATAGGTGTCTTAAAGAGGATTAATGAGCTTTAACTTTAAAGTTTGCATTAACATTTGGGGAGTTAGTGTACTCGATGTGCTCAAGGTCTTTCTGATAAATAAAGATAACCAAGTGACAAACATAATCATTCAATCATTTGCAGAACCACTTAATCCTATTAGGGTTGTGGGGAGGCTGGAGCCTATCTCAGCTTACTCTGGGTGAAGGTGGGGTACATCTTGAACAGCAATATTCACACAATCATTCACACTCACATCTAGGGGCAATTAGTTATGGTCAATGTGCATGTCTTTGGACTGTGGGAGGAAACCCACACAAGCACAGATAAGTATGCAAACTCTACACAGAAATGCCTTTGCCAAGCCTGAGACTCAAACCCTAACCCTAACCCTAACCCTTTTTGCTATGAGGGAGACGTGCTAATGACTTTGCTACTATGATGCCCCTGTAGGAAATCATGTTATTTGTAAATACTTCAAAGGACTGTACTCAACCAGTCACAATAACTGATTATGCTTACCATTTATATCAGATATGCCTGTTGGATTTTCTCAGTGGTCAAACATTTTGCTCAATGTTTAATGATAGTCATATGCATACAATACAGTACCTCACTGAAACACCCCCCAACCACCACGACCCCCTTACCCACACACACACACACACACACACACACACACACACACACACACACACACACACACACACTATTTGTAAATTTTATTGCATCAATGTTCCTTTAAATTCATTTAAATTCCTTTAATTGTGCCTTAGAGCTTGATGAAAATTTTCACATTTACTGTTGACAAGTCCTTGAAATTCCAAACTTCAAATTCACTTCAAACTCTTTTGAAAACCATTTGAACATTTTATAGCTGACATTAAGGATTTTTCATATTATTTCTATGCCTGGCAACCCCTGCATAACTACTTTGCCAAAAACCATAAAGAAAGTCCACTATGAAGCCAAAGCTTGAGCAGGACAGTCACAACTATGACTGAATGATGAAAACTGGCTGCAAATATTTGTTCTAAAACTACATGTACACGCATAGCCCCAATACGCACAATGGATGACTGATTTTTGAGTCCTATCTCTACTAACAGCCTCAGAGCCAAAAACATGAGCTCATAGGTCTTGCTGTATCTTGTAGGGATGATATAAGCCTCCAGTTAGCTACTGCTTACATTACAAATGACCACAAGCAGCAAACAGCAGAGCTTTAGTAGATGAATCAGCGCTACTAAGAGGGTGGGACACAAGTCTTTATTTATATCTATTTTTCTATGCTTTGAGGCATTTTTCTAGGCAATTTTTGTGTTTGACTTGTGATAATGCCTGATCTACGACTTTTATTAGTGTTCTTTACTCAAGATAAAGTACACTGTGAGCTTTGGGCAAGGTTTCTCTGGAGGTTTATTATTATACTGTACCCTTCTTATAAACCTGTTAAAGGGTTGCTAAGGGATAGGTATACACAGCCGAGCAGTTTTATTAAATTTACTCATAGCCATGTGCCTCCCAGAGCACTGAATTAATCACAATGCATCACTCATCACAAAGCAGGAATTTTACTACACTCAGCTAATATATTCCCAGCCATGAGGCTGAATGTAATAAGGAAAACGTATGTGACCTCCTGCCCTCTCCCTTTTAGCCTAAAATGGAAAGCAGCCAAGTCTGCTAATATCCATTAATAAAAACAATCACTACAAATTTGAAATTTCCTGTCACCTAACAAAACCACTAACAAAGAAATCTGATGCTTAATATGTTGTTTCTTCTGGAGGTTTATTGAATTTAGTGCTCTTGTGACTTCATATAAAATCCCTATACTGACCACAGTGAAACCTAAAGAAGTGCTAACTGAAACATACTATGAGGAAACTAGCATATATATTGTCTTATATGTGTGAATGGCAAATAAAATATCAAGGTCATTTAAAAATATAAACCAGATGATTTTTACTGAGAGGTATTCTTTAAATTTAATGAAATAGAAAATGGAAAATCTTTTCTCTTGGTGCTTAGAGGAGATTTGTATTTTTAGTTTTGCAGTGATCTACAAAACTTCAGTCGATTTTAGTGGTTCTACCTCCCGTAGTATAGGAGAGCTTTGACCTGAGCTGGTGTGATTATGCAGTATGGCACCTGGAGCAGGAATGCATAAGGGAGAGTGGCAAGAGAGGAAAATGCTTTGAATTTAAAGATCGATTAAATTAGCAGGGAGGTATTGTTAGCAGAGTAGGAGGCTGTTCCCAAAGCTCTACTTAAGAATGCTTGAAATGGACTTTACAAGACCAGGCTGAAAGGCCCCGTTGGTTTTGCTCTCACCAGCTGCCTCATTTACAAGGCACATTTCAAAGATTAGGTCCTAACTCAGACCACACCTAGCATGGGTTATGGAGTTACAGCAAAGTAACAAGGTTCGTGGGTCAGTAGTGATGACTTCTTTTGTATGGTATGAGGACTTGTAACATTTGTGTAAGAAAATAGAGGTTCAACAGTTTATATTGTATTCAGATTAGGCTTTTTAACATAGTTTTAACAAAGAAACTTCTCTTTTAAACATATTATTTCAGGGTTTAATTTGCATAGCACTTTTAACAATAGACATTGTTCCAAATCAGCACTTCAGAATATATATTGATTTGGTTATTAATTTTAAATGTATGAATTTATACATTTCTCTATATGTACAGTATATATCCTATCCACCCATAATGAGCAATTTCAAGGGTAATATAAAGCTATGAGGACTGTCAGAGTGACTGTGATGGGTACTGGATTCCACACAGTTCGAAGCAGTTCACTTTTTCCATCTCTCAGGCCCACTGACCTGCTTACTGTCTGAATTCTTTGGCTTCTGAGTAACGGGACAATTACAGCATGGAATTTCAGGGAGGACTGACTTCATTTGTGCTCCTGAAATAGAGTGACTGGTAGTCAGAAAAAGCAAGGCCACAGATTGGCAATTACCAGAAGGCATCAAAGCAGTGAGGTTTTGGTTGCCAAATTATTCATACTAAAAAAACTGACCTTATAAGTGCTTATTTCCGCTCCATCGCTCTATTCAGACTGCTTTGGTCTATTCATATATAATGAGATATAACATTTCACAACTGTTTACGCCACATTTATGACATGTGAAATCATACTCTTTTGCTCTGTCCCACAACTGGTTTTAAATGGGCCAGATGCAGCGACTGTGTCCCATTAGAGTAGGGTGCTTGCGAGTTTGGCATGTGCCCAGCACAGGCTAGACAATCCTGTCCCTCAGCATTCTGGCCGTCCAACCGTCCATTCTGCCGACTCCATAATGAGCCAGTTGGTCTGTCTGCGGTGCTGTGCAAAGGATTAGTTCCGAGTTTTGACAGCCCGCTAACCTGTGCCAAAAGTGAGAGGAAGGGGGTTGCACAGTGAATAGTTTTCAGTTTTTAACAGTGGAAGGAAAGGAGGAAGCCGGAGAGGTAGTGAGAGTAATAGCAATCAGATGCTGACAGCACGGCTCTGCTACTGAACTCATTCAGCGATATTAAATATCACTTGTGACACTGAGAAAAGAATAATGAAGCAAATAGGGTTTGGAGTGACAAAATCCTGAAGGCAGGTGATGTCACTTAAGTTGTAGAGTAATTCTGAATTCCTCAAAGTTTTGGGATTAAAGAATAGCACAAAACAATAGAGTGGAATGAAGAAATCTAAACCAAATTCACTCACACTTACTCACTTATTTACCAAACAACTTAATCCTATTAGGGTTGTGGAAAGGCTGGGGCCTATCTCAGCTGACACTGGGCGAAGGCATGGTATGCACCTGAAGAGCTCGCCAGAATAATGCAGAGCCAACACACACGCACCTTGGGACAATCTGAAACAGCTAATAGACTGCAGGAGGAAACTGGAGTACCCAGGAAAAGCCCACGCAAGCACAGGGAGAACATGCAAACTCCACACAGAAAAGCCAAGCCTGGGATCTTCTTGCTGTGAGGTGGACATGCTAACCACTGCACCACAGTGCCGCCCTAAACCAAAACCATACCCTTCTCATCAATATGCCCATTTCTGAGACTGATTAAACCCTTCACTAATCTGAGCTCATTGACTTCAGAGTTCAGTGACCTTTCAAGACCTTCCTGTGACCGAAGCCATCACTCATTTTCAGTAACCACCTATCCTGGTCAGGGTGGTTCTTGGGAAGACTCAGAATGAGGCAGGCATACACCGTGGTTGGGATGCAAGTCCAATCTACATGCATTCACACATTTGTTACACAATTAATTTTACCCAATCCACATACTACCATGTTTTTGGAAACCAGAGGACCTGTAAGAAAAAGCCATATGGACAGAGCGAGCAGTAGACCACCATACATACAGTAACTTGAGCTGCTTTTTTTGCACCAGTACCAGTCCCGGAGCTGTGAGGCAGCAAAGCTAGCTGTTGCACCCAGTACAGCACACTGTCCTGAAGCACTTCCTTAATCAGTGCTAGTGCACACAATTGCCAGTCTGAATGCACAAAATACCCAGTTATGAATATATAATAGGAAAAATATAGGATTGCCTGTAGAATTCACACTCAAAAGCCATTTGTGTTTTACCCATTAAACTCTCAGTGTTCCATTCATGAAAATTTATACTGTTCAGTAATTACTATGAATTATTCAGTGGTTACAGTGAGTCTAAGAGAAATATAATGAATCTCTCTTTGGAACCATTGACATCTCGTGAGATTTAAGGGGTTAACCAAAACTGTAATGATTAATGAATTATTAAT
>JAOUQZ010000044.1:24263536-24269054 GCA_028564935.1 Neosilurus hyrtlii
ACGTTAAGCATTGTGGGTTTCCTCGGGGTTCTTAATAGGTTGCTAAAAAGTTAGTTAACAGGTTTCAGGGTCACAAACAGTTGACAAAGATGTTTTTTGTTGTAAGCATTAGCAAACGGATGTAAGACGGGTCGCTAAAGTTATTTTTGGTTTGCCAAGTAGTGAACACAATGCAGGGTGGGTTTGCTGACCTTTTTTTATAGGGCTGGGTCCATCAATTATTACTGTGAATGGTGGAAAGCATTCACACAATAGTTATTCTAATTAAACTTATTCTTCCATACATTTTTTGGCATCTCACTACTTCAGCATACTTTGTGTTCAAACATCAAAACATTCAGCTCGTTCAGGACATTTCTGATGTATTCAACTTTTTTATACTACTAATGCATTTTAAAATATTTAGCCTTTCTGCAAATTTCTTCCCATTGAAATGAATGGACAGAATGTTCAAATCCTTGAAAACTTCAGCCTCTTTTAACTTTAACTACTTCAGCAGAGTATGTGCTAGAGACTTCAATTAAACGTTAAACAAGTCCATATGAGTTCAGCTATTAAGCTTCTATTAAACTTTTTGATATCTTGTACAGTTTATGAATGACAGCAGTTTACACTTCATGTTCATTTTTGGCAGTTTGTTTGTTTATAATGGTGTATTGCGCTCACCAGAGTGGGTGATGTCATGCAGTCTTCTAACCTTTCAACTTATTCTGAGATTATTATGCTTCAACTCTTCTCCTGCCTACATTTCACTTCTCACACACAGTTTATACCTCAGATTATAGATAATGTTGTGCTTAGTCACACAGTGTGACCTCTTAAGCCATAGGATTTACAGTTTTTGAGTTAGAAGCTTCTGATCACCAAGAGGAGCCCTCGTCTCTCCCATTCATCTTCATTTTAGCTCTCCTCTGAGAAAATCCAAAGCAGCCCAGTTTTTAAACTGCCATACTGTGGCCATTTTTTACTTTATATACACAAATGACACATGTCCGTGTTCAGTAGAGTCTCCTGGTGCTGGCACTCACCAGATTTTATCAATTTTTGAAATAATATGATAAGTTCAAGAGGTGCGCAGAGCAAAATCTGACTCTGTAGAGACCTGTGGATGCAGTTGGACACAAACAGGTGATCATGATCAGTTGATCATTGTCTGTGCTGTTTATCAAACTACTTTGACTTGACTTACTTTTCTGTCAAAATCCTGCTCCAAACTGTCTCCACACTACATAGAAGCTTTCATCAACTCTGCATTTTAAAATGTTCTTTGTCTGCAATTTTGCAATTCAAATGAATGCTTTAGCTATTTTTTTAACTCTACATCTACCCTTTTTCTTCTACTAATTTCAGCCATTTTAAACATTGCTTCAGCAATTACATTTTTCCTCTGCATTTCAACAATAATTTCAGCCATTTTCAGCATTGCTTCAGCGATCTATGCAGCTAATCAGCATTCACACGCATTTTCCACAGGCATTTTATCTAGTTCTTTTTCTTCTTCTTTACCTTCCTCTTCTTTCCTCCTCTTCTGCTTTCTTAAAAGCTGACTTCTGCATCAGCCAGACAAAGCAATTCTTTTCGGCGCTCCCAGACAGTTTTTAACAGCATATTACAACCTTACAAGAAAATAATCCATTCGATTTTGTTGGTGATTTGAATCCCGATCTGGATCTGGGAATTATTTTAAGAGTTCTTAAGCATTGGGGGATGGGGCAATTTAAACACTTTTGCATTCAGTTCCATAATTAAAGACCACAATTTTCCACAAAAATTACAGTATAGCAACAACATCGACAGGGCAGCCGTAGCCTAATGGTTAGAGAAGCAGTTTTTGGACCAAAAGGTGTGTGTTGTTGAGCAAGGCACCTAGCCCCCAACTACTCTCCGGGTACCGCCAGTGTGTGCGGAAGCCCACTGCTCCGAGTGTGTGCTTACTGTTTACGTGTGTGTGCTCACTTTGGATGGGTTAAATGCAGAGGCAAAAATTTCCCTTGCAGGATTAATACAGTAAAGCAAAAATAAATAAATAAATAAAATAAGATCTATCACAAATGTGTAAACACAGTTTTTTATTTTATTGAACGGTCACCATGGTCATCATTAAGAAAATAATTCTGAAAATAATTAAAATGAGAGAAATTAGTTGCCTTGGTGGAGGTTTGCACACTCAGAGTGCTTCTAGTTTTGAAACCCAGTTTATTAAACAGACCTGCATTAATGTACTATAACTTCACACTTTATAATTAAAAGGATGAGAAGTGTGTGAAGAGAAAGCAGTACCTCCTCTGAGGATTGAAGAAGCAGGTGAAGGACTGGTTACTTCCCTCTTTACTCCAGTAGTGCTGTAACTGTAAGATGTCTTCTCGCATCTTCTGGTTATCTCTCTCACATTTGGGAACATAAGAACACTGGAAAGAGAAACCAAGATGATAATGTATATTCATATCATTATTTTAGGTCTTAATGATACACATAGACCTTGGAGAGAACAGTAATATTAACAACACTATTTGGGTGGATACCCAATACTCGCTCAATGTGTGGAGTTTGCATGTTTTCCCTGTGCTTGTGTGGGCTTCCTCAAGATACTTCGGTTTCCTCCCACTGCCCAAAGACATTCACATAAGGCTAATTAGCTATTCCAAATTCAGTGATCTCAGACTGTGGTGCCAGCCGCCATGCTGTAATTTCTGAACTTTAGTTAATTAAATAAATCCAATCAATAAATAAGTTCTGCTGATTCACTAGCAATACTGTGATTCTCATTTCTGACATCGTGATTGATTAATTGAAGGGCAGTTGGAAAACAGTGAGAAAAGCATGTCAAGTATAGGGGATTAAAATCTACAGGATATCAATCCGTAAACGTCTATTTTTTGTTTTAACCCTGTTAGTGTTAATGTGGGATAGTGTTAATGTGGGATAGTTACAAAATCCTGCTTCTGTAACATAGGAGTGCCCTATATAGTGTACAAGAGCCATAACTTTGTGCTTTATGTAGGGAGCAAGGAGTAATTTGGGGATTGACCATCAAAGCGCCTCCATATAAGTCTCAATATATATCTTGGACATATGTATAAAAATTAATTAAAAACTATTTTTCTGGCTTAACAATGATCTCCAAAAATAATCAGCAATTACTGACACAGTTATTATTAAATTATTCAGATAAAAAGGGTTTTATCTGCTGAGGCCAAAGTTCAAGGTGAATAAAACACTACAAAATCTGAAAAATTCTTCATATCATACAAAAAAAATTAAGTGAATTGAATCAAAATAAATTGAATTATTTGATACTTTTAATATTTCTTCAAAATATTTTTTTTTATAATCATTCAACTTACATGATGTATATGTTGGCTTGTACAAAAATACCAAGAATTAGATGGTGGCTTTCCACCAAACAGAAATGAGAAAATATTTTGAAAGAATAATTCAAGATCATGATCAAGCACGGTGACACTGCAATTTGTTTTGAATTTGTTTTGATTTCTTTTATTTGTCTTTCATAGCAGTCATGCAAGGGTGGCATAGTGGCACAGGGGTTAGCATGTCTGCCTCACAGCAAAGGTCCTGGGGGTGAGTCCTGAGCGCGGGCATTTTTGTATGGAGTTTGCATGTCCCGAATTGCCTCTAGGTATGGATATGAGTGTGAATGGTTGGGTGTGTTTCCCTGCAATGGTCTAGATAGCTATTCAGGGTATACTCTGCCTCTGCATAATGCCGGCGGAGATAGCAGTCATTCATTCATCATTCATTCATTCATTCATTCATTCATTCATTCTTATGCCAAACCACTTTATCCTACTAGGGTCACTGGGAGGCTAGAGCTTATCACAGCTGGCTCTGGGCAAAGGTGGGGTACACCCTGAACAGCTTGGCAATCCATTCCAGGCCTATTTACACTCACTCACACCTAGAGGCAATTTAGAACAGCCAATTAGCCTAATGTGAATGTCTTTGTGCTGTGGGAGGAAAACAGCATACCTGGAGGAAACCCATGCAAGCACGAGACGAACAGGCAAACTCGAATGAGACTCAAGGGCATGACCTTCTTGCTGTGAGGTGGATGTGCTAACCACAATGCCACTGTGCTGCCCCATATTTCAGATTCGAATGACAAAACTTTTGATGTATAAGATTTTGGTCAGTTAGAAAAGTGTATGCAAGCCCTCATTTTATAAGCATAAGCACATATCATTACTTAAATGATGTCCTTTATTATATTTCAGCCAAGATGAATGTATGTGAAAAATAATGAAAAAAGAAATATACTGTCACCACATGGGAATATCAGGCTCTGATATCGCTCTGCTCTTTAAAGATCAGGGCCCTTGGGCTTAAAAAATACAGATATCTGATTGAATTTGCTTCACCAGGGCAACCAGGTTACCATGGAAATGTGAAGACAGGAGCAATGTGTGAGCGAATGCCTAATGTAACGGGTGGAGGGTGCCAACTTGGTTCACCAAAACCTCCTTAGCTTCCAAAACAACATAACAAACATTCAAGTTTGTAAAATAAGACTGCAAGATAAATTAACTGTTTTAATTTAAAAATTAACTGTGTTAATGATGTATTCCATATGAATATTGCTACAATATATCTACAAACCACTGGAAAGAAAAGTCTTCACACATCTCATTGTGAATAAATGTGAATGCATGCTCATCAAGGTTCTCATTGATTGACCCCCTGGCAAAAAAAAGAAAAAATTTAATTAAATTAAAAAAAAAAAAAAAAACCTTTGCACTTCACAGCAGCACAAATTTTTGAGCCCTTACCACCATCACCTATACAGAGAGATAAAAGACAAAAAAAGGATAATAAACTAAATGAATTAAGTTTATCATAATTAGAAAAATGCAATACATAAACTGTTAATTTATGTGAACCTTTAAAAGAACAAAGAAAAGTTTTTAAAAGTTTTTACTGATGAACCTAATTGCAAGTTAGAATTTTATGCTTGCAGTACACTTAACAAAAGTTGGGACAGAGGAACGGGGTGAGTAAATGCAAGAACAGCACTCACCTAAAACTGCTGAAATAAATATAAAGATCAGAATAAACTGGAGCTGCGCTATTCATTTTTATCATTGCCCTACTGAGTTCAAAAAACAAATACATTTTTCAACTATTATTTTTTACAAACAATATAAATGCTTTTATTTATTTAGACTGGAGGCAGGCCACCAACTTTTTGGTTGGCAAGGAAAAAGATAGTAAGTTAAAAATGAACTAATGAAATGATTTTGAGTCGGCCCACAAATCAGTGTATCTAACCGTGTCTGGTCTATTTAACATACTTATTTAAAGAGCAAAGTAAACTGCACTCTGTAAAGGTTTTTTTCAGTACATGGTTTACAAGGAACGCACAATAAAAACACAGTAAAATGAGAGATCTACATTTTATTCATTCATTTTCTGAATCGCTTAATCCTTAGTTAGGGTCGCGGGGAGGCTGGCGCCCATCTCAGCCGACTCTGGGCGAGGGCAGAGTACACCCAGGACAGCTCGC
>JAOUQZ010000044.1:24270800-24288300 GCA_028564935.1 Neosilurus hyrtlii
TGTGTGTGTGTGTGTGTGTGTGTGTGCGTGTGTGTGTGTGTGTGTGTGTGTGTGTGTGTGTGTGTGTGTGTGTGTGTATGCAGTAGTGTGCAGTGAAGATTATACACAACCACTTTTGTCTAAAAGGGCTCAAAATAAAAAGAAGTAAACAAATTATTTCTATATAATTTTTTGGTGAAAATGTACTGAGCAATGCTATTGCAGGCAATGAGAATAAAAAAAAATCATTCAAACAAGTATATTGAGGTAAAGGTATAGTTAATAAACAAAAACAATGAAAATACCAATTTTTCAGAAAAAAAAATATTTTTTGACCTTTGCATAGCATGAATGAACTTCAAACCATATGGAATGGTTTAGCGGGTGAAGAAATTAAAAAATATGTGAACACTATGCCTGAAAGGTTAAATGCTGTAATCAAAGTAAAGGGTGGCCACACAAAATATTGACTTTTTTTTGTGAGCAAGTTTTATGTGAACATTTATGTCCTCCCACTTTCATTTGTTATGTGTTCTTTCCTACCACTCTTGTGGAGCCTGATACTGGGATGAGAGACTGACTGTCATTTTATTGCCTTTTATACTGATGGCTTCCCGATATTCAAAAATCAGCACAATGCATAATTCATGTGGTCCATAGTTCATAGGTTTAACATTTACGAGCAGGAATTAAATCAAAGGGCCTTGTATCCATGCCTTGTGTGTGCAGATGAAAATGTAAAAGTATAAGGTGATGTAAATTTTTTTTTTCTGTAGAAAAATCTTTGAACACTGGGTTGAATACCACAATGGCACAGCATAGCCACCTCACAGCTACAGAGTCCCCAAATCAATCTTGAGCTCAGGTTCGTTTCTGAGTTGTGCATGTTCTTCCTGTGTTTGTCTGGGTTTTCTCTGACTTTGTTCCAAAAACATGCCATTAGGTAGATTGGTAAAAATCAAAAGATGTTTTTCCTAGTGCTCCTGAGATAAACTCTGGATTTACTTTGGCCCTATCTATGATAAATCACATACTGAAGATGAATAAATTAATACATATTTCATTCATGAAAGAATGAATACATATTTCATGTTTCAGCCAGTTTTAGGGTAGCTCTAACTTACCCAGTAAACACATGTGAACTCTTTGACCTGTGTGTGTTCGCATACAATTTATTTCACTTTGTCCTTTTCATCTGTCTGAATCTACAATCCAACAGCAACACAATCCGATTCTCCGAGCTGCAGAGCATTGTGCCAGACAGAAAGCCACTGATTTACAGTATTTGTTTAGTCTCTGTCAACTGTATGTGATTTGACTCACACAAAACCAACACAGTATGTGACTCATTTACAAACCAGGTAATCCTAACAGGGCTGCAAAGACGCTGGAGCCTATCTCAGACAAAACTGGGTGAAGGCAGGGTACACCCTGAACAGCATGCCAGATCATCACAGGGCCAACAATCACATGCAAACTCTACAGAGAATCACCCGAGCTCGGGACTCAAACCCAGGACCTTCTTGCTGTGACATGCTAACTGCTACGCCACTGTGCTGCGCCTGAGTGAACCAACCAATGTCAGATGTCAAAGTCAAGGCAACAAGCCATAAGCCACTCTCATCATCATTGAGAATGAAACATTGCTGAAGCTGTTTGTTGTGTTTTACATCTATGCAGTCTTAATGTTTGGTTGATTTCTGAAGCAATCTATGGGCCTACATGTGATCATCTGTTTATGGCATGATCAGACTGATTTGAGTGAATTGTCAAATTATATGTTATGTGTTGACTAAAGCAGCTATCAGTATGAATATCTGTCAGATTTAGTACTTTTGTATGATTAAGAATATATCTGTAATATACCATGTGTCTGTGTTTTTGCACGAAGCACCCACACGGTAATCTATTAATGAAGGTTTTCTAGAACCAAAACTTTTAGCAACACCAGAATAGTACATCAAGATTCAGTGCATGTTTTTGCTTGCTTGTTTTCCTTCCAGATGTTGGTTACCAGCTATGGTTTCATGAGCCCTTAACAGAAAACATTAACTTTAAAACTGCCACTAAATATTTAAAAATATTCTTAAAACTGGGTTTGGAAATTCGGAAATCTCCTTAGAGCTCCAGCTAATCTCTCCTTTGCCACCAGAGGTCCTTCCAAAGCCACACCTCACTCCACACCGGCTGGATTCTGCTGGTAGGGTCACACAAGAGCAGAGAGCATATGATTGGATGTTTCCCAGTAGTTCACAAAGCAATGATTGGTCAGCATTTTTACAGGATTACAGACCATGGATGATAGATTTTTTTTTAACCTTTTTTTAGATCTTGTAAGTTATTAAATGCTGTAAAGACTCCAGCTTCTCCTGCAGCCCTGATGGCTAAATGGCAGAGATAATGGATGGATGGATTAAGTTGGTAATGGATAATGGATGGACAGTCCTGAAAATTGTCAGTGATAAAAAAAAAAAAAAATGAACATAAAAACATAAATTCAGGCAGAAATACAGTAGAACACCTCGCTTACCTCGTAAAAAAAATTCCAAACCAGTGAAATATGATTTGATAAACAGCATCTGTTTCTCTGTTCAAACTCTTTATACCTTTAACACTGCAAGTATATTTTTATCTGCACAATTATGTAGCTGTGTTGTTATGATTGTCATGTAAGTACATTTCTTTAGACTGTAGAAGTCTTCTGGGTTCATGGATTCATGCTCTTGTGGCCAAATTCCCTGACTCTGCTGTAGCTGGAAGTTATCAGTGGCGGTGAGGAGACAGAATATCGGTCTGCTGTGTACTCCTTCGTCACATGGTATGAGCAGAATCATCTGCAGCTTAATGTGACAAAGACCAAGGAACTGATTGTGGATTTCAGGAGATCCAAAACACCAGTGAACCCTGTTTCCATCCAGTGGTGAAGGATTACAAATACCTTCATATTGACAATAAACTGGACTGGGTTAGGAACACTACTGCACTTTACAAGAAGGGCCAGGGCCGTCTCTATTTTTTGAGGTGGCTAAGGTTGTTTAACATCTGCTAAACACTGCTCAGGATGTTCTATAAGTCTGTTGTGGCCAGCGCTATTCTCTATGCAGCTGCATGCTGGGGCAGCAGGCTGAGGGTTGCAGATGCAAACAAACTGATCCATAAGGCCAGAAACGTTGTGGGGATGGAGCTGGACTCTCTGACGATAGTGTCGGAAAGGTGACTGTGGTCCAAAACATAGAAATTATTGAACAATACCTCCCACCCGCTTCACAACCTGCTGATCAATGACAGGAGCATGTTCAGTACCATCTAAATGCTCCACTGAATGACACAGGAAATCATTCCTACCTGTGGCTATTAAACTGCACAACTCCTCCATATAGCAACAACATCCAAATGTCATGCATTTTCATTTTGCACTACATGTACATTATGCTATTTATCATATTGATAATACTGTACATATTACTCACTGACAGGATTCATTCTGTATCTGTTTATATAGTTATTAGGAATTTCTAATTTTAGATTTATAAGGCATTAAAAATGCAACAAGTACAAATGTACAACATGTACATAAACATGAAATTTGAAAACAAATTTAAGTACTCAAGTGTGGTGTGGTTACCAATTTCTCATTAGTAAAAGTGAATGCCCACGTTAGCGTGTGCACGTGGCACGATCACAAGTCTGATACCTTTGCCACTCCTTGATTAATCCACAAAGTGGAGTGTGAGATCAAAACATGTTTGTTTGTTGTCAAGTGGCACCTCTGGCTATAAAAAGCCTGGTAAAAAAAAAAAAAAAGTTTAAGTTTGTGAAAAGTGAAAATACCACGACTGCCACAAGCAAGCAGAGACCAGGCCCTGGGCATGCTGAGTGCAGGAATGACTGCTGCAAGGGTAGCAGCACACTTTGGCATGCATCGTTTAACTGTTGTATGCCTTCAGACATGCCACAGACAGACGGGAACGACTTGAGATCGACCAAGACCTGGCCAGCCACGTATAACTACATGTGCACAAGACCATCATATCGTCGGTGATGCATCTGAGGGATCCTTTCCGTCGAGCAACACTGACAGCGGCTGAGGTTCCTGGTACTCGCCGCAACCACGTCACTGCTCGTACAGCGCGCAGAAGGGAAGAAGGTATCTGGTCATTCAGAGCACATGTATGGTCCTGACAGACCACAGGTGCTGAAGAACACTGAAATGTGTTTTTACTCGCCACTGTCCATGTCTGAAATATCTATTCTTGATTTGTATAATATATAACTAATTTGGGTAATCATAATAATAAAATTATGGAATTACTTTAATGTTGCATTTTGAATGCCTTTTAGTATATATGTAGATTTCCGTATGTATATTGTGTGTATATAGATAGATAGATAGATAGATAGATAGATAGATAGATAGATATAGATATTTGTAATTTTTCTTATTGAGACTTTTATCTTTATCTTTACTTGGTATGGAGCAACTATGTGCACACAATTTCCTCCAGGATCAATAAAGTTTTCTGATTCTGATTGTGAAATTCTGAGCCTACCCTCTGTGTGCCTCAGCAGACATCAAGATTCATCAGACCAGATGATGTTTTTCTAGGCTTTTTCTGTACAGTTGTGGTGATCCTGTTGCCAATGCTGGCTTGGCTTACAGTTCTTGGCTTACAGAAGTGGAAACCGATGTGGTCTTCTGCTGTTGTAACACATCCCCAAGGTTCGACATGCTGTACATTTTGAGATGCTTTTCTCTTCACCATCACTGTACAGAGTGGTTATCTGAGTTACTGTAAACTTTGTCAGCTTGATCCAGCATGGCCATGCTCCAGTGACTTCACTTCTCTTAAGAGACAAATTTTTAAAGAATCGCCCAGTAAAGCATGCGGGGTGATGTATCACCCCCTTTAGACTCCAACATATTTCTGACCTTGATATATGCATTACAGGATGTAAAGACCAGCCCACTACACCCCTAACTGCCCTCATGAAGAAGACCCACATGAAAAAAGAGTTCTCTCAGGGTATGATCCTCCCTACAGCCATGGAGAACAGTACACAACAGGAAGCTCAGACAAACGTCAAAGTGGAGAAAAAGAACCAGAGCATCTCCTCCACCATCTCGAAATCTCCTGGCACAATCTCTCTGGCTCGAAATCTCACAGCCTGGTTTAGCCTGAAGTAGACGTTTCTGACCTCACCGGAGGAGCTGTACAGAGTCTTCCTCAACCAACAGATGGTTCAGGCGTTCACGCACCTCGCCGCCTGTGTGGACGGGGTGAGAGGGGGACAGTTCCGACTGCTGGAGGGAAACGTGCATGGACAGTTCTCTGAACTGGTTCCAAACCAGAAGATTGTCATGAGATGGAGGTTTTCCTCCTGGCCTGCAGGACACTTCTCGATGGTCATTCTGGACTTTACAAACCAAGGCAGTGAGACAGAACTGTCGCTGGAGGCGTACCCATTGGTGAGGAGGAGAGAATGAAGGAGGGATGGCAGAGATATTAGTCTAATGCTATTACACAGACATTCAGTAACGGAGCTCGGGTCTGTTGAGCCTGTGTTATTTTTGAATGAACCTTTTTGTTTCCCCTCAGAGTGTGTGTGTAGTTTTAACAGATTAAAATAAACTGAAATGAAAAAATATATATATTCCAACAGATTTTTTGGTAGGACTAGATATATTGCAAAAACTGACAGAAATCACATACTTTTGAAAAAAATGTACAGCCCTCTTAATGAGCCTATAGGTGGCGCCACAGCTTGGACGCCGCTAAAGACTGGCTCATTCATGCATATTTGATCACTTGGACACTTTCTATGACTACAATACCAGAAAGGCTTTTTGCACCATTAACCCTTTGTGAACCAGATTTCCAAGTGAAGACCTTTTTGATGTTAATATAATACAAAGTAGAGATATAGAGGAACAAAATATGAGTAAAAAGTAAAAGTGCCCAAACTAAGCCACCACCATTCATGCATGTTTACAAAGGAAAGGTCCCCATGTCTTCATAACATGCATGAATGAGTCAGGCTTTATTGGGGCGGAAGCCTTTGGAGGTCTCCGAATGCAGCTCAAAAAGTGAAAAGTAGAGATTTTGAGGTGCCTGATACATCCATATCCTCTTGAGACCCCATTGTTCTCATATGATGACATCATATTTTCTTCCAACTACACTGTGTGTATATCCTTGTAAGATCTTCCTATGAGGGCCATTGGGTATTAATATTTTAGTAAATGTCTTCCTGTTAAAGATGTTGATCAAGTTAAGTAGTTAGCAGGTGATAAGGAACAAAAGTGGTGCACAGAAATCACAAGACACACAACATTAAAGTTTGGGTCTTAGGAGGATATACCATGGAATCACAGAGGCTGAATGAGGGTGCACGGAGATAATCAAAATCAAAAAACAATTTTTTATTTTTTTGAATTTTGGCCCTTGGGACCTCTCCCCTTAAGAGGACCATACATTTTTTCCAAAGGGTTCCAGAGATTAAAAAAATAATTTTTAATGTGATTTTTGTCAGTTTTGCCAATACATGTACTCCCACAAAAATGTATAGGAATGGAAGAGGGTGATCTATCAAATCCCAGGTGATGCTTAGAAAAATTGCCTCTTAATAATAAAGAATTTCTCTTCACAGAGCCACTAATTATTGGCTGTTTCTTTATCACAATATTCTGAGAACAATCTGATCAGCAGGTAAAAGAATATTGAAACCACCCAGTCCAGTACCAACAGTCATACGATGGTCAGAATGACTGAGATAACATTTTCCTTTCATTCTGACCACTGAGTAGCTGAGGCTGCTAGCTGTGTCATGTGATTGGCTGGTTAGATAATTGCATGAATGGGTAATCATACAGGTGTTCCTAATAAACTACTCAATAAGTGTAGATAAATAACAGTGGAAAAGCAGGTGGCAAATTTGCCTTCTATACAGCTCGTTCTCTCTTTCACAAACACAAACTCAATTCTCTGCGGTTGCATGATTCTCATGTGGACCCTGAGTTCCTACCAGCTATCCTTGTCATCATCCCAGCAGTCAGAAAACAAGTCTTCTCCATTTTTAGTGGGCTTTTGGACTAATTGTTTTCTGCTGGTACAGCTACAGCTCAGCTAAACCCTTTCTCAATGGCTAATCTGTCCATTCTCCAGCCTGAGTTTAACATATTTGAGTATAATATGACTACTGTTTATTATAGTATATAGTATAAGACAACCAGTGAATTTGGCATATTAATTTTGCATGTAAACCTAAAGCTCAACGTCAGTTTAGAATTGCTGTTATGAACGTTTTATGTGAAAGAAATTGAACAAAAGAGATGACACATGTCTCAGGAGGGATTATAATCCATTTAAAGGAAAAATCTGAAGTTTAATGTGCTTGGGGAGTACTCCCACTTAGCTGTATTTTTAAGGCTCTTCTAGAGATCAGGTTGTCAGCAACCTGCTCATCTAATTTACTCCTATTGCTTCATTGTTGGCCAGTGTATAACTTTCCTGATCACTCCTTTACCATGCACAGATTTCCAGGTTTTTTTCCTTTTTGTAATCAATGAAGGGTGGGTTTTGTAGTCAAATTTCTAAGTTATTTTGAATGGCAATTCAGATGGGCATTAAAAAACTTGTCCCAGTATGGCGGCCCACACATAGTTCTCAGAGTTTTTATCAATACGGCTATGCAATCACTAAGCCTTCCGACTCTTTCTCTGTACAACTTTTTGAAATGTTAGTCAGATGCAAAATTAACACTCTTTTTGTTAAAAAATTCTCTGAGTCCTTTCACATAGTCTCACAGCTTCCAGTGTCTCACTACAGGCACATACAGATAGGGGAGAGAAGGAGAGAGAGAGAGATGAAGAGCCAGGACCAGCAGCTGAGAGCCAGATCCCATGCACTCTCTTCAATCCAATATGGCCTGGGTTTTAATACTGGAAAAATCTTCCTTAGCTGTCAATCACATGCTTTAATAAAAACATAGTATAACAGTGCGGTCTCGCTCACTCTCCCTCTGCCTCTTGGAGAGGCCGAATACAAGGGGAATCTGCAAAACTCCAGGCTTTTATTAGCCACAGCTTGTGCTGGAAAATTGGGATTGTGGCAGCACTCATCTGGTGAACATTAACTAAGCACCTGGAGCTTTAGTCAATCATGAAATTAAACTTGGGTATTAAAGACAAATGAAAAAGCTCCACTCTCAGGCAAATGTGGTCGCCATTTCTTTGACGCATTTAATCAAATTTCCTACAGGCGGCACTGACTTAACCCACAGGGTGTCAGCCATCACCTCCCTGACAAGAAGTGTTTGTTTTCTTTTGCGATAGAGCACACGAGTGATGGTTTATTCATTTTACTGCTTCCTTTATTTTCATAACAGAGAGAGCTTTTAAAGAGACTGAGGCAATGGCTGAGTGCCGATCAAAAACACATTGCAACGCTCAGCTGCTAACATCATCCAGCCTGAACCAACACCTGAGAAATGACCAAAGTGTACTGTACACTGCTTATTATAGTCTTTTTTTTTTTCAACATGTGTGGGACACTTCCTGTGTGTGTGCTATTTATTATTATATACCATTCTGATTAACTCTATTGTGATTGGTCAAGGTGCTTATTTTGGATTGCTATACTGATGTACCTGTTCTAATACATTATCTCTCTACCAACCTTCACAGTGACTTTTATGGTGAACCCTCCAAAATAAACAATTATGGAGAGAGTCTTATTTTCACACACATACACTATTACTTTCTATTAAATTAAATTGCTTCATGTGAGTATGACTGAAAGTAAAAGAGAATATGACAGTATGTGTAAGAGGTTAGAGTAGTGTTTGTGTAAGATTATAGTGGTATGTCAATAAGAATACAATGATATGTGTGAAACCAAGTATAAATTTTGCCCTTAGGCCCCTTAAACCTCCACTATCAGTGCTTTGTAATAGTCAAAAGTAAAGGTGCTCCTTTGTTTTGTATGGAAAGAATTTGCAGTTTTTTAGGAACATGACACCAACTTTTTTTTTTTGCCATTAATTTCACAAGTGAGGAAAAATAGCAGCTGGAAAATAATGACTGTTTACAGTGCAGTGTTTAATGTGTAACTGTAATATAATGCAAGAGATAACAGGAACTAACTTGCTTCAACCCACTACATTAAATGTAACTACAATCCTTTATAACCATGACATCATTCTTTAATAAATAACAAATTATTTCCAGAGGCAAATTGCTGTTGTATAAGAGGAAGTTAACACTTCAGGACATGGTATTATTGGAAAATAATCAACCTGTTCATCATGACAGGCATGTTTTATTTCTTACATAAGCTTTGGCATCTTTTGAGGTTCCTAGCAATCGGTAACAAGGCAAACTATAAACCTGAGGGCCCATAAAATTACATAGTTTTAAGCAGTGACTTATAGTTATTAGGAAAATTTTGCTACTTAACCATGAGTGAAAAAATGTAGTTGCCACTGCATCACGATATAAAAAACACTGGCATGAAGAATTGTGTTGGAACAATCAACAGAGTTATCAGGCTAGTTTGAAAAATATCAGCTGCCCTTAGCAGAAAGGAAAAGAAAGCAAAAAAGTAGAACAGAGAGATTCTGGCTTTAAGTCTCAACACATTAAGGCTTTCTGCTTGCTGTCAAGAGGACTGTGCAGTGACTAATCTCACATCACTCCATTAATGGGCCTCATTTAAGCACAGGCACTTTCTTAGTGCCAAGATGTAGTTGGTCAGTAGTCAAACTCACAAAATTGGCCTGTGATTCATTACATTGAGAAATTAATCATACACACATCCATGCACTCACCAGCTCCTGTTTTTAGGAGTGAAATTGACGTATGCGATGGCATATTGACGAAGGCCTCCATTAATGAGTGCACACACACACACACACACACACACACACACACACACACAAGTCTTTCCCCTGAATGAACTTCTTATAAAGCGAGGGTGGAGGCCTGTTCATGTTGAAGAAGCTGGTCTTCAACAGAAGCCAAAGCCTGCTCGCCCCTCCTTCTCTCCTTTTGATTTAACCCCACACATGGAAAAGCTATTGGGGAGTGAAACCCACTTTCACAATGACTAGACAGAGTGCTCATACGTGTACTGTCTCAATACACCGTGCTGGAAAAAGCTTTTAATATTACACACAGGCAGAAATGCCGGCTGGTTTGGAGAGCTGGCTGGTTGGTTTTTGTTTTTCTGCATCATAGGGGCTTCCACATTTTGAAGTCAGCCAAGTGTTGAAAATGACGCCAAGGATGGAAAAAAAATCACAGGGGTACTTTTAGTGGATGCATCAACAACATGAAGCAGGACTGAAGTATGGGACGCTGCGATCATGGTGAAAACTTAATTTTTCAAGCTTTCTACAGATTGGTTTTAATGTTGATTTTATTTAGCCATGATCACATCCCTTATCATTTCAGTCATCTTAGGGGAAAATCAGTTAAATTAGGCTAAACCAAACAACTTAATACTACTTGTTACTTGATTGGTCAGTAATAATATATGACACTTGATACGTCTACTTTTAGATTCAGGGGAGGAGGTTGTCATTGTATCAAGCAAGATGTATGAAATAAATTGAGAGAAAGAAGGAGAGAAGGAAAGTGCATTGCCTTGTATCATACAGAAGAAGTGAGAGTTTCATGAAATATGGTAGACTATGAAATTGCTGTAGATATCCCATAGTCATGAGTGTTCCTGATGTTAGTCATGCTACAGCAAAGCATAAAAGCAATATATATTTTTTTACATATTATTAAGCCACTCTGAGGCCACAATATTATGTAAGTTTCTTTTGGATGAACTTTGTCTGTAGAACTTGAAATAATATAAATATCTGGCCTTTTAAAAAATTTTATATTGCATTGATATAGGTATCTTCACCTAGTATGTTATTTGTAAAATCCAAATTAAACAGTTACTAAACTGTGGCATGTTGAAAGTTTATAAAATCACTGTAATCATTTGTCCACACATTTCTTTTATTTCTGTGTAGTCCAGGGCAGTGGTGGCTCAGCAGTTAAGGCTCTGGGTCACTGATCCAAAGGTCAGGGTCCAAGTCAATTCACCATTCTGCCACTGTTAGGCCCTTGAGCAAGGTCACTAACCCACATTAGCTCAATTTTATAGATTTGATTAAAAATGTTAGTTGCTCTGGATAGGGGTGTCTGCCACATACCTTAAATGTAAAACGTAAATGCAGAGTCAGTAGTTTGAAAAGCTACATAAATTGCCATCTTACCATCTTCATTCATGAGGACAGTAAGAAAGGGAACTATGTGAGACTGCTGTTCATTGATTAAATCTTAGCTTTTAATACCAAAATCCTACCCAGACTGACCACAAACTTGAGGGATTTAGGACTGAAGACCAAGCTGTGCAGGTGGGTGCTCGACGTCTTTACAGGTAGACCCCAAGTGGTTAGAGTGGGCAGCTATGTGTCCAGTACCAGCACCCTTAGTACTGGAATTCCTCAAGGATGTGCCTTGAGCCCCCTGCTGTTCTATCTGCTCTCTATACCTATCACTGTACCAGTTCTGATCTACCCTCCCTAAAGGGCATCTACACCACACCCTGCAGGATGAGCTATCAAAAAAATCATTAAATACCCCACCACCACCATCACTACCACACGATTCCACGGCCCTCTGAAAAGAACAGAGAGACACAGGGGGAGGTTTTATCCTCAGGTCATAAGGTTTCTCAACCAGGTCATGCCTTATCTTCATTAGTAGCCTCACTGGATAATACACTAGTAAGCTAGTAAATAGTGCAGATTTAGGTTTATTTGTTCTTGTTTTTAAGGAGAGTAGTTAAAATCAAAACATAGGCATAAAAAGCATGGCTATATATATTTGGTGTGTTTCTGTAAGTGGCTACACACAATGTTGCAAAGATCACCTTTTTATTTCTGTCTTACTTACCAAAAAATAGGTATCATTACATTTTAAAATCAGATCAGGTCTTTAATCAGATATTCAGGTTAACTGCAGTCGCAACGAAGACTTATGAGTTTAAAAACAGTTGCATTGCTCATGGATCTTATGTATTTTAAACATTTAAACATTTAGAAGTACAGCAACAAACATCTAACCCTAATGACCACTTGATTTGGTGAAATGGTCCATTATCATAAAAGAACAGGCTTGCACGGGACAACATCACTGAGGATCTGAGCTGGTCACATCACGTGAGTGTGATCACAAAAGCAGCGAAGCAACGGCTCTTCTAAATTTGGCGGCTAAGGAGGTTTGGGATGGACTCCAGAACACTCACCAACTTCTATCGATGCACCATCGAGAGTATTCTGTCTGCTGTTATGTTCTAGACTTCAAAGCTTTACAGCGGGTGGTCAGATCAGCACAACGTATCACCAGGACTGAACTGCCAGCCATCCAGGACCTCTACACTCCCAGCGGATCCTCTTTGTTCCCAGCCATCCCAGCCACACACTCTTCACGCTCCTGACATCAGGCAGACGGTACAGAAGCATCAGGACTCGCACCAGCAGATTCAGGGACAGTTTCTACCCACAAGTCATCAGGCCACTGAACTGCTGATATGCTGGACAATCTGCACACTTTTTGCACACTCATTGTACACACTGTACATGCACACACACTACCTCTGCACTACAACCACTTTAGTGTTTTTTTTAGTTAATATGTATACATAATATTATTTATACACACACACACACACACACACACACACACATACATACATATATACATACATATATATATATATATATATTGACTCCTATCACTTGTATAGTTTTATCCTTACTTGTATTTTATCTCGATGCTAAATTTATGTGCAATATTTGTTTCAGTGCAATTCTGAGGGGGCTCTGAGTCCAAGAATTTCATTGCCGGTAGTGATGTTTCACTGTTACCTGTATATGACAAATAAACTTAAAACTCGAAACTTATTAATACAAAACAATAATAGAATTATTCATTTATTTATTTATTATTAATGACATTTGGTTGTATCTTTAAATGACCTGCAACAATAAATGTATTATAAAAAATAAATAAATGAGTTTTACTACACTATTATGGATTTTGTCAGACTACAGATCTATAAATATATTTTATATATTATTTTATTTATAGAATTATAATTTTTTATATAATATATATTAGAATTCTTTTACACATTATTTTTTAAATTTAAAATATTTTTTTATTATTACTTTCTATATGTATTTTCCGTAGAATTTTTAAAATATTTATTATTTTTTATAAGTATACTGTATACATACTTTAAATATCTTATTTAGTAATATTTAATTAATTAATTAATTACATAATGTTTTATAGATTTAATTATATATATATATATATATATATATATATATATATATATATATATATAAATCATTTATATATTTTAGATATTTTATTTAATATTTTCAGAATTATTACTTTATAAAGATTTATCTCATGAATTTAATGAGATATATAGAAAAAAAATCTCATTTTAACCTTGTATGATTTCACTTTCTTCAACTGTGAATGAATCTAATGTTCCATCACTGTGTAATAAAATAAAGTGAGGGATGAAACTCTCGATCCATAGAAGGTGTTTAAAAAGTTAATATTAAAAACATTTATATATATATAAAAAAAAGAAACCAGATAATCGTTTAAACTCTTGTTTCTTGTTTCAGATTTATTTAACGAGATGCCACTTGCTGCATGATAAGGCCTGATCAACAGAAGCTGTTGTTCCCTCTCCTCAGAGATTAGTTTTTTAAAGCTAGTGTCACGCTGTATAGCATGAAGCATTAGAACGACCTTGCATATTTGCAAAAACAGGCCTGTAGCCCTAACCCTGATAGGCTTCCTCTGCAAGAGACAACACAGAGTCCTTCAGACTCGTCACGCGTCCTATCAGGATGTCTGCTTCTCTCCGTCTTTCTCTGAGTCTCCGAGTCTCTGAGTCTTGGCACCAGGTGACGTAGTGGGTGTTGGAGCTGATAGCTTTGCCTGTGGCTTTTAAACAGCTGATTCAGGGAAAAGTAGCAGGGTCTGCAGCGTGGAGGCTAACCTTCTCTTTTTAGACAAAACACAGGCTTGGGTGCAGCAGGATGAAGGCTGAGTGAATGAAGCACGGAAAGAACAACAAGGTCCAAAGAACCGAAGTGTTTGTGAGCAGCAGGAGGAGGAGAAGGGGTTTAAAAAGTAGGCCAGTTGAATGTGCATTCACCTCCTGAGGAACGTGAGAATCATCCATCTGAATAGATTCTGGCATGATGTCATTAATTTATATAACAAAAAAGGTCAAGCAAATTATTATTATTATTATTATTATCATTATTATTATTATCATCACATTTATTTATTTATTTATTTACCTACCTCTCTATTTATTTATTTGTTTATTTATTTGTCTGTCTGTTTATTTATTCATTCATTTATTTGTTTGTTTGTTTGTTTACTATTATTCAGAAAGGGGCCTGGTGGCGTAGTGGTTAGCATGTCCACCTCACAGCAAGAAGGAGGACCTGGGTTTGATTTCCTGTAATGGCCTGGCGAGCTGTTCAGAACTGGCACCCCGTCCTCGCCCAGAGTTGGCTGAGATGGGCGCCAGCCTCCCTGTGACCCTGATTAGGATTAAGCGGCTTAGATAATGTATGAATCAATGAAAGTGAATGGTTTGTGTGTGTTGGCCCTGTGATGGAGTGCCGAATGTGTACCCCGCCTTCGCCCAGAGTCGGCTGAGATAGATAGGCTCCCTGCGAGCCAATAGTAATAAGTGGTTCACCAACTGAGGGAGTGAGAGCTCCCAATTCAGGAAACCCGCTTTATTTCTTACAATCTATTATATAGCTATTGTTCTTTTTTCCCCCCAGATTATTAGCTACAAAACATCCCCATGAGAATGAGTCAGGATTTTCCAGAGGTGGAAAATAGTCGTGAGTCAGTGCAGGGTTAAATATAGCTGCCAATAACCTCAGAGTACATGGAGCAGAAGGAGCCCGATGGCCATCTGAGCGAGCGCTAATGGCTTTTTAAACACTTGAATCTAATGACTGATGACTGAGGCTCTTATCTGTTATTCCAGCACATCTTCTGCAGGCGCTTTCACAAGCCTGACTGCCTCCAGGCCTCAGAGAGCCACGGCCGGTCGCCTGCTAATGACGCCTCATAAAAATGTAAGAACATTTAAGACAGATGTTATGGAGATGATGGGGCTGCAACACTGAGGTCTCCCATGACCTTAATAAGTATTAAGCTTAGAAAATTAATTAATTAATGAGTTTCCGAGTAGGAATTCCAAATTACAGGGGAGTTTTCATATTTCTTTCTTGGTCTGGTGTTGGAACAATAAGCCAGGACCTCGGGCTAAATGCATGGTGATAATGTAACCTGTATTAAGAAACAACATGGAGTACTTTTTCACCTTTTATAGTTACATAACATCCAAAAAACACGCTTGTTTCCTTTCTACCCTTACATTATCTCTACAGTGAAGCTTACTTTTAACTGTGCTTGTACTTTTTTCCTCTTTAATTATTGTATATTTTTGATATCTAAGAAATTTCAGATTAAATGGGATTCACGGCAGTGCAGTGGTTAACACGTCCAGTTCACAGCAAGAAGGTCCTTGGTTCGAGTCTCAGGCTTAGGCCTTTCTGTGTGGACGTTGTATGTTCTCCCCATGCTTGCATGGGTTTCCTCCTGGTACTCTGGTTTCCTTCTATAGTCCAAAGACATGCACGTTAGGCTAACTGGCTGTTTGAAATTGCCCCTTGGTGTGAGTGTAAGTGTGACTGGTGGTGTGTGTGTTGGACCTGTGTTTGGTCGGTGATCAGTTCAGGGGGTACCCCGCCTTCGCCCACTGTCGGCTGAGATGACGTGACCCTAATAGTGATGAAGTGAGACAGTGAGTGAAATATAATGATATAGAATTCAATCATTTAAATATTATACAGGAAGCCGCTATGTGAATATTAAAATAACCATTATTGATTCATTCATGTTGTTTTGGCATGTTATAGTCAGAACATCACTCACGTGTATCCTACGAAAAACACTCACATGTCTGTTAAAGCAAACTGATGGAACATTCAATGCATGTTATGGAAGCAAATATCATCCAAGTTGTTATGAACAGCAGCGAGTCACATGACTGGGTGTGTCGCTGCCTGCAATGATCTGTGGGAAGGTTGTTAACATGCTCACTATCAAAGGTCTCTCTTTGACAGAAACACAGAAACACACACAAACACACACACACACACACACACACACACACACACACATATGCACACAAAGGTTTCTTTTACACCTGTCCAGTTTAATCATCTACCATTTCCAACAGTCATGTTCAGTCCCTTGGCAGCAGCAGCTCTGTGTCTCGACTTCACTCTTCAACAGACTTTAGTGACTTTATATTAACACTCATTGTGTAAAACAGCAGAGTAAATACATGTCTGTTATTACGCATCATCCGTACACAGGAAATTACCACAATACATTTTAATGGAAGCGGAATCATAGATATAAATCAGTGTGAAGCTACCACACACACACACACACACACACACACACACACACACACTTTCTTATACAACAAAAGAACACAAAGGTGCATTCTATTCATTTAATTTTCCTGTTCTAATTTTCTTGTCCCACAAGGGAAATTTGGCTCTGCATTTAACCAATTCAAAGTGAGCACACACACATACGTAAACAATAAGCACTCACACACTCGGAGCAGTGGGTTGGCACATACTGCGGCGCCTGGAGAGCAGTTGGGGGTTAGGTGCCTTGCTCAAGGGCACTTCAGCTATAAAGTTGAAGGAAGGAGGGTGTGTGGGGGGTGGGGGTTGGGGTGTTGGTGGTGGTGGCTTGAACCCAGTATCTTCTTGTTGTGAAGCGGATCTGCTAACCTCTACACCACTGTGCTGCCCAAAACAAAATTTAAATAAAAAAACAAAAAAGTTAGCAATTACCTGTTTGCGTAAAAATGGGGCATGCGACTATGTTCAGGATTAACCAATCACACTCAGATTCATGTTCAGAGGTAATTATCATACTCCTGTCATTAATGGGTGATTCTGATGAATCCCAAAAACTTCTGATGTCCTCTTACACAGAGCTTGGCGCTCGATCAAGAGAGGGGCTACAAAGGAATTTCCAAAATGTGTGTATTATGGAATGGCATGGAGGCCCTCATGAACATGTGTTTTGGGGGGGGGGGGGATTCAGCACTGTGACACTAACAAGAGCAGGACATTCCTCTAAAATTTAAATTGGCAAAGGGACAATATGAAAAGCTATCAGGGAGGCTGCCAAGAGACTCCAGGAGCATTAATGGTGAAAATATCTGGCAACCACTGGTCACTTCCTGCATGGAACAGCAACCCCTTATTCTTTATGTCTTGGTTATGTTGTCGAGTGGCGAGACAGAAAAGACACTCAATAATCTATTTACACCTAAATCACCCAAATCTCTGGAAAAAAAAAGTGTTATAG
>JAOUQZ010000044.1:24308055-24319912 GCA_028564935.1 Neosilurus hyrtlii
GCAGCAAATTAAAACAAATAAATAAATAAACAAATAGGCTTGTAGTCCATGATATTCCACAGCTTAAACTGCAAATCTAAATGGCACTGCTATAAAACACTGACAGATTAGTGAAATGCCATATTCAAATTGTTCAAGCGCTCTCTTGCTAAAGAAATACACATAATATCACCAGATTGTAAGCATGTTTAGATTACTGGTTCACCCACAAGGCAGTTGAGCTACAATACATTGCCCAGTATCACAGTACCAAAATTGAATTTGCTTAGGAAAAATAATTTGATCATGTATAGCAAAGTAATTAGCAAGGCCTGGGTGAAATAAGTTCATGACACCCTGGGGAGGGGTGACTGTGTATCCATAGCCCTTATCCTTCCCAAGAATTTCCTGAATTAGTGCATCATGCACAGCAAAAAAGTCAGCAAGTTACCAGACAAAGTTTCAGCTCAATGCGGTGTTCTTCCTTCCATTATACATAAAAGATATTAATCTAATCCAGCTAGCACCTGTACTGTTTCATATTTAAATTAACTCCTGTTCCTGATTATGAAAAGAATGTCTGTCAGATACAGATGGAAACCAATACTACAAGTAAAATTTAATTTACTGTTAAGAAGATTGCACAGTACAGCCAATGATTCATGCAGCACTGATTCACAATGAGTCGTGGGGTGTATGGTTGCAAGGCACATCAAGCTAGTGCATCAAATTTAAACAGTTTTCTTTGTCTGATAACCACTTTATAAACAACCAACTAAATCGATGTGCCAATTAATGCAACCGACTACATTTGCACACACATCAAAAAAATAAAAATAAAAAAATAGAAAACAGTTCCTTCTGCAGCACTTTACAGAACACACAATTGAATACAAAATTTTAAAAAATTCCTGTGGCATCCAATCCAGCATTCTCCACAAATATCAGAACAGTTCTAACACAGAATCATGCGTCTTTCATTCTATCGATTTTTTCCCCTGGTTTTAGGAGCAGAAGAACTACCTGGTCATAATTGTCGTGACCATGGAAAAAAGGTTCCTTCCTGAAAATCATACTGGCCAGCATGCAACCCAAACTCCACATGTCCAGACTATAGTCATACATCTACAAAAGATAAAAGAAATGTTTGCTTAATATAATGATTATTGTTCTGCAAAGCATTATAAAAAAAGACATTTAAGACAGGTACAAAAACTGTCTTCACCTGGTAATCAACAAGCAGCTCAGGACCTTTGAAGTACCTGGAAGCGACTCGCACATTGTACTCCTGATTTGGATGGTAGAACTCCGCCAAGCCCCAGTCTATCAGACGAAGCTTTATAAAGAAATAACAGATATTTGCTAAAGCGTTAATATTAAACCACAACGTTCGAACAATTGTGATCAGTGCTTAAGTTATCAACCGAACAGAAAGTAGGTGTTTTACAATATTGTTTACACTGAAAGTGTATGATCAAAGATGAAAATGGTATCAGCCTACCTTTCTGTGCTCATGGTCAATCATGACATTGTGTGGTTTGACATCCCTGTGCATAATTCCCATGCTGTGACAGTAGTCTAGAGCCTAGTGGATATAAAAACATATGGACATAGCAGATGGCTTCAGTTATATTAGGTCATTAAAGCAGGTTCATTTCATTAAAATCCTCTTTCTGTTTAGTATCAAAAGTTGAAAGGGGAAAAAAATCTAAACAGGCTGTCAGTATAATTATTTAAAAAAAAAAAAAAAAAAAAAAACTCTTACCTTAAGAATTTCATACATGTAAAAGCGAATGTCATAATCGGATAATGTCTGATACAATTGCTGTAGGAGAGAAAAACAAATCCAACATTACTTAAGGATTGATTATGGAGTGTAACTGTTTGCATTTAAACAAGTAAACACTATAAAGCCAGTCTTCAAATGCTAGACACTAATAATTGCTTAATATAAATCAAAGCTATTTAAAATCAAAAGCAACAAAAGGCCAGCAGAATTGTTTCATACTAAGGTGTTAGATTTTGTTTAGGACCATTTCACTGAGGGGGTGATCACCCTAGGGCTGTCACAGAAAATCGACTGATGCAAATTGATTTTTCCTTTCCTTTTTTTTGTGCAAATTTTAAAATTTGCGTCAGTACTACTGATTTGCGACTGGTTTGCAGATGTTAGGCGAAAAAAGCGAATCTCCTGTCGTAAAACAGTCACATTTTGTTCGCTTTTTGTTCTCAAACCATTTGCTTTTTACTCACATGTTATAAATGCAAACAAAATGTGAATAAAATATGAATGATGACGAAATATATATAAAATATACGGAATACTGTGAATGCCAGCAAGTCTCAAACTTTCCCCATAGAAGTCTCCAACTTGTTGCTTTTCCTTGCGAATGAAATACTATTTTGCACCAACTTTGCAACCTTCTTGTGACATGTGCGGACTGTCTGAGAAGAGTTTGAGACTATTCCAAGTCAGAGCCTTGTTTTGCGACATTTGCAAAAATGTAAAATATTAGAAATTTTTTGCAATAAGTTCACAAATCAGGCAACCAAAACGCGATGCAGCGAATGTCGCACAACAATGAGAATGAAAAGTGACAGCCATGAATTGCATTTCGCGTCAGTCACTATTCTAGCACACCTCTAGTGTGATCACCCCTAACTTTTGCTTGCCAGGACATAATGAATAAATGATGTAACACTGGGTGAAAGTGCCATAGCCTACAACCTGCTGAAATCCCCCAATGCACTTTCCCCCTTCAGCTTACCTTGAAATCTGTGTTGTTTACATGTTCAAAAACCAAGGCTGGTGTCCGTGACTGCAAGGAAACACATACAAAACATCAAATGTTGTACACATTCTCACACATACTTATAAGGAACATCAAAACTCTGGTGTCAGACTTCACTCTGAATTGTACCAGCTTGAACCCGGCTGAAAATACAAACATCAACATACTGTATACTCATTACTCAATCCTTAGAGAGTATGAAACGCGATCGGCCAGCACAGAAATACTCACCACAGGATCCTTGACGATGTCTAAAAGAGTTATGATATTGGGGCCCCCTCTCAGGTTCTCAAGAATTTTAATTTCTCGCTTGATTTTCTTCTTTTTCACAGGCTGTTTTTTTTTATATAACAGAAAAAACAAACACAAAGCTCTTGTCGGGTAACGTCATTCCAATACTTATTCACAAGTTGCAGCAAGTAGAATTATTGAGTAAAACATTACGTAAAATCCACATGCAAACACAGAAGTACCTTCAGTATTTTCACCACCACTTTCTCATTGTTTGTAATGTTTATGGCTTCAAACACTTCGCTGTACTTTCCACGGCCCAGCTTTCGCACAAGCTGGTAGTCATCCTGATTTCTGGAGCACAAAAAAAAAAAAAAAAAAAGCAAAAAAAAAAAAAAAAAAAAAGAAAAATTTACTTAAACTTGCTATCACTCCAAACAGACAAACAGACCCTGGGTTTACACTGAGGCATGATGTCCACCATCTCCATGATTCAAAGAAAGCATGGAGCTCCACAATTTATGACCACACTTGGAGCAAGACTGAGGTATAAACAGGAGGCAGGGTGCATCCAAGAGATGAAAAGAAGAATCATGCTCTCAAATTCATCAAGATCCCCTACGATGGCACATCAAGGTCTGTTACGCTCTGTTAAACTCTACTATGATTCCCAAGATCTATTACAACTGGCATAAATAGTAATACTCCTTCTTTGCCGAGATTATGACGATTCCACTATGTTCCCTCAAGATCAAGATTCAATCCCACAACCCCCCACGCTAATCATGATTCTCTCAAATAGTGGAGATTGTTAACTTAGTGTAAACCCAAAGAAAGTGCATGAATGAACAATAACCATGAGCTGTGCACTAAACAAGGTTGCAGGAAAGTACAATATTAGCCAGATGTATGATTGCCTGCAGGTCATGATGCTTTTTTCCCTGTTAGCACTGCATCATTACATGCATTCGCTATATTTGTTTTTTTTATGCATGCAACTTTGCGGAATTCTTCTCAATTTAAGACAAAAGGCATAAGATTTATTTTGTGCCTCAGTATCTGGCACTATTTGACTAAAGCAACAAATATTATAAACACAACGACTTACAAACTGAGTCACAGACTTCCCAAAACAGGTCTGAAAGTGGCCATGTTTTTGTGTATTTGCTTCTTAACTAAGATCTTCTGTTAGCTATGTTGAGTGGTGAAAAATTGCATTCTACATCGATGAACTCAAACACAACGTTTACTTTGCCAGAAAGTAAGCACATCACATGAGATTAGAAAAGAGCACGTAATTGGGAAATGCAGTGAGGCATCCTGAAGTGACCGTTAAGGATTTTGAAGGTCTGGTAATATACTGAAAGAAAACATCACTGTACATTAAGGAAGCCTAACACGGTTTGATAACAAATCATATCGACATTTTAATATAAACCAGTTTTAATGCTTACTGTGTGAGACTTGTACTCACCCCCACTCTACCACATGGGACTCATAATCCCAATACTCTCTGGGTCTCTGTGTGTTTACATCAGGGTAAACTCGAGAGCGGCTTGACACAGGACCGGACATATTCTAGTCTGGATATTCCCAGAAGCACCTGGGAAAGAGAAAAAGAAGCAGATACAGGATAGCTGTTGTGCCAAGTCAACCAAAACACTAGTGACGACACTGGAAATTGAATTAAGATGACTAGGAACAGAATCAGCACTATAAATTCTTGACAATAAAACAGTTGTGAGGAATGCGTTTAATTCAGGCGGTAGAAGTAATACTTCCACGCTTAAATGAGCAAATCTGGACACATCCTACTAAATATTTTAAGGAAAGATCCAGCAGAGCTTTGTTTTTTTTATTCTACAATGCATTTTATTAAAACATTACCTTGGAGATTTCCTCCAAGCAGTAGATGAGTGGTGGATCTGATGAAAGCAGATGCGATTGCTTTATGGAGGAGCATAAGCTGCAAGGGAAATAAACCATGTTAAGAATACAAGCACTGATTAACAAACAAAAACAATAGTATATGAACAGCTGTTCAATGCTACCCTCTAAATCCAAAAATCACCGAACCTACAATGATGCCATAAGTCAATGATATGAAATGGAATCCTGAAATGGAGAAAAATTTAGCCATATTAACCTTTAGCAAAAGATTTACGGAAAGTCCCAAGAAATCAGAATGAAAATCCGAATTGTGCTAGCGTGCTACATAAAAAGCAAGTGATGACGCTGTAATAAACTGTATAATTAATATGAATCTGGAAATATGGCTCCATCAACATCATTGTTAGTAAACACTACACGGGAACAGCCCAATATAAATGGTCCGTTATCTCTGGAGTTTTCCTAGTGCTACTACACGGTATATAGCAAAACATCTTTTACAAAGCACAGTTAAGACTAGTTATATTTAAGTGTAGTGTGCTAGGCTTGAAATGCAGGCAAAACAGACACTGTGAGCTACACAATGCTTAGCTCAAACTGAAGCACAGTGCTCACCTGACCTGTGTCCGCCATGCAAAAATACGAGAATATAATCTATAATATAAACATAAACTATAAAAATCTCATTTCATTATCTTTCCTATTGTATTCCCATATGATCCCTACTTAAACTTTTGAAAAGAGTTAAACAGACACCTGTTCAGGTGTGCATCAGTCACGATCTTAAAAACAAAAAAAAGTGTAAGAGAGATTTTATATATATAATTATTTTAGTGTGCTTGTTTTGTTTATGTTCTCATGTACTATACTCTAAAACAAGTATGTGCCTCAGGCTCAGTGGATTTTGCTAAAACGAACAGTCCGGCAACATCCACCTTCGCCTTTGGTTGCACAAGTGTCAATTATATCAACTTCACCACTTCAGCTATGATCAGCTGCCTAGTGTACCATCATCGCTCTCCAATGTTCTTCTACTGAGATGGAAGGAAAAGGACGGATGGATGAAGAGGATGGGGAGAACATTACAACAGAACACACTCACCTGGTTGTAGCTGCTATGAGAGGACATCCAGCATTTTATTTAGGAGGCACAGCACCCCAAAATGTCATTCCTCGAGGATTTCTGAAATACTGAACTGCCCTGCGCAACACAATCAGGTGTTAGGTAACGCAGTGATGTATGAGCCTGGTTATTAATAACATGCCAGATTTTACTGCTCTTGTACTCGCACTGCGTCTCCTTCAGTCATGACTGACAGAACACAGCTAGTTACCTCCATCTAACCCTGGACCACATTTCACCAACCTTCCAGTTCGAAAAACACGCTGTTATTTATAGTTAGGGCTTGTAGTCTTTTCGTATTTTGTTGTACGGCTAAATAGTATTTATTAAGTGTCCTGAATGAACGCCCCCCCCTGCAGGCCTAGCTGTAAAAATCTGCTAACCAGCCATGCTAGTTCTTCGGTTTAGCTGAATACCATTTAAAACGCACTGCCTTAATAATTAACAATAAATGTTGATTTAATAGGGTCACCAACCTACACGACGAACACACCTATTATAAAACACCACTAGGCGTCGAAATATGAGATTAGTTTATCGTTGGAGGTCCGTAGATAAACGGTAGAGAGAGTACACTACTGGCTAGCCAGCTAGCTAGCACCAGCACTATGTTGGCGTTAACATTTGCCACGCCTAAAACATATAGCCTGCTACTTACTGTTCAGTCCCGGGGTCGAAGCATTACACTGTGGTTTATCGATGTAGCGTAAAAAACAAAACAAAAAAACGCTTTCCTATTTTAACAGCATGCCAAACGAGTCGCTATCCCGGTTGTAGCTAACAGATAAAATGGCTAGCGTTAGGTTAGTGATCTGTCGCTAGCTAGCGAGGCACGCCACATCAAAGCCGGGTGGGTGATGGAGGGATGTTAGCAAGCAAGCAAGCGGCAAAAGATCCACAAAGGGTCATAAAAACTCTTATAATAAACACGCCAAATACATGTTTAATTATTAATCCAGCCAGGGGGACACCGATGAAGAATGGATACTCCTCAAACCATTCTTGAAAGACAGCAATAAACAACACGAAAGCTAGTAAAGAGGGTCAGCTAGTAAGCTAAGCTAGCTAACTTTACCACCGATAATTAGCCGATTTAAAGCACTCTGCGAGAACAGATATTAGACTTTCATATTAAGATTACACGGTTGTGTATATTTTAAGGAGGGGACGTAGAGCACTTTGCTGATCGTTACATTAAGAAACTGTGCTATGTTACCTCTCGGGGTCTCCTAGTGGAAAATATGGCGGATCCAGCAAATGTAGAAATCGACGCTAGTAGTAGCAGCAGTCACGCTAGCTATAGCTAGACACAAGAGAGAAGCACCTCGGGGGGGACACTTCCGGTGTGGAGCACAGCGCCGGTTACAGTCTGGGATCCTACGCCACCAATCACGCTCCCTATTTTTTTACATTCAGGGTTTTTTTTTTTAATCTATAGATATCTCCCACCACAAATACATGCTTAAGCTTTAAGTGAATATGCATTTGAAAATACACCGATGTGCATGTTTACTGGGAATAATATGTGCTGGTTCAGTATGTTACCCACTTGTCATCAAGGGCTGAAAATATTTGCCCAGGTTGCTTCATGTCATCCCATCCGACTTGTGTGCAAACTGATCTCCATCCGTTTAAGGCTGGTCTAATTAAACCTTTCTATTTCTGATACTGCTGAGAATTACATTCATTCATACAATCATCCATCCATTCATCCATCCATCCTTCCATTCATTCATCCATTCATTCATTCATTCATTCATTCATTCATTTATTCATTCATTCATTTATACATTCATTCATTAATTATTCCATCCATCCATCCAAACATGCATTCATCCATCCATCCATTCATCTATTCGTTCATTTATTCATTCATTCATTCATTTATCCATGCATCCATTCATTCATTCACCAATCCATCCATTCTTTCATTCATTTATTTATTCATTCATCCATCCATCCAAACATGCATTCATCCATCCATCCATCCATCCATCCATCCATCCATCCATTCATTTATTCATTTATTTATTCATTCATCCATCCATCCATCCAAACATGCATTCATCCATCCATCCATCCATTCATACATTAATCCATCCATTCATTAATTAATTCATCCATCCATCCATCCATCCACCCATCCATACATTCATCCATTCATTCATTCATTCATCCATCCATTCATTCATTCATTCATCCGTCTATCCAAACATGCATCCATCCATCCATCCATTAATTCATTCAAACAATAATCCATCCATCCATTAATTCATTCATACATTAATCCATCCATCCATTCATTAATTAATTCATCCACCCATACATTCATCCATCCATTCATTCATTCATCCATCCATTCATTCATTCATTAATCCATTCATCCAAACATTCATTCATCCATCCATCCATACATACATCCATACATACAATCATCCATCCATCTATTCATTCATCCATACATCCATCCATCCATTCATCCTTCCATCCATTCATTCATACATTCATCCATCCATCCATACATTCATTCATTAATCTATCCATCCAAACATTCATTCATCCATCCATCCATCCATCCATACATTCATCCATACATTCATTCATTCATTCATTCATCCATCCATCCATCCATCCATTTATCCATCCATCCACACATTCATTCATTCATTCATTCATTCATTCATTTATTCATCCATCAATCCATTCATCCATATATTCCTTCATTCATCCATCCATCCATCCAATCATTCATTCAACACCAGGTCACCAGTAACCACTTTTTCCTGGTCAGGGTTGTGGAGCCGAATCCAGGCCAAAAGGCAGGAGAATTTGTTCCTGGATCACCAATTCATTCCAGAGTCTACACACACTTATTCACACACTCACTCTTGCTAACAATAGCAATAGAATAAACAGGCTGCCATCTGTACATTTTTGGCCATCAGAGGAAACCAGAGACCAGGAGGAAACCCTGATCTGCATGTCTTTGGACCATAGGAGCAAACCAGACCACCCAGAAGAAACCCACACAGACATGGAAAGAACGCACCTGCAGAAGTACAGGTTTGAACCTTAAAGCTGCTTGTTGTGAGGCCTTCTTAACATCCAGCCTGGGTCAAGTCTTTACACAGATCAGGTGGATCTGGAGTCTATCCTAGGAACATGCCCAAGATAGGATGCCAGTTCAGGTCAGTGTGGCCAAACCATATATCGACATCTGTTCGAAAAGTAAAAATATTTTCACTGTTGTCCAGGCACTCAACATGGAGCCAACACGTGAAACCTCATACAGACAGTTGTTCCTGTGAGCAAACCATACCAACTGCTACATCACCCTAGTTCTCTTTACACTTTTGGTAATCATGGTTGATTTTTTCGGGACCAACAATCTCGCAGTTAAACAACTGGGTACTGGTTACGTGACTAACCTTACAACAATGGGTGCTGTTTTTAACTAGGGTAAACAATGTTTGTGTAAGCCTGTATTGATCATTTCACAGCTGCATAGTGGTCTAATTCAGGTTACAGCAGTTATATTAATTGCAGAGAACATCACCCTATTCATTTTACAAATCAGAGGCCAGAGAAATTAAATTAGGGCTGTGCATTGCAGTGCCAGGTAAAAACCTCTCTCTTGCTCTCTCTTTTTCCCCTAGTCAAATATGGCATTGGTAGTTGCCAGGCTAGTCTCATGGGTGTGACATCACAAGAATACTATCTTGTTGTATATCAGACAGTTTCTATGGTAATTTCTTGCTTTTTGGTGACAGTACTGAATGACTCTAAAGTGTACAGCCCCTCAGCAATGTATGATCATCCTGATGTACTGTAGTTTGTTTTTTTGCATGCCCCTCCCATTTTTAGGTTATTTGCCCCTCCTAATGGATATTTAACAAATGCCGGCTCAAGTGTTTCTTGTTCACCTGGGTGCTGCTGTATCATTACATCATCATTAAGTTGCATCATACTGTCTCCAAGAGTGGTAACAATAGTTAATTTTTTCAGAGTTGACTGATGTGGTATTTGCATTTCAAGACAAATCCAGATTTGCCAATGTTACGGCACAACGAGGCTACAAAAATAGCATAAGCATAAACTGTACAAGTAGTTAGAAGTACATACTCTGTAGATCACACAAATTTTTTTTTATAAAATCTGCTAGGTTAAATTATATAAGCCTATGCCAGAATCTGAATGAGGTCATAATAAAAATCATCCTGTGAGCTGAAGGTCTACAGGCTGAAACAACTTGTTTGTGAGATCAGCGAAGAATTCAAACATACCAGTTCACAGAAAAACGGCAGTGTGCCAAGGTTTTTAATAAAGGACACATTTTTAATGAGATCAAATAATGATCTGACCTTTAGAATATAGAAATGTGAAAATATATACGATAATCAATTACAATATATTATTGTTTTGTATTCATGTTAATGTTAGTATTAGATGCATGGTCACCATTATCGGTAGATTCTATCACGTTCTGATTAACTTCTACTAAATCTAGGATAGACACAATCACTGTTCTCAGAAGGTCTCCAAGATTATCAAAATGAATATTAAAGCCTCCAACAATTATTGCTGAAGAATCTAAAGAAACAAGTAGGTTTCAGATATAAATATAAAAACTGCAAAGGTCTGCAAAGAACAATTTGCAGAATCTACTGGTCTGAATTATTTGTTTTGGTACATACACAAATCATCCATAACATTAAAACCACCTGCCTATTATTGCGTAGGTCATACCTGAACATCCAAAACAGTTTAACCTATCAAAGCATGGACTCCAGAAAACCTCCGAGGGTGTGTTGTGGTGTCTGGCACAAATCAGTTTGCAGCACTTTATTTTTTGTAAATTGCAAGGTGGGGGCCTCAATAGTTTGGACTTGTTTGGCCAGCACATCAATTTTTAAACCATTCCTGAGTATTTTTTTCAATATGAAAAAGTGCATTATCCTGCTATAAAAGAGGCTGCTGTTGTTGTCTATTGCCTACACAGATAATGTTTCCAGTAAGTTAAGAGTGCTTATGTATTAGTGTCTGTGGGAACTTTGATGGCTAAACAGCCTCATCTTCGTGTAGCACCTTTGACTCAGAATGTCACACAGAAAGCAATAGTCTGGTGGAGGTTGTTGCAGGCCCTGGCGTTGCCATTCATGGTGAGCGAGCCTCTTTGCATGTAATGCTTGACTTCACGCTCCCTCAAAAGTTGCCACTCCTTTGTATAGTGGTGCAACATAGCTTGTGGTTGGAAGCTATGTCTTCCCATGTGTTGTGGTTAATTTGTCAGAGCTTTAGGTACTGTTTGTGTGTTTTTCTTGCAGTTCCTTTACTCTTCTTTGTGTTCATTTTCCTTTCTGAAGTGTAGGACAGAACACACGCTTGGAAAGCCGATGATTGGATATACGGGTTAGGTGACGTGACCAGCTAAGTTGGGACTTTGCAAACTTGGACCCAATACTGGTAGAACTTGCACAGACCTTTACATTAGGTACATGGTCTTGCCAGCCATGTCTAAGAGTGACTGCAACTTGCACTGATGAAAGCATTCCAATCCTTGTTGTGATGACGTTAGGTGGTCCATGTTTCGCATCCGGAGCCTCTCTGGACAGGAGCTGAGGACTGAGAAGTCGCTTGAATGCTGCACTCACCTTGTTAATCACACTGGTCACCTCGTTGCCAATGCCAGTGTCAGTGATTGACGGCTCACGATATGGTTGCCCTAGAGGGGGTTGCTACATAGTCTCTATCGTGTTCAAGCTTATTGTCATGTCATGTCATTTTCTGAACCGCTTAATCCTAATTAGGGTCGCGGGGAGGCTGGCCCCCATCTCAGCCGACT
>JAOUQZ010000044.1:24356536-24369870 GCA_028564935.1 Neosilurus hyrtlii
GGGTTTGTGGGGGGCCTAAGTGGGGATCGGGGGATTGCGGGGGGAGGTGCTGGGGTGTGAGACTGAGAGGTCTGTGTGCTGTGTGTGGTGTGCGTGGGGGTGTGCTGGGATGAGTGGGGGGGGGTGTGGGGATGTGGGTGTGTGTGTGGGGTGGGAGGGAAAGCGTGTACTTGTGGAGGGGGGGGGCCTGGGGGTGGTGTGCAGTGGGTCTGGGCTCTCCCACTGTCCTCCTCGCCCTCCTCTTCTTCCCCTCTGGGCGTGTGGTGGGCGGGTGTCTTCTGGAGTCGGTGGCGGCTCGTTTGCTGCAGTCACTGGGTGGCCCGGTCATGGGGGGTGGCCGCTACTGGCCTGTCTTGCCATGGGGGGGCCTCCTGGGGAACGGAGGTGCCTAGTGCTGCTTGCAGCTCTTTATCTGGCCGCCTTGGATGGCCAGGACCTGGCGGGGTCGGCAGCTGCTGCTCTTGGCTCTTCGAGGCCTGTGCACCGCGGCCGCGGGGAGCTCTGGCTGGGGCTCCCTTCTGCCGCCCTCTGGGTGGGTCCGGGGTCGTCTTGTGTGAGGTAGCTTGGGTTCGTGCTCCGAGGTTGCTGCTGATGGCCCGGGTCTCTGGGCTGCCCCGGTCTGCCTCTGGCCTCTGTGGAGGTGTGGTCACATTTGCCCGGTCTCGCTCGCCACCTGTCACCGATCATTCACTTGTTCCACATGTTTTGCATGCTGGCACGGTCACTGGGTTGACTGTTGTGTTTGTACACCAAGAATTTTTTTTTCTCTATTTTTGAAAAGTTTTTTTATTATTATTTTTTTTTTCTCTCTGTGACTGTGTATTTGGTACTTTGAAGGTTTTTATGATACGTTTGTGATATGTCTTTTTGATTTTGTTATTATTTAGCAAACTCTTGATTCCGCAGGAAATTTTCTGGTGTATTTATGTACAAATGTAGCAGTTTAATGTCTTGTGATAGTTTGGTTTGAAAGGTCGTTGCTTTATATCTATAGTGTTTTTGTCTCCTCTTTCTTCTTTCTGTTTTCCCTTTTGCTTATTTTTGCTGTCTTCCTTCTTTTTAAGAACTTTATTGTCAAAGTACTTCCTAATATTCCAAGACTAATGAAAAGTGTTGAAGACAGTCTCACTAATATAAGGTAAGCATATATGTTTAGAAAAATAGCTGAACTGAAATGGCAACCTCTCAGTGTTCCAGGTGAGCACTTTACTTTCATTGGTATCCAGATGGCTGGGTTATTGTAGTAAAACTAAACAAAAATAAAGATAATAAAAACATTTTTTTAGTAAATTGCATTGGAGACTTTACATAATCAATTAATGATCCCTGTTATTGAAGGAAAATGAAAGGAAAGCCTTCCAAACTCTCCTGTTATACTGAAAATATGTAGATTTTCATCATCAGGTGGTTTTTAATTACATTAAGGAAGTTGTAATTTGCTTAAATGTGTTCGATAGTTTGCATTAGGTCTTTTAAAAAAAAGTCTATTATTTGTGGTTTGTTTCACTCTCGCTAGAGTGCAAAATTGAAAGAATAGGACGTAGACGCATCCAAGAAGGCAAACTAATGCCAAGATATGTACACACGTCCATATATACATTGAAACAACACTTCTGCAGAACTGTTTCTTCAGCATCACTCCCGCCCCCTTTTCACAGTACATTATCTTTTCTATGAAGAAGGTTGTAATAGGAATAGTGCATATTGTTGGGTGTGGACATAAGTTATGCAGGCAAGCTTGGGTTTAATTCCTCTGTAAAAATATTTAATGTTTTACATTTGTAGAAAATAACTATTAAGGCCAGTGTATATTTCCTAACAATGCACAGTGGCTGCATTTCTGATTGTGATGAGGAACCAACTTTAACATCCTATATTGCTTATAAAGGTCATGCAAATTTAAGGTCGCAGCTGCAGCAGGCATATTGGATAACAAACTGCAACAAAAATCAATAGTCTTGCATAGTTACACAGTCCCAACATCCACAAAAATGGTGATTGAATAATTTAAGGTGAGTGTGCTCTTTTTATGTAAATTTGAATGCTTAAGTGATACAGGAGTCTTCATGCACAGTTATTATTTTTAATCCTTTAACTCAGTTCAACTTACCTCGCCTTGCATGAGCAGTGAGCGCATATCACATGTCCAAGCTGTTTGGCTTGTGAGGTTTGTTCAATGTTCATCAAATGGGCTGATGATTCTTGTCAATTTCCATGATATAAAACCTCTTGAACGCTAATAATTATATCCATCCAAAGATTTGTAGGCTTTCAGTGATTTGTGTGTCTAAAGTCCAAGGTGACGTATCAAATAGGGCAGTTGTAAATACCTGACTTGTCCTGTTTTAATCAGTGATGCTGTATGGATCAGGATGCATGTTTTCGCCAGCAACCACATTATCATGGTACACATCTATACAACGCATCTTTAGCCAAGTTTATCTTGAGTTCGTTCTCGGTTTTCATGAGAGCCCACTATTGTATTCCATTGTCTTTTCTTTTCTTTTGCCCACTTAGTGACTGCGTATGCATCTGTAGTGTGGGTAATTATTGGAATGGGAATCAAGTGTGCAGAGTATGTGACAGTCATGTGGGAATGGTAATAGTAAGGTGACTGAGATCGATGAGGTGCAATGCGAGTTTTGTGTGCTGTGGAGAAGCTGTGACACAAGCTTTGTGTGTGTTCATGTGTGCTTATAAATGGTTCACTCAAACAAGGACCTTAAACTAAGCATTTCCCCACATTGCTTTGTTTTTATTCTGTGTCAGTGCAGTTAGCATGACCTGCGTATCCCGCTCTTGCACCATCTCTGGCTGCAGCGCCTCATTTCTGGATGCTGTTCAGAGTCACAGCATGAACACTCTCAGACCAGCATCTCCATGGACAATGACTCGGACATCAGCACGGAACTGAGGCTGTTGGGAACAACACATTCCAAACAAGCAACCAGCTAAAGACCCCATTGCTAGTACTGTTATTTACACACATTAATAATGGACTGCCAGAAGCTATCAGCTGCTAAAAGTTCACATTTATTTGTAAAAAGAGATTAATGTTATATTTATAAAGTCATTTATTATACAGTTTATAAAAGATGGTAAAGCAGAAGCACCAATCATTTTAAAATAAGCAGCTCACATAACCAAAAAACAAACACTTTCATAAGAATGCAATTATATTTGTAAGCAAATAATGAACAGGCTTAAATTGTTTTATTTGTAACCATATTATACAGGCTTACATTGAGAAATGATATAAAGCTCATAAGCCTGCATTTCATGTTTCAAAGTTATATGAATTTTTTTTTGTTTTTAATGCAAGGAATGAATCTATTTTAAATAGATCTATCTATTTTGCATTTATTGTAATTTTTATTCAAATAAAACCTTGCACTGTGCAACTACTCACCTACAGAATGTTTTGGGCAAATCACTGCATAACATCTTCAGATGTACTTGTTACAGCCAAGGGTAAGTCTGTAGTGTTATTTTAAGTATCTGTAAATGGCTGAAAACAAGACAGATGACTAGTCCTGAAGCTATGACAGCAGGAGCTTTAGTTATAGCTTATAACAAAGCTCGTACTAAATCTTTATGATTTTGAGTAGGTCAGACCCTAAGTTAAAAATGATATATAAGTTACCCATACTGAATCTACTTTTAAAAATCACCACAATTGGCCCTAACAAGTAAGCCTCTTGTTCCTCTGTGTGTTTTCTGCCATACTGTTTTAACTATTAATAAAAGTGATTTTTGTATTCATTTGGTGAAGCGCAGACAACAGAGCAAGAGAGCAAAAGGTTCCTATTCAATCTAACATTTAAATGAGATCTTATATAATTATACCAAAAAAAGTCCTCTAGAAAATCTGAAGAATATGATCTGTTTTATATTAAAATGTTATTAAAGAACAGCATTAACTTGCTGAATATCCATTTAGAGTAAAGTTTCAAACTTCGCACCTCCAAGTCCGAGGCCATGGTTCTCAGCCAGAAAAGGGTGAAATGCACCTTCCAGGTCTGGAATGAGGTCCTGCCCCAAGTGGAGGAGTTAAAAGTATCTCAGGGTTTTGTTCACAAGTGAGGGAAGGATGGAACGGGAGATCGGCAGGCGGATCGGTGCAGCCTCTGCTGTAAAGCAGGGCTTATACCGGTCCGTCGTGATGAAGAGGGAGCTGAGCTGAAAGGCAAAGCTCTCAATTTACCAGTCGATCTACGTTCCAACCCTCACCTATGGTCACGAGCTTTGGGTAGCGACCGAAAGAACAAGATTGCAGATACAAGCGGCTGAAATGAGCTTCCTTCGCAGGGTGCCAGGGCTCTCCCTCAGAGATACGGTGAGAAGGTCAGCAATCCGGGAGGAACTCGGAGTACAACCGCTGCTCCTCCGCATTGAGAGAAGCCAGTTGAAGTGGCTCAGGCATCTCATTAGAATGCCTCCCGAACACCTCCCTGGTGTGGTGTTTCGGGCATGTCCAACCGGGAAGAGACCCCAGGGTCGACCCAGAACACGGTGGAGGCACTATGTCTCTCAGCTTGTCTGGGAACGCCTCGGGGGAGCTGGAGGAAGTGGCTGGGGAGAGAGACGCCTGGACCTCACTGCTTAGGCTGCTGCCCCCATGACCCGACCCGACCGGACCCCAGATTAAGTGGAAGAAGATATTGATGATGTAAAGTTACAAAGTGGATACAAAACTCAGCTCCACCTCTTTAATTAGTGGATATGAAACATATTTGTCTCACATAATTGTTGATTTTAAATAAAGAAAATAAGTTATTTAGATATATAGCTGTATATTATCATAGGGATATATGTGGGAAGACATAAACGTAGCCTTGCTAAAAAACATAAATATGAAAAACATTTCAGATCTGAGCAAGTTGTTCAAAGATTATCCATTAAAAAGTGCTACTCATTATAATCAACATAGTAGATGTTAAAAAAGCCTTATAAAAAATGCCTATATCTTCATAAGAATGTGTGCTTAAATTCTGAATTTCCATTCCATAAGCCTTTTGGTTCCTCTGTGACTTCAGACCTTGGAAAATGTCAAAGGGAACATTTTCCAACCAAATTACATTCCAAAAGAGTGGGATAAAATCCTCCAGCAGTGTACATGTCTTTTGGAAATGTGATACTTTCTTGCACCATAGGACATGGTTTTGCTGATGCATAATTAAATACTGTCCATACCAGATACTTCTTATTTTACTCCCCACACAAAATGTGCATGTGGCAAAGAAATCCCCACCCAGAATGTCTATTAACTCTATACAAGTTTTATCTGAACACACACAAGTGAAAGATTCTGACTCTGACCTGTTGAACTGACTTAATTACTGATCCTTTAATCCAGCACTGGTTTTAATGGCGCACCTGGTAATATAAAATGGAATATCTGCAGTCGTCGCTCCTCTCATTATCAGTTCATGATCTCATTGTGCTCATAGTAAGGCTCGAGGTCAGCGAAGATATCGTTGGGGTTTCTGCAGGACAGGTTGCAGAAACATGCGTTGATCCACATGTACTTCCAGGTGAACACTGCTCCATTGGGACACTCAAACTCCACCTCAATAGTCTTCGACTTGTAAGGGATGCAGCAGCGTTCATCTGAACACACGCCACAGTATTTGGGCCAGTAGGGCTTCTTACTGATGCAGCCGGAGATGGTGAAGTTCTGAAATTCACGCTCACGATAGATATTCAGGCATTTCTTCCCTGGCTGCATGACAGAAAGAATGTATATGTAAGTAGTTTGTTAAACTGTATTTCATCACATCAATCAGTGACAACATAATAAAAATTGAGAGTGGTGAAACTTCTGGTACCCACTTGAGGACTTAATCAGGTCTACTAAAACTTGTGAATGACTAAACAGATGAAGTGCATTTTTACCCGGAAATGTTTGGTTATGTCTACGTCACAGGGCCTGAGGTTACACAGTCGGCTTTCACTCTCCATTACACACTGGCCATTGTCATTGGAGAGTCGCATGGATACACCCCGCCCACAGGTCTTTGAGCATGGGCTCCATGGGGTAGTCTGGGTAATGCAGTTGTTGTGCCAGATCTCATTGGTGCTTAGAGAAACTGAAAGCAATATGAAATACTTTCGTCGTTTGAAGTCTGTATACTTCTAAGGCAACACAGCTTTTACTGACAAATAACCAGAAAATTTACAATCCAATATAGAGGCTTCATCGCTTTGAGCAACAAGATGCTTTAAAGCTTGAGAGAATAAACCTGGAAATGATAAAGCGCTGAGCCCCCCTGTAGATCATTAAAGAAATCCTTACCTTCCACAGCATGTCTGGGGCTCGTCCTGCGTGTTTTCCGAGGCTCGTTACAGATCCACTTCTCACAGCAGCGGCCTGGAATCTTCACCAGCTTAGGCAACTGACACCACCCCCGAGGCGGCAGGGAGTCAGTGCACAGTGGCACACACCCGATTGCCCCATTTACACACAAGCAGCGGTACTTACAGCTAGGCTGAAAGCTCTGCCCATTACGGTAGATCACACCATTATACTCACAGCCTGTCCCAACTACATCTAAAACACAAAGACACAAACAACAGCACAGATTTACTCAACATGACAATTGAAAACAGCACAAGTAGCAAGAATGTGGGTTCCTTAGAACAGATCTAATGTATATTAAACAGTCATTAATGTTTCTATTTTATTTACATTTTTTAAATAATTTAGCTGGAACAAGTAATATTGAGTCTCACAATGCTTGTTGTTTCATGTTATTTTTCAGTTTCTACAAACTTTACAGGATATCATAATTCCAAATTGTTGGTATGCATAAATATAATAATATATCAGCTTGCTCATATAATTTAAAATTAGCCTTTAGGTATTGCATTAAAGAGGAGCATTCACTTACCAGGTGTAATTAATACACATGAAATACAGGATAAGAAACATTTGCTTACTCATGTATGTTAGTGTTAATGACCCCTACACTGGGCAGGATGATCCAGAGAACAGAATTATAGCCTGCATGATACTTGAGGTAAGAGCCAAGTGCTGTCATCAATACAAAATCGTGGCCGTCAACACAGACATGGACAATGTGGAAACAAGTAGTGAAAAATTGTCAGGTTTTAAATAACTTTAAGTGTGTGGGATGTAATCTGTGTGTGTGTGTGTGTGTGTGTGTGTGTGTGTGTGTGTGTGTGTTCATTAAAGGAGCAGATTAAAATCATTAACACTTGATCTCAGACTTTTCCACTTTCTATGAATCGGGGTTGCACTGCATAGTTATTATGCATATGAAAGATCATTCCTCTGGTCACATGATCTTGCTATTTAAACATGTGGATTAACCGACAAACACACACAGCCAAAATAAGATGTAAAACAGGTGAGTAAACGATACTAAGCCCATGAGCTTGGGTTGTTTCACCAGGAAACCTTTGGATTCAGCCAAAATTAACTGATAATGGAACACAAAACACAGATTAATCACTCATGAATGGACACCATTAAAGTACTTACAGTTGGTCAGTATGAATATAATAGGTGAGCATTTAAAGTCACTTACATGCACACACGCCTTTTTCGTACCTAGGCTTGTCAGCGCTGTAGTCACAGTACAACCCCTTGTGGAAGTCACATGTGTCCCTTTCATTGCAGGTTTCTCCCAGTTGTTTAGCACAGTCTTTACAGCAGTCACAGCCATCTGTGAGCAGACTGACCCCCAGAGGGCACACGGGGGCCACTTTAGGACATTTACAGGGCCATTTACAGTACTGTGTCCTGTTAAAAAGTTCCAGGTCTGTGCCCCCAACTGGAACAACGGTGGGACTTTGGGATAAGACCTTTATACAATAGACAGAGAGTGAGAGAGAGAGAGAGAGTGTGTGTGAGAGAGAGAGAGAGAGAGAGAGAGGGAAAGAGAGAGAGAGAGAGAGAGAGCATATGGAATATCATATGTCTAGCATCACTGTTCCACCTGATGGCACTATTGGACTAAATACTGTTTACACAGAAGGAGAAAGTAAGTATTGTAAGTGATGTACTTGAAATCCGCTTAAATTAAGCTTATACAATGAGTTTAAGCACATCTAAATATCCAGTTGTTAATTAAATGACAACGCTGTAAAATCTCAAATTTGCTTGATGACCAGAAGTTTGTTGATCATCTAAATTAGAATTCTTTTAAGTTCTAGTCCCAGCAGTACTGTATATTAATGAAATTACTTTCTCCGAAGCGTGTATATGGGACACCCAGGCCATCGCCGGTCCAACACACACACAAATATTAACACTCACACTCACACCTAGGGGTGATTTGGAACAGCCAGTTAGCTCACTGTGCATGTTTTTTGGACTGTGAGAGGAAACTGACGCAAGCACCTGTAGAGCATGTAAACTCCACACAGAACCCAGGAATCAAACTCAGGCCTTCTTGCTGTGATGCGGATGTGCTGACCACTGCGCCACCGTGCTGCCTATATCCAAAATTGATGTCCTCTTTTCTGGTGACAGGGGTATCTCTGCTTGTTCTCTGTCTCTCCTAATCTAGAGCCTGCCCTACATGTATGGGCTCTAGGTCACATCAGTGTGTGTATGAGGCACTATTATGAAATGAAATATACTCTTAGCAAAATTGGTTTCTCATAGGTTCTTTTAATAGATTGAAGTACTTAGCTTCCTTTAGAGGAAAAACAGAGTAATACCATGCATATGTTTTTTAGCGTGTTGAAAAGCTCCTCCAGAGGAACAAATAAATAACAATAATGTCTTGGATAGTTAATTAGAGCCGTAGACCTTGTAACAGAGTACAGCTGTAAGGCTGGTTTACGCCACAAGGTGGGGTCTCTTTCTTTTGCACTGTGTTGCGCGATCCTGTTAATATGTTACACATCTGGACTCCATTTTATGCTACACATAACGAGTCCGTGCAGGAGGTAGCTCACCTGTCCTTTTGTTACTTATGTGTGAACAGTATCTGTAGTGTCGTAAGACCTGGCTTTATATGGTCGACAGTGTAACCTGCCGAATAAAGCTTCAGTGTAGAAATCCCTCGACTTTGTCTGTCGCCTGTTTCTGATGCTCCGGAGCTCTGCTAATGGCTGCTACTGCTAGGCCTCATCACCTGCACCCACATTACAACATCACTGTCATATCAAGAGGAGTCATAAAAAAGAATGAGACAGAAACAGTATATACCAACAAACACTCCACCGATCAGAAAGATGAAGTCAATACAATCTTAAATTCACTCATCTTTCATCTAACCACTTTATACTGGATTGCTACAAGGGTTGCTGCGGTGCGGGGTACACCCTGAACAGCTTGTGAATCCATTGCAGGGCCAACATACACACATCCATTCACACTCACACCTAGAGGTAATTTTGGAAAAGCCAGTTAAACTAATGTGCATGTATTTGTCTCTGATGTGACTGTGGGAGGAAACTGGAGTACCCAGAGGAAACCCACGCAAGCACAAAGAGAACATTCAAACCCCACACCAGTATGACCTTGCTGAGCTCGAGACTCAAATCCAGGACCTTCTTTCTGTGAGGCAAATGTGTTAATCACTACGCCACCATACCACCCTTGGAACAATTTTAGCATATTTGTGTACAATGAGAAGAAACCCATACAAACACAGGGAGAGCATCCAAAACTCTGCTCAGTATCAAACCCAGGACCCTGGAGCTGTGAGGTAACACTATACACTATACCACCAAGTTGCCTTAAAGCCTTAAAGTAACTCTCTTCTCTGGTGGCCGCTAAATAGTTCCTTCACTGCCAGATAATAAGAACTTACATTTCATTATACCTGAGCTAAATGTCTACATCCTGACATGATATGTTTCAAGCTTCTGACCTGCAGATATGAGCCAAGGTATGCAGATGGAAGCAGCGGTAGTTCTGTATAATATCTGTGCACACACTCCCAGTTCAATAACAAAAGATTAGACACTTGGAAATCTGCACTTAAGAGACGTCAATTTTCCCTTAATCTCGCTGGACAGGAGATCAAGGAAGAGTGTAGGGCGCACTTCAAGGAAAAAGTTAGAATATGTTCTCATTTAAATTCTGTTGAAGTTTTATGGCGGTCTGTGCAAAGTACATGATGTTATGAAGGCCCGGTTCGATTGAACATCCGCGACCTTCGCGATTCAAAAAAGCGTGGAGCTCAACGATTTATGAGCATGCTTGGGGTATAAAAAGGAGGCAGGGTGCACGCAAGAGAAGAAACTTGAAGGAATCGTGTTTCCAAGTTAATCAAGATCTCCTACGACGGCTCATCAAGGTCTCTTATGCTCTGTTAAGGCCTGTTAATACATTGTAATACTCATGACAGTCAAAAATTTTGCCACGATCAGCCCGATCATCATGAATCCACCAAGTTGATTCCACAACCCCCAACACTCATCACGATCCTCTCAAATTGTGGAGATCAGGGACATCGTGCCCCAGGGTAAACCCAGGGTTACTGATGATCCATGACTTGCATTATAACAAACATTCATAAAATTATGCATTTAAAGTCGCATTCATATACATCCAATTTTTAAAAATGAGGTACTATTTTTATAAATATCTAGCTCGCTCTTAGTATTATCAAACAAATGCAGGTTTATGTACTTGAAAAAATGTCCAAATGCCTACAAAGATTAGGCTAACTGGTTTCGGTTACAGCCCTATATTCCGACAGCCCATTGGTCTGAGACTGGCTGTCCAATCACAACCTTAACCCAAATGAGTAGTGATCAAAGCAAGTTGCCCATCTTATACAGTATGAGCAGGGCTATCAAACCAATGTGCTGTTGGAACATAGAGCCGTCCACATTAGCTGATTATGATGTTTATTATTCATTCATTCATTCTTTTTTTGAGCCGCTTAATCCTAATTAGGGTCGCGGAGAAGCTGGCGCCCATCTCAGCTGACCCTGGTTGAGGGCGGGGTACACCCTGGACAGCTCGCCGGGCCATCGCAGGGCCGACACTCACACAACCATTCACACTCCCAATCTCAACTGGGGGGGGTGTTAGTTTGGAACAGCCAATAAGCCTACTGTGCATGTTTGTGGACTGTGGGAGGAAACCGGAGTACCCGGAGGAAACCCACGCAAGCACAGGGAGAACATGCAAACTCCACACAGAAACGCCCAGGACCTTCTTGCTGTGAGGCAGGACGAGCTGACCACTGCGCCACCATGTCGCCCATGTTTATTATTATTATTATTATTATTTCAGTTTATTTGGAATTAAGACGCCTAGGTTAAGAAAACTGGCAGTTTGTGGTAAATTCAGATAAATATTACTGGCTATTGATACAGATATGATGATATGATACAGACTTAGTGACTTTATCTCCTTCCTGAAGCCTTTTTAACCATTTCCAGATCTTGTAATTCCCCCCCAGACGTCACGTGACTCTGTTCACCTTCCCCTGCTTTTCAGGAACCGTTTGATCTGGATATACTGTATCGAGTTCACTCGAGTCCAGGTCTGAGTTTCAGGTTTAAGGTTTGGGTACTTCCTGTTTAGTGAATTCACATTTCCGTCGGCGTTTAAAGCGCAACTGAAGTGTCTGGAGAGAGAAGCAAGCATGAACTAAACCCTGTCCTTACCTGGTGAAGTCCTCCGGGGAGCAGCAGGATCCACGACAGGAGCCGCCACATCACTGAAATCCCGCGAGACCCGCATCGAGACATCAACCTTCATTCCCGTTAATTACCTCCATGGCGTTCTGTGCGCGCGCGGGTCCTTCCTCTAGCAGCCGCTCACTTCAGTGCCACACACACACACACACACACACACACACACACACAGCTGTGTCAGCGGTGCTGACGTGAGCTCTCAGATCTGGCTCTGTGTTTCTCGTCTTTCCTTCTTCCCCCTGTTTTTGCTCTGTGTGCTCACCCTTCAAGGAAAAAAAAAATCCTTCTTCAGTGGATCCCAAACATTTCATTTCATTTATTCTGAAATTGTAAATAAAAACTGATGGCATGGTGGTGTAGTGGTTTGCATGTCTGCCTCACAATTAATTAGGTCCTGGGTTTGAGTCCTGGATGCGGAGATTTCTGTGTGTTTCTCCTGGTGGTTGCGTAGGTTTCCTCCGGGCAAGCCGGTTTCCTCCCACAGTCCAAAAGACATGCACGTCATTGCTCGCGGTTGTGAGTGTGAATGGTTGTGTGTGTTTTGGCCCTGCGATGGTCTGGCGAGCTGTTCAGGGTGTACCCCGCCTAAGACAGGCTCCAGCCTCCTCGTGACCCTAAGCAGTTTGGCATAAGAATGAGTAAGTGAATTATCTGCATTAATCGCAATGCCTTTATGATACCTGCTGACAGTGGTGCCAGGAAGTATCTCGTAGACATTTTCGGTGCAGTTATGTTTCTCTCTGTGTTTGAAAAAGTCTGCAGCGATGATGCGACATCCTGGGCCATAGATCATAAACTGTAGCATGAAACACAAGATATTTTGGTGGTTATATTTTAAATTCTTTAGACAGGTCAGTTTTCATGTGATTATGATGATGCACTGGAGCAGAACTGACCTCGACCATCATGTGGGTGGTAAATAACACACATATTGGGTTCAAAACTTCCACATATGACTTTTGGGTGAAAAAAGGTTTAGAGGTTTACAAGGGTTCACTATAGGTTAATCTGCGATGTTTTGCTGCACTGTACTCACAGCTATCAGAGTAACGATCATACTTTCGAAATATTTAGTCACTCATTTGCCAAACCGCTTAATCCCATTAGGGCCACGAGGAGGCTGGAGCATATATCAGCCAACGCACGGTAAAGACAGGATACACTTTGAACAGCTCACCAGATCTTTGCAAGGCCAACACACACATGATCATTCACTCCCACACTCACACCTAGGGTCTATTTGGAACAACCAGTTAGCCTAATGTGAATGTCTTTGGACTGTGGGAGGATACAGGAGTACCTGGAGGAAACCCACACAAGCACAGGGAGGACATGCAAACTCAACACAGAAATGCCTGAGCCCATGACTCTTGCTGTGAGGTTAGCAGGTGGACATGCTAACCTACGCCACTGTGCCATCCTGCATTCAAAACACAGTGGCGCACATGTCAACAAAAACAACAAATTGTACTCTGTAAAGGTTGAGCCAGTCCTTTTCATTGAACACCTCGTACTTCTTGACACTCCAGGTAGGTTGCAGTTGTGGAATATGGAGCACTAGAGGATAATGGGTTCCTGGTAGCTTCATGTTTGATTCTTCTCAAATCTTTGGTGGTTAATTTGCGCCTTTTCTTCTCGACACGTTTCTTGCGACCCTGTTGACTATTTGCAACAAAACGTTTGATGGTTCTGTGATCACGCCC
>JAOUQZ010000044.1:24369970-24382878 GCA_028564935.1 Neosilurus hyrtlii
TTGAGACACTGAAGACAATTTCTGGGCCATGTCCAATTCAAAGAAGTGTGTGTGTGTGTGTGTGTGTGTGTGTGTGTATATACACATCATTCTGATACCACAATGTTGTCCAGCCAAGAAACATGGTTTCCAAAATGTGCATTGGATTGTATGTGCTGAAGCTTACAGAGAAAAGATAAGCTTAATACAGTGCAAAAAACCCAAATAAAAGAATGCAGACACCTGTATGTGATTAACAATTGTATGTTTTGCATTGTGCTGAAGAAAAGCCTGAAAAAGGGCTTAACTGACTGATTTCTGCCATGAATACAAACACTTATTCATTCATTTGCTGAACCGCTTAACCTTACTAGGATTGTGGGGAGGCTGGAGCCTATCTCAGCCAACACTGGGCAAAGGCGTAGTGTACCCTGAACAGCTCGCCCAACCATTGCAAGACCAACACACACACAGACATTCACAATTTGGAGCAGCCAATTAGCCTAATGTGCATGTCTTTGGTCTGTATTGGGAAATCAGAGTACCCGGTGAAAACCCACACAAGCATGACAAGAACAAGCAAATTCTACACAGAAATGCCCAAACTCTATTTCTCTAGGACGCGCACCCAGAATCTTCTTACTGTGAGGCGGATGTGCTAACCACTATGCCACCGTTACGCCCTGAATACAAACCAAACAAAAACAAAACGTTTTTCATATGCCTTCCTTTTCCTCAGTTCTCTGACATCCACAGGGGGTATCATAATCGCAGTGTGACAGACAGAATTGTGTTAAAAATGATTTGAATGACATTTCTATAATTTGATTTGCATGTTTGATTTGTGCGTTGGGTTTCAGGCAGTTACTGGAGATGACTGACTGAATGAAATCTAGTAGGCTTAACCAGTCTGAATTGTTCTTGGAGCAAATCTGATGGCATTAATTTACACCATTAAAATGTCATATTTAACATTCCATTATATGAATCATATTGTGCTCACTGTCTGTTTTTTTTAAGGCAAAGGCATATAATAGTGAACAGATGGTTGAACCAGAAAAGTCAACAGACAGGCTTCAAATTATGTCCAAGATTGGAGTGATAATAATAGCTTGGAATAAAATTTGCTCTGCAGCGCAGGATCTCACTGAAACAGCTGAAATCTTTTATCACAACAAACAACCATTTGCTTTAATATTTCCGTTTATTGACAAAGTTATTATTTTTCTTTGCTCTGGTGGTTTTGTTACTGCCATACTTTGGACTGATTATAGCATCTCTTACTCACTCACTCATTTGCTGAACCATTTAATCCTACTATTAGGGTCACATGGTACATAGACATCTCAGGCGACACTGGGCGAAGGCGGGGTACACCCTGAACAGCTCTCCAGACCATCGCAGGGCAACACACACACAACCATTCCCACTGGCATCCTCACCAACGGGCAATTTTGTACAGCCGTTTAGACTAATGTACATGACTTTGGACTGTGGGAGACCATGCAAACTCCCACAGAGACATCAGAGCCCAGGACCTTCTTGCTCTGAGGTGGATGTGCAAACCACTACACCACCATGCCACCCTTAGAATCTCTTAATTCAATCCTATTTTACAGCTTCTGTAATCTTGATGAAGCATAGATGATGCATCTCTAAAAGTAGTGAAAGGAAACAGTGAGACTGCATTTCTTTTCAATGCATGTTTATTGTTTGAGTCCATAACAGGAATGCAATCATTAATTCATTAATCATTCATGATGGTGTCTGAAATTAAAAATAATCTGGAAAAAATGCTTAAATGTACATATTTAAAGGAGTTTAACTGTAAGCATCCTTCTCAGACTTAGGTTTGCTTTGTGTCACTGAAGAGCTGAAATGAGACAACAGTTCTGGCTTTGGTGCTGCTGATGGGTTGGCCTCTCCACTGGAATGTTTGGACGAGAACTTTCCTAAAACAGGAAAAGTTATAAGGATACACTTTAAAAAAAAATAAAAATCAAGATAAAGATCTTGAATCTGACACAATTCCAAATGCTCTGCTGGCATTTTACTTCAAGCCACCACACCCTGTACAGCTCACACACAGAACAGTCACTGACCTGTGGACGAGCTCAGAACTGGCACGTATTGGGACCAGAAGGAGCACTGGAGTACGTGGAGGTTCTTGTGGTTACTGAGGGTAGGAGACAGCTCCTTATAGTTCTGTCCATTTGGGTGGGGCAGGAACTGAGGCCAGGAAGGCAAAAGATCACTGAAAGACGCTCCAGACATGGAGAGAGGCAGGTTGGGGTTTCTGCACAGAGAATTATGGAAACAAAGAGACACAAAATGCAACATGAATAGAAACATACCACAGCATAGCAACAAGGCACAAAAAATAGCTGTTATGAAATATACCCAGATTTAATGAAGTTCACTATGTAGCTCATGAACTGCAGGGAAAGAGTTCTCTCTGTCGAGGTGAAGAGTTCTTGTGTTTCTGGGATGTGCGGAAATCCAAACACATACTGTACATCCAGTGGAGATGAAAGATCAACACTGTTTTTGGGGGGGAAAGGGAGCAAAATGTGTCAGCTTCAAATCATTTCTAAAATAAAAGACTTTGGTTCCTACAGCTATTCTTGAGACGTTTTTTCAGTATTACAAGACAATCAAGACTCACTCACTCACTCATTTGCCAAACCGCTTACTCCTACCAAGGTGGTGGGGAGGCTGGAGCCTATCTCAGCCGACACTGAGTAAAGGCAGAGTACACCCTGAACAGTTCGCCAAACCATTGCAGGGTCAACACATACACAACCATTACAACATTTTCATGACTTTTTTCCCCGACCCGTGGGGGGAAAGTGATCAGTCAAGTGAGGAGATAAAGTTCGTCATAAATGCTATAAGTGACTTTTACTTCAGGTTTTGAAACAGACTAATTTGCATAACACTCATAACAAATTACCCTACAAATCTTTTTTTTGAGTAAAAATAAGACGGCTTGAAAACCAATTTTTTAGTCTGTAAGTTTGGAACAGCTCATCCATGAATACAGACATGGCAAAATAACAAGTGAAAAAAGACAGTGAATACAGTCAATACAGGTTCAGAAATATTTGTATGAGACGTATGAGAAATATAGAAATCCCACAATGTTCCCTCTTAGCACTGACTGGCACAAAATTCCACAAACAATACTTCTACAATGAAAGAATTAAAATATTGGCCATATCCTAAAGGAAATCTGGTAATGTGTGGAGCGTCTGTCCTAAATCATTAATGCATTGTTTTACTTTTCCCTGGGTACAAGAAACCTCTACCGAGATGAATAGATAGTTATAAATAAACTTAGAGAGTGCAGACCTCCACCAAGGTAGAGCAATCTGTAAACTTTTCAATCCAGGAACTTTGCTCTACCTTGCAATATTAAAGAATCATTCCAAACCGTCCTGGATCCAGATTACACAGAAAATTTCATCAGATCTTCGCCCAGGACCCACATTTGGTTAGGATTTTATGGAAATCTGTCCTTTAGTTTAAGTTATTGTGCTAACAGTCTCTCTCTCTCTCTCTCTCTCTCTCTCTCTCACAGACACACACACACACTCACACACTCTCACACACACACAACCAATCTCATAACCTCCCCTTGGTGGAGGTAATTACAATGGTATGATACAGTACCTGGTATGCACCATGTCTTGCGGCAGGTGGTACATGTAAACAGCAGAGCGGGTGCTGGAAATCCAGAAGTTGGCCATCTCAACAGACGGGCAGGTGATGAAGAAATCTCTACAGTGAAAAATACAAATCATAAACATACACACTTACCCAAGTCTCGGATTCTATCCCTCTAGTGACAAATATACAGTGTATAGTACTAAACAAACACTATATAGTAATGTTCAAATAAGAAAACACTGATGACATTAGCATCTTTTAAGGCTTTATTTTCTCTACTCCTGGTATATGACATGCCTGTAACTACTTGAGTCGTAGCTAAACAATATGTTTCACATTAAGCAAAGGGTAAGGATTGGGTTCTTCATGCTGTTAATTAATTTTTTTTTTTTTTGTGGAATTGAAAGATTATGCATGTAATAGTTTGGGGTGCTGTTTGACATTGGAAGACTCGGGTTTGTTGATGAGCCAGAGGGGTAAAAGTTGTTGTGGTGTTTTTCTAAACCTTGCTTCCCCTCATGTATTTATGTGTTTATCTCTCTTTCCCATTCTTTCTATCAGTGTGTGATTGTGTGCAAAGATGAGACTAAAGCAAAGTGCATAGCAAGTGGAAAAGATGTCATTTTGGTTAAAGCATTTAAGAGAAAAGTGATTTAAATAGCCCAGTAAAATTTAGTTGCAAATTCTGGGACTGCTGCATTCTCTGAATAATTGACAGAAATAAAATAAATAAAAGAAAAATAACAAATAAAATGTATTTAGTCTGATCCTGTTACTATACTACATCTGGTAAAAGTATATATAAAGGATGATCTTTAAAACAGCTCTTGAAGCTATTTTCAATTGAGTGCATAGAGTACAGACAAACTTACAGTGGATTTTCCCTGATAAATGAGATCTATAAAGCCTGTTTCTAAATTTCTCAAAAGAGTTTCACCTCTCAGACACATTAAAACCTATACCGATCAGCCATAAGATTAAAAACATTTGACAGTAAAGTAAATAACATTATTTCGTTACAGTGGCACCTGCTAGTCGGTTGGATGTATTAGAAAGAAAGTGAACAGTCAGTTCTCAAAGTCCAATTTGGGGGGGGGGGTTCTGGTGGTTTCTACATTGTGCATTTCTTTATGTGTGGTTCACCCATAATCCATGCTATATCTGACACTAGTTATTACGTAGATGGAATAAAATAACAAAGTCAGGCCCTGTCTTTCCATCTCTCACAGAACAATAGCTTTCACTTCACTGAATCAAAATAGACATGTTATGTGTGACTAGTTACTGAGTTTCTATTTAAGGAATGGTGTGTTTGTGGTACTGTACTATTATTATATCAGTATTCTATGTACAATATCCTGTATCCTATTGCTATAAGCAAAATGTCAATAAACTATGTGAAATTTGGAGCTCAGTTGCAATTTTTTATCTATAATTTTTTGCCTGAAATACAAACAAAATATTATTTTCGTTCTCACATATTACAACCTGTTTTTATTTTAGGTTCCAAATGCCTAATGATTCACACATAGTGATATACAATGAATACAATTTAAAGTTATTCCTTATGGAAGAAACAAGAGCAAAAGAATGTAATTATAAAGTGTTAATCATTTGACCCAAACATGCAAAAGTTCACATGTCCACATATCAAATTTCATTCACAGTCTAATCTCTTGGTGAGAAACCTAAAAATGCTGAGGTCAAATTTCACTTACACTTGGGTTATTTTAGTCAGCCATACCACTTCCTTCAGCTAGACCATAAAAGCTACACCCATCTCACTCAAGTATGTGTTGGCATCCAAACTGTATACAAATTTAACAGCATGGTTTGTTCTACACATGATTTAGAGACATTTTACTAACAAAAAGCTTCACTCAGAAAAAGCAAGATAGTGCTCAAAAGTAGTTTCTTTAACGAAATAGTACTACGTGCACATATAAAAATACATGCAAGAAGTAAGCATCAGGATGCACTCCACTGAACTCAAGACCAACAGCAGGACACTTCCCCATAAACCAAAAATAACACATTTAAAGCTGCATTACATTTTGATAAACAATTATCTACAAATAATCTTCCACTGATTTCTGAATTCTGTTCTAGTCACTCCTAAAGAAAATCACAGCTTCTTCATCTCTGCCATTTCCAGCTCCATCTCCTGTCTTTTTGTCAGTACTACCATCTCCAAACAGCATTGCTCTCTCACACATAAAATAGGGAATCTCCTAGATCTTGTATTCAGTTTTCCCTCCACAGCATTACTGCCACCCCACTTCACATCTCTTACCACCACTTGGTTTCCTTTCATATAACCCTAATCTAACACCAGCTTTCAGTTTTCTTCCCCCACTCGACAAAACCTCCACACTGTATCTCCTTCATCTGTTGCTTCCTGTGCTTTATCTTATCTTCCTAACACAGTCTCCTTTTCTTCCCTTCCACTAGAATCTGCTACTGACACTTTCCTCTCTTCACTCTCTGCAACTATAGATCTCCTCTGCCCACTATCTACAAAATCCAAGAAGACTTCTTGCCCTGCTCCTTGGCTCTTGGGGGTGCTATGAAGCAATCGTAGACAACTCAGAGCAGCTGAGAGAAAGTGGAAGATATCTCAACTTGAATCAGATCTGACTTCCTACCATGCTCTACTATCTACATCTTCATCTGACTTCTGCTAAGACAGCCTTCTACAAGAAAAAGTTTGACGCTGCTGCACATGACCCACGCAAACTACACATCTTTTCATCCTTACTCAATCCTTCTGCTCCACCTCCCCATCCTCCCTGACCACTGAAGACTTTGCCGACTTCTTTGATGGGAAGATTAAACAAATCTGTCAGACTTTCACTCAGACCCCATCTCCTATACCACACAGTGTAGATGCCACTTCTCCTTTCCTTGCAGTTTTCACACTGAATATCTCACAACTGAAGACATCCAGCAAGTCATATAAACCATGCAATCCTACCACCTGCTCACTGGATCCAATCCCTTCCACAATACTCCAGACTATCTCTCAAGACCTTCTCCCCTTAACCTCCACTATCATTAATAACTCTATATCATCTGGTCATGTACCAAAAGCATTCAAAAGAGCCAGGGTTCTAAACCCATCTTTAAGAAACCCTCTCTGGATCCATTAGACATCAGCAACTACAGACTGGTATCACGTCTTTCTTTCCTTTATAAAATTCTTGAACGCACTATTCATTCATTCATTCTCTGAACCACTTAATCCTAATTAGGGTCGCGGGGAGGCTGGCACCCATCTCAGCCGACTCTGGACGAGGGCGGGGTACACCCTGGACAGCTCGCCAGGCCATCACAGGGCCTTGAACGCACTATTTATTACCAAATGTCTTTCTATCTTTTGCTAAAAGTTTGCTAAAAAATCCACACACACAACACCTACCCATTGAGTTTGACTGACGGTATATTTAGTCTGCGTCCTGACAAACCAGTATAATATATTCACTGATGTGACTTTTAAGCACTTCTGTAAGCTTCTAAAATGCTGTAAATGTAAATAGCTGGCCTCACTACTGTCTTATTAATCTTTCCCTTCATTCTTACAGATACCCTTCTAGCACAAATCACTCCAGCCAATGTTCTCCACCCGTTCCACCCTGCCTGCACTCTCTTCTTCACTTCACTACTACACTCTCCATTACCTTGAATAGCTGGCCCAAGTATTTAAATCCATTGCATCCCATTCCATTCCAAGCCTTCAGCAACTCTACTCCTTGCAGCTGGACTCGTACATTTTTTTACATTTGGCAGATGCCCTTATCCAGAGCAACTTATATTTTTACAAATCTGATGTTAGACATATTTATACAACTGGGCAATAAAGGATTAGGAGCCTTGCTCAAGGGCCCCACAGTGGCTGCTTGGTATTGGTGCTTGAACCACCAACCTTCTGAACAGTAAGCCAGAGCCACTGAGCCACCGCTGCCCATGGATGACTCTTCAGTCACCCTCCCTCTCATTCACACACATGACTCTGTCTTATTCCGGCGGATTTTCGTTCCTCTTCTCTCCTGTGCATGCATCCACCTCTCCAGGCTCATCTCCACCTGTTTCCTGCTCTCACTACAGCACACAGTGTCATCCACATAGCCCATGGAGACTCTTGTCTGACCACTTCAAGTCCTTTCTGACAAGAAAGGGCTCAGGGCTGATCCCTGATGCAATCCCACCTCCACCTTGAACTAGTCCATCATTCCTACTCACTGCTTTCACACTGTTCTCATACATATCCTGTTTCACCATCACATATTTCCCTTCCACTCCTGACTTCCTCATACAGTACCACAACTCCTCTCTTGGGACTTATGCTTTCTTCAAGTCCACAAACACACGGTGTACTGTACTCTATATCAGTACATGAATGGCATTATTTCATCATTCCTTTTCTGAACCACTTAATCCTAATTTGGGTTGCGGGGAGGCTGGCACCCATCTCAGCCAACTCTGGGCGAGGGCAGAGTACACCCTGGACAGCTCGCCAGGCCATTGCAGGGCAACGAATGGCATTAGAGATATTTTATATAGTGCAAGCAGTATTGAACACTCTTTGAATGCAAATTAAATTGTCACACACACAAGAAGGCTTCTAACAAAAAAAAATCATTATATATGTTGCAGTGTTAAAACTGGATGATAATAATATTTTCCACTTATAGTACTTCTTTTTTCCAGAAACCATTGAAAGAGACCACACCTTGCTATAAAGAAGTTGCCTGTGTTCTTTCTCACCTAGTTGCGTTCTCCAGAGCACGGGAGAAGACATTGTAGCCTGAGGGAGTTGGAGAATGGTGCAGAGAGTAGAACCAAGTGGCTGCATCCTTTACAAATGTGTTCGCTTCATCTCCTCCCAGTGAATTGGACAATGCTTCATAGAAAGCTGTTTTACTATCTGCTCTTCCCTGAAGCTGCTCAAAGTTCTATTTATATGACAGTTGGAGAGAAGCAACAATTTTCGCAATACAAGATAAACACATTAAGCATTTTTAATCATGTGGTACTACAATGATCTGCACGGACCTTGATGTTTTTAGCTCTGCTGATCAAACCATCCTCTGCTGAAGAACCAAGCAACAGCGGTACTTTGTGGAAGCGTCCAGAGCTCAAGGATGCTGAAGGCTGTTCCTTAACCACCACGCCATCTACCACTGGGGACCAGGCCTGCAGAGGGCCACTCACTGCCAACAACTGAATACAAACACACATAATTATACAATGCATTTTTTCAGTGCACATCATTACTTAAACACAACACAAGAGTAAATAAATAATTGTTTTATCACAGTGAAGCTACCTTGGTCTGTGCAGCATTGATGCTTTCAGCAGATTTTTGTCTCAGGCAAACAAGTAGTTGAGCAGGGTCTAATGATGAGCATCCTAACTCCAAACCCAGAGACACAGCCTGATCCTGAGCTTTCTGACTGCTCATTACTGTAGCTGGAGAGAACACTGAGCCACCCTAACAAAAAAACATGCACAAAGATGCCATAACCATGAAACCAGATTTCTGTTAAACAAATCCTATAAAAAGCACAGTTTTGATGTTTTAATCAAAAGACTCAGTGCAAAGAAAAACAAATGACCCCAGTTGGAAAGCATGTCACTGTAGATCTCATATTTCATTATATATCAAAAAATTATTTGATCAAACATTTTATTTGTACTAAATATACATTAAAAAAAACAACAAAAAAAAAATGAAGGTGATAAAATAGAAAACTTTTAGTACCAGCTTTTAGTACCAGCTATATTTTCACCTATTTATAGGCCTTTTTACCAGCAGTGCATGTGTGAATTTGCATACTGCTGACAGCTTTATTTTGTTCATTACTTGAGTGGAAAATGTGGTGAGAAGCAGCTTCCCTATTCCGACAGGCTACAGTCACCGTCAACTCTTCACTTATCTATAGGAAATTAAAAACAGCGAAGTAGCAGGACTATAAACATGCTAACAGAGGAATTTATTAAAGGCTAAGTCAACTGACGCACTCGAAAATTAGTTTGAGCAATGGGAAGTGTGCAGACGATACTGAAGTCTAGAGAGGAATATGTGCAAACTACGACCGCTGCCAATCTTCCATCAAGTGGTAAGGCAGTAACTGATACAAAGTATAAGCTGTATGGAAATAGTTGCTATTATATGTATTTTGTAAGTGTGATTATTTGTATAGAAGTAATTTTGATCTTCAAGTGCATCCAGTATGGCACATGTGTATCAAAAAAAAATGTACCATATTGGAAAAACATACACAATAACACATTAGATTAAAAACAAACAAACAAATAGCTCCATACTGACAATAACCCTAGTAAATAAGCTCTCACATTGTACTCAAAATAAAGAATGCAAACTGATATGCTCCAAAATGTCATGACATAACATTCTTTGTTATCTTCACTGCTTTTTTCCCCCGTGTTTCTTATTAACAGTAATTGAAAAGGAGCCAGCAGTAGTGTTGAGTGACTATCCTCCGCCTGAAATTTGCGAGCCCCTGTTCAGGACAGGAGACTGGCTTAGACTCTTATCTGAGTGAGTACTCTCACATTTATCTGTGCTATCTTTCACAGCTGTTGTAAGTTTAAGTGCATCTTATTACCGTGTTCTTGTGTGCAAATGTTGCTTTCTATAAATGTATACTGGTGATTTATTCTTTAATATTTTATGCTATATTTAACTACTTGCTGAGAATAGTTAAATAACTGGTGTCTTTCAGTCTGAAAAACAAAACAAAACATTGTTTTAGATATTAAAATAGAATATATTACCCTATTATAGTAACACTGATGAATTTTTACATGTCTATCTCTGTAGATTTTTTTTTTAACTTAACTTTTTTTAATAACTGTAGATTTTAGGAATCCATTGTTAAAATGTGAAAGCTGAACTTGGCTACAGTTCAGGTTCTCTAATGTTTACTTTAGTTGAACCCGAGTGCATCCTGTACACAAGAAATCTACACAGGTTACAAAAATGTGATTGTCAAATCACATTACTTTCTGTTGCAGTTCATTTTGATTCATTTTGTTGCAGGAAACATGTATTTAAAGAGATACCATGTTTACTTAATATTCAGGAACATTTAAAGGAAAAATGATAAGAAGGAATAGGAATTCTCTTTTGTCCCTTTTTAGTTTTGTATATCTCATTAGATATTATAAAATGTTTTAAAATGAACATTTTTAAATGTCATTGACATTAATTCTTCTTCTGTGTATTCCTTCTCCCAGAGAAGGCTACTGGATGAAAGCTTACTCTCTTCAGACACAAGAGGAAAACTACGTCCCACGCAGCCATGTAGCCAAGGTTTACCATGGGTGAGTGAACTGTATGATAATGTTTTAGATTACTTAACTTGCTTAGGTTTCCAGTTCTTTGAAGTCAAAATATGTCTAATCATTGCAACATTAAAATCTAACACATAAATTAGTTTATTGTTGAATCTTGACAAATATTGAGTACATGGAAACTTAACATGCCGGTATTTATTTTAGTTGCTTTGGGTTTTTTTTTTCTTGTTTTCATCGTTGCTTTTATGAGCATGTTTTTATTACAGATTTTTTTATTCACTTTTTAATGATTTATCAAAAGAGAGAAAAGAAGAAAAAAAAGAAAACCAAAACCAAATGGGGAAAAATCCCCCCAAAATAATTTAAATAAAGCAAAAAATATTACCAGAGAAAACAACTAGATTAATAACCATAAAACCTCGAAAACATAGAAAAACAGAAAGAGAAATTATAAGTGAATGCAGCTGTTTTGAGATAAGAGTTTGTTTGTTTTGTTTTATTGGACTTATTTTTCCCAATTTCTGCATACATTACAGAATTCTATTGTCATATAGAAAATTTAAAGTCTAATGTTCAACTTCAGAATTTTTATTGCCTACTCCCTTATTTAAAAAAAAATTAAATAACTAAAAAGCATTATAAACATAGTGTAGGTTAAACACTAATGCTTCTTCCCTGTTGTATTTAGGTGGTTGTTTGAAGGTGTTGCAAGACAAAAAGCAGAGGAGCTGCTTCAGCTGCCTGGGAACAGAATTGGGGCTTTCATGATCAGAGAGAGCAGAAGAGGTGAAAGGGTTTTACATGCAGACATGGCTGTAGCTTTCTATGTTTAGCCTCTGTGCATTGTAAAGTGAATTGTTTGATTTGGTCCTGCAGGTGTGTACAGCTTGTCTGTACGCCACTGTAATATAGTGCATTACCGGATACGCCGTCTACCAAACAACTGGTACTTCATCTCTCCACGGCTAACATTCCAGTGCTTAGAGGACCTGGTCAACCACTACTCAGGTATGTAATCATTACGAGAACTAATCTAAAATTCTTTAGTCGCATTTGAATTAAAAGCTGGATGATGTTTTTTTCCCCCTTACACAGACATAGCTGATGGTCTGTGTTGTATACTCACTGGTCCTTGCCTGGCAGCCCCTGACCCAGTACACACCACTCAGCCTGCTCCGATAGTGAGACCTCACAGCTTAAACTGGACAGCAGTGGACAGGTACATTATTTATTATTTTGAACATTAGCTAGGCAGGAAAAGTGCAACTAATGACAAATGGCTATACTTTCTTTATATATCACTAGTGTTGGACAAATGAGAATCAAACTTGTAGTGGAATCATTTACAAATCTCTCATTATTTAAACAATGTAGGTTTGTTCTCTCATCTAGCTACAGAGCCCTGAAAATACACACCAGTAAGTTTTGTCTAATGGTGCTAATGTATTAATCCTTCAGAATGGAGCATGTCCAGCAAGAAACCACTGCCTTCTCTGCACAACGAGAATCTTACATCAGTGCCGGAGTACAGGACAGTGTATCATCCTATCTCTCTCTGGTAGGAGTACAAGAGAAAAAAAGGCATAGCTGGAAGAGGAAAAAGTGGAGGTCTGTCTATGGATTTCAAAGGTCACAAACATACAGTATGGTCACAGAGGAAGAGGAGCATGAGGAAGACTACTAACAAAAAATACAAAACAACCATGAACTAAAATCAATACCAAAAACCTTCACCTTCCTCTACTTTCATGGCTGAAGTGCCTTTGAGCAAGGCATCTAACCACAACTGCTCACCAGGCACTGCAATGTGGCTGCCCAGTGCTCCGTGTGTGTGTGTGTGTGTGTGTGTGTGTGTGTGTGTGTGTGTGTGTGTGTGTGCGTGTGTGTGAGAGAGAGAGAGTGAAAGAAAGAGAGAGAGAGAGAGCGAGAGAGAGGGAGAC
>JAOUQZ010000044.1:24385260-24400217 GCA_028564935.1 Neosilurus hyrtlii
AAAAATATATAGTAATATCATAAAGAAAACAATTTAAAATCAAAACATAATCTAGCATATAACCCTAGCATATTGACAATGTATTGCAGCATGAATAGTCGTGGTTGTGCTATTTTGCTATGCTTGTGATTAGATGTTTTGAGTAGCCCTGTTCATTCGAGATGCTCTTCTGCAAAAGACAATATGCAGATGATTTGAATGATAAGCTGACCAAGTGCTGATCTGACACAATACTTCATTAATGTACTTCATTATTTTAACCACAAAATGCCTGCCTTTAACATGCGGTATATCAAATCCTTTCTAATGTGTATGCTCAAATTCCCTGCAACTTTCTAACTAGCACTCAAATCTGTAGTTACATCTAAAGCCTACATACTGATGTGAGTAATGTCAGTGTTAACTCCCTATTATATGCATGTAACTTAACTTTAAATATGGCACATATAATCAGAAATAAATACACACCGAGCAAATGTGGCATTCCAGGCGCCCTTCCAATCCGCTGGCTTCGGGGGCCTGAAACGCATTTCACCAGTTGGTGGACTTGCATAAGGAACACCCAGGAAATACGTCACACTCTTGCTCTCAGCCCCGATCAGCTTCATCTCATTTTTACCAAGGAGTATTCCATGACCAGGGATGGACACTGAGGTTAGCTGTTTCTTCAAGACTAAAACAGAAAAATTCCACAACACTACCATTCAAGAAGTTATTTTATATGAATATTACAAAGAGGAACATGGCAGAATGAGTCTAACTTTCAAAATAGATTTTCTTGACAGAGCTCACACTTTTATTTGAACTTACTCTCTATATGCAATATAGGATGATTGATGACTTGCCTATTCTCTATTCTACTATTATTATCCTCACAGAACATTGCACTCACCAGTTTTTAAGTAGACATACTGGGCAGGTTCCTTAGTCACGAGGACACAGTGCTGACCACTGGAGGCCGGTAAGCATATATGAGTGTCTGGGTACATCACACACCTCACTGCTGACTCTCTACTAGCTACTGACACAAGTGAACAGGATTCTTCCTCCTCACAGGCTGTAGAAATACACACACACAAACACACACACCTGTTTGTGGGAATCTTTTAGTGGTTACCTGTGCTTTTTTATGTGTCCTATGAGAGGAGGTCTCACCAGCCAGACACCAGTCCCGCACTCTATCCAGGTCATCAGCTATATCTCTGCTGATATGTATGATGTCGAATGCAGCCGTAGACGAATCCACCAGGACATGTGAGGCATCAAGCAGTTTCCAGTGATTTAAATTATCTGCGAATAATAATCCACATTAGGAATATCTTAATATCATAGTATGCCTAACATTGATTACAATCATATATCTGGGTGTGTGACAAATATAATATGCATTTTATAGGCTATGGTTAATCATTAATGTCTATATTGCTGGATTAGAGATGTGTAAAAATGTATGTTTTAATTAGAATTATTAAAGTTCTTTAACTGCTAACAAAACAAAAAACAAACAAAAACAGATATTCCTAGTACCATTTATATAACCCAAACAAAATGTCTGACTTTAAACCACTCCACAATTTATCATTAGTGCATCACATTTATACAGAAAATAAACATTTATTTTTGGTGTAGCCTAGACTCCGAGCCCCCAAAAAAATAAATGTTGCACACTGTAATATTTTGTTGGAGCACCTTTAGGCTTGATTACAGCACATAATGAAAATGGCACTGTTTTGACAAACATCACAATGTTTATTTGAATCCCGGTTTGGGTTCATTTTTCACAGAAAGCTTAAACTGAAGGAAAAGTTGAACCCCTCCATATAGTCTTTTCCAGCACATCCTGGAGATTTTAACAGGGTTAAGTTCAGGACTGCCGGTTCATATGTGAAAATGATTCCTCAACCACTCTTTCACTATTTGAGCCCCAGTTTTATATTCATGACATCAGGAAAGGAAAAACCATTGACAGGGTAACATGGTAATTCTGTACAAAAATGTACAGTCATCAGCAGACTTCATTTTACTGCCACATAACAATGCTGAGCCTCAACCTGACCAACTGATGCAATGCTAAAGGTGCCACTGCTCGCCAGAACATTGCTGGACAAACACACAAACAGCCATTCACACTCAAACCCAGGGCTAATTATCCTGATGTGCATGTCTTCGGAAACCAGAGTCCCTGAAGGAAACCAATGTAAGAACAGGGAGAACATGCAAACTCCACACAGAAACGCCCAAGCCCGGGACTCGAATCCAGGACCTTCTTGCTGTGAGGCGGACTTGCTAAACACTACACCACCATGCTGCCCAGGTTAAATTTAGCCCAACAGATTTTTTTCATTAATTACATTTTTTTTTTTTTGGGCAAGGCAGTGAATATGTAGTTATTGTGCTTTGATTTGACATTCTCACCAACAGAATGAACCAGACTAACAATGGTCAGGAGCTTATTCACTATTCTACAGTATAAAACGTGTGAGAGTTGTATAAATACTACAGTCATGTGTTTAATTAAACACTAATCTGTACGATTCTCCCATTATATCGACATTACATCATTATACATTATAGATCTGTGGATACAACAAGAAATATTCCTTACAGATAATAAAATTCCATGTTCCAGGCTTACAGTTAAAGGACAGCAAGACATTGTGAAGCATAACCACTGCATAGTGCATGTGTGCAAATTATCATTTCTACCAAGCACAAGAAGTGCTTTTGAAATGTTGAAATAAAAATGCATGGGTTCCTTACCAACTTTAGAGGGAGCACGGAGTTTGAAGAAAGGACAAATACCGGGACTTTCTGTCCACTTACTCACTAGAAACACGGTGGTGAGGTAACACAAACATGGTTAGCATAGAACAAAATCTGTGTGAGCCACAGTTCAACTTCACATTAATAATAATATAGAACTTTTGAGCCAACATAAACTTTAAATGCACTTACATAATGGATGCATCAATAAAGTATACCACTACACATACAGTATATCATCATACATTCACATTCCTTACTTACAGAACACATACATACCTGGCTTCTCATACCAGCCAAAAGGGTAGACCTCCGTCTGAACTTTAGATGGAGAGCAGTCTTGAACTCTCCACATAGTTCTTTCATTTTCCCCACATGTCTGAATCCCCAAACTGTTCAGAGTCAGACACTGAACATCTGAGCCAAGGAAGACAGCAAAGAAAGATAAAGAAAGAGGCATGTACTTTGTTGTAGTCCATCCATTAGTAACACACTGTATACATTAATAGCATAGGACAAAACACTGTACAAGCTGCGTCATGCTCATACCAGATGCGACAGTGTCTTGAATATAGCCGATTCCCCTACAGCAAGGATCTTCATCACATCGCCTCTCACATTCAAAAAACCTGATCAAAGCAGTGACATGAAAAAAAAAAACCTTACAGAGGCTTTGTGACAGCCGGCCGTGTTTATATGTAATGCAATGGAAAAAATTCCAGTCTTACTGCACTTTTACACACATTATAAAAACATATAAGATCATATCACTACAATGTTTCTAAGGATTAGATTTCTTAATCAGAAACCCCTGCAGAGCTAAAGTCATATATATATAAAGGGTATCTCCTACCCTTCAGTGATGGTCTTGTTGAGCATACCAGTACGGGAGCGCACAGAATAAGACACCATCTTTCTAAAAGGCACACGGCGATAGAAGCTTTTCACACTGCCGCTTAGATTGACTGGAAAGTGGAAAAAAAGTGAGAATCAGCTTTATGTGTATTGGTTTAAATAAACAACACAGATTTAGGCACTGCCTAAAAGCGGAGCACCCGACAGAAGGATAGGTGTCCGAGTGTGGGTTTGCTTTTTACTGGCCTTCTGATCTCCAGTTTCATTTGTATCATCTGTCTTGATCATTTATTTTGTTCTGTCAAGCTTTTAATTTTGTTGTTCGCTCCATGAATGTTTATTTACCTGCAAATATGTCTGCCTAACTGAGTCAGACTGTTTTTCATTCTGTGCGAGTCTGAGCGGTGGTGTATGAGCTTCTATGTTTTTTAGGCTTTTTTTTTTATTAATTATAAATCTTATTGAATGTTATTAATAAAAAATGTATTGCTTCCCATCCTCACGCAAGTCAGCAATGCAACAGCCATTCAGCATCAATTCAGTGATGCAGCAGCCTTATTGGGTTACCTGTGGTAGGCACACAAGGACACCGGACAAGACATGGGACAACCATGACTATGGTGCTCGGTTCAGGTTAGCAATGGAATGCTTGAATATGGAATAGTGCTTTGGGCCACACTATCAGTGCCAGTCCCAGACTGCATGCTATTTTAAAAAATATATACCATTAAAAGCACTACTGGTGCTCTATGTATGTCAAGAAAACCACATGAAAAAGTAGTGTTTCTAAATTAATGACTGCAGAATACAGAGAGAAAATATATTCACAAAAATATAGCTACATTTAGAGATATATTATATACATAAATTTTCAGAGGCAAAAAGACAACACCCAGACATGGCTTGACCAAAAATAAATAAATAAAAGTCACTGCTCTAGCAGTAACCCTACCAAACAAGAACCTTAACATATTAGCTATGTTCTGAAAAAGAAAGAAAACTTTTCATGTTACACTTTTCGTGTAAGCCTGAAGAAGCTTAACAGTTCACTGCAGTCCATTAGCGGTTTTTATTCCATGTTTTTCATTTGAAACATTGCAGATGACTGAGAGGAAATGAAGTCCAGCATTAGGTACAAAATAAACCCTGTGTGAGGTGTTAATTAAAGAGTGTCAGTATTGGTCATCCTTACAGTATAATTTGTGGGTAATGTAATACATTTAAGCAATACAGAGCTTATTTTAACATAAATGACAATAAAAGGGACTGTACTGGGCAATTTTGTACTGGGATTACTAGCGGGGGCTGAACCAACCATTTTTTTTCCCAGAAGTGAAGTGAACTCATTAAGGTGATAAAACTCCCAGCATACTAAAGACTCTTACCTTTACTGGTTCCCTTAGAAAGCGTCCGGTTTTAGACGTAAAAGTCTGGGCTTTGTGCCAAGTAGTTCTGCCTGGAGGCTTGAAGTGGTCTTCGCAGACTACTGAATTGTGTCCAATTGTTTTCAGAGTATGGTCTGTGCTGATGTTATGTTTTTTACAATTTTTGTGCTTGTTGTTTGTATAACCGAATGCTTTGCACGCCGTCATTTTCCTGGCAACACAGCTGTGTTATTTTATACTGGTGTCTGCTGCACACAGCACAGCCAGTAGGACATAACAACGAATTCGTGTCACACTTTGCCTTCTTCACAGGGCCAGAACAGCCAGTGAAGAAGGCAACATGTCGGTGGTCATGCCTAGTAGTAACAGTAGTGTGGCAGCACTCCATCTTACTTGACATGAAGCAAGGACTGATGCTGCCTGACGGAACTGCTGATATCATACGTGATTGTTTTAAATAGCTGGTAGTACAAATTCAATCACTCTTTAATAAGGTTTGTCAGAGACTGCGGCTCTGGCTTAAATTCTAAAAGGAACCAAAATCAATGACTTTCCAAGTGTTTTAAGAATTTGCTATTGGTTGCTATAAATGCTTTTCTATAGTTAATTTATATAATTCATGAGAAGAGCGAAAAATTACTCTATCCAGTGTGATTTGTAAAGTTAGCGTGTGACACAAACTGTTGGTCACCTTGAGATCAAGCAAGCATTCCCCCTATTTCGGCCACCTTGAGATCAAGCAAGGATTTCTTCTATAAATTGATATACAGTTACATTTCTAGGTACATTCAGTGAGTCTGCAAAAAGAATTACACCTGAGGAACTGGGGGATACCACTGGTGTATACTAGTGCACATTTAAAGATGAAAACCTTTATTTATTCATTTATTTTTAAATAATCAAACTTCAATAGAGCTGTTATTAAATACTTTGTCTACTGGAACTTTTAACAAATAAATATCTCACATTAATGGTTTTAAAACAATTTGTGGAGCCGGTGGCATAGCGGTTAGGGTGCCAGGCTCACGACCGAGAGATCCCGATCCAAATCACGATCGAATCCCCATTGGATCACCACCGTGCTAAAACCTCTGGGCAAGGTCTTAACCACAAGTGTGCCACTGTTCACCCAGCAGTATAAATGGGTACCAGTAAAAATACTGCGAAGGTAACCTGCGATGGACCAGCGTCCCATCCAGGAGGAGTTGAACTCCTAGTCGATTCATGCTCAGAAACCGAGGATAAGCACCGGCCTGATGAGCGTAAAAGCCCAGCAGACTTACTTAATGGTTTTGCCAAGATAAAAAAGGCCTAAATACATTTTGTTTAAACATCAGAAGAGCCCAGAAAAACTAGCTTTCACCAGATGATCTTGAGCTCCTTGTACTCGTTGGGGTTTATTACAGGCCGCCCATGCGTTTAGAAATCAGAGGACATCCTATGATCAATTCTTTCACTTCACTCACTGCTGAGGTCTGGAGCAATACAAACACAGCTGTATAAATCTGGAAGTTATTTAAGTGCTGGAACAGTTGCTAAAATCAACAGGTACAAAAATAACAAGCTAATAAGTATACAGAAAAGATAGGTCTCATAGAGCTTCTATCGAAACAGAACTGTGGGAAGAATTCATACCAGAACCATGAGAAATTATTATAGATTTGGATTCTGAACTGAACATAAACACAGTGGGAACACAGAGTACTTTAAAGGGTGCTTTTTAAATAATGAACATCAGTCTCTCATATCAGCAGAGTAGCAGCACTGATGTACTGATGTAGTTCTGCTCAGTGTAGCAGGACACAGGGTTTTGAGCTCACCCCGTTTCTGGTAGGCAGTCTGTGGATCCTGTGGCAGAACCAGACTGCAGGCCTGTCTCAGAGGCTTGTCATACGCTCCACAGACTCGGGTGTCAGGATACAGCATGCATGTAAAATACACTGCAGCTTCATCCCGAAGGTCTGCCACATGACAAAACTCCTCCTCCACACAGCCTGCAGTGCATACATCCATACAACACAATCACACAACATACATAGCACAATCTCCATTTTTTTCAAAATTTGCTGCTATGGTGAAACCATTTTGGGGACACTGAAGAACCTTTAATGATTTATTATCAAAGATAATTACACCACACGAACCTTCTCATATACAATAGTGTTGCCTTGATGATACAATACCAGTGACACAAGGAAAAGAACAGCTTGGTCCCCTTATTTCTAAGAGTGTTTCGTTTAATTGCATTGATTATGGTTTCTAGCTTACGTTTGAGACACCAGAGCTGAGCCTCCGCTGCAGTGAACTGGTGTTTGAAGACCCAGTATCGCTGGCTTGGTGATTCTTTCTTTGAGTCAGTCTTAACTTCACTGGTATCAAGCACGTCAAAACTCTCCTTCACTGATTCTACAAAGGCATATAATAAACCTGTTAATCAAAAAATATTGACCCCAGTCTTTCTTAATTAGTTTAAAGACAATAAAGCATTGCAGAGTTCAGTAATGCGTGGCATGGGTCCTCCTCATAGCAAGAAGGTCCTGGGTTCAAGTCCCGGGCTCATGTGTTACTGTGTGCGGTTTGCATGTTCTCCCCATGCTTGTGTGGATTCCCTCAGAATACTGTGGTTTCTTCCCACAGTCCAAAGACATGCACATCAGGCTAAGAGGCTGTTCCAAACTGTCTCTAGGTGTGAGTGTGAATAGTGTGTGCCCTACGATTGTCTGAAAGGCTGAGGTAGGCACCAGCCTCCCCATGACCCTATGGGGATTAAGGAGTTTGGCAAATGAGTGAGTGAGTAAGTGAGTGAGGAAATACAATAATATCTCCATGCGTCCAGTCAGCCATAATGATATCAGTGTGTTTACAAGTTCAGGTAAAGCACAAGAGTATTAAAAGGGTTTTTACCAGACAGAGTAGGTCTAGAAACTTCTAGAAGTGTTGATCCTCCACAGGCCCCCTCAGACTTTGCTCGTATGCTTATATTGGACTCTGTAGACGAAAGCATGGCTGTTATATAGTTAAAGCATTCATGTACAATGTTCAACATGTACATTATTCTGTCAACTTGTGTATTTTGTTTACAAGAGTATGAGTAAATATGATGTAAACATGTTGGATCTTCACCTGTCCACAGATAGATGCGCTGGAAGCTGATGATGGTAGCTTGGTAATCAGTTTTGTTTTTGCTTGATGCTGGCAAAGCTGAATCAGCTGGACGCATAAAACCAGAAACTCAAAGACAGGCTCTTATAAGGGTTTCCATCAAAGAAACAAACTCATTATGAAATTAAATTTAACCTTTGCTCGTATGCTTATTTTGGACAGAGTCCAATATAAGCATACAAGCAAAGTCTGAGGGCATGTAGGCTAACAAAACAAAATCTCAAAGCCACTTTCTACAGATTACCCCAAAGCTTTTACACTGACTGTGCAGAGAGCTTCAAGTGTCTTACTGATGATGAAATTCTGTCCACCAAATTCAAAGGTAAAACGTTTCTGTTGTTTGTCATATTTGAGTCCAGCTCCGCAGGTACGGTTGGATGAAGCAATGCCGCTTACATCCCAGTCTTCTGCGTTGCACTGCAGCACACCAGGAAAACTGAACAGACCGCACATTACCGATCCTGCCATTTCCAACCCAGAAAGAGAAACATCTCCAATTATTTACCTGCACTACACAATATTTTATCTTATTTAAGTGTTTGGGTTATTTGTTAAGAGCCAAATAGTGGCTTCTAACGGCAATAAGCTTAGAATGAGATAAATTGGTGAATTTAGTGGAACAACTGCAACTGACCTCCATTGAGGACATTCTGGTTGAGAATGAAGCCATCACAGCAGCTCTCCTGACTGCAGGAGTCCATACAGAAGAAGTGTACATCATCTAAAGATGCCCTGGGTGCTTCAAATACAAGAGTGCGATACACTCCAGAATTCACTTTGAGAAAGTTCAGTCTCTCAAAGCTCTTCACGCCAGCAGTACTGAACTCGTATCCTGTTTGGAATAAAAATAAGAGACTGGAGTAAGCAAAAGAAATAGAGTTTCTTGATACACTTCACATCATACAAAAATAACTATCATTAATGTTGATAAATGTTGAATTATCCAGAACATCAGCCCAGATTCAAAATCATACCTTTCTTTCTAAGCACTGTAAGATTGGGCTTGTCTCCAACCTTGACTTTTAAAAAGCAGTTCAGAGCCTGGAATGTCTCAGCTGCTTCATTTCCCAGAAACCCTTTAGTCTGCAATGCCAAACGAAACAAAGTCAATGCAGATTACTTAACTTGCATTTGATGTTACCCATCATAACAAAACAAAAACAAAAACAAAAAAAAAAACACTTATGAATGATTGTCAAAAGGGGAAAAGTTATATGCATGTGTTTGGCCATTTTTGTGAATGTTCCCCACTTGATTAGCCAGTCATTTGTTTCCAGATGTTCCCGTTATAGCTACATAAAAATTAAACAAGTAAATTAAACATAATAGCCTGAAAGGTTTGATGTTCTAAAAGAAGAATCTCCTAACCCTGAACTAGAAAAGATCCATCTTCATGAAATACAAGCACTGGCAATGAAGTGCAGACGAAATGCAGTTAAAGTGCCGATGAAATGTTTTCCCTGTGTGTTTAGTATGGACATGTGTCTGATGTGAGTGCCTCTGAATAAAAGAGCTTGATATAATCCAGAGAAACACATTGCTATTAGTGAGAATGATGTGAGCTGATTACTTCCTCGGATGTCTTGCATTGCACATTAGTTGTGTGTGTGCTGTAAAGGTCACAGAAGCTTTGCGTTCCCTCCCGGAAAACAGCAACATACTGGCACGACTCATCATTTGCGCAGTCTGGAGAAAGGAAAATAAAAATAAAAATAGAACCTAATGGTCCATTTGGTTTGCCAGAATAGTTTTTTAAAATGTTCAATGTTAGTGGGTGATTTATGTACAGTATCTTGGTGAAATCAAGACTTTAAAATTGGGATTCACAGGTAATTAAAGTATATAATTGCTCTCATAATATGAGCACTTAAAAATACCACTGTTGTAATAAAATAAAATAAAAAAACAAGCTGGATTTAGTATTGAAAAAAGGGTAACTACATGTATTATTTCTAAATTATGTTGAGATTTTATGAAAAATTAATTCACACTCATACACAATCTTCACAAAGGGAACAATACATAAACTTACATTCACTTCCTGGAGACTTATTCTAACTCTAAACATAGTCACTACTTGCTGAACCCTTACCCTTACTCTATTCTTAACCTCAGACAAGTCCTCATATATGTCTGTGTCAGATGAATACCTAGCCCACACACACAAAATCCTGGTTTATACTCACTTACCAAGCACACATTTTCTAATCTGAGTCTCCAGGGGCTGTGAGGAGGGAACTGACTGCAGAACCACAGCATCCACAGAGTCCAGCAACAGTGCTGTTTTTGTAACAGCCTTGAATTTTTCTAAAACTATTTAGACAGACAGACATACACATACCGTTAAATGGAAATTATATCTTTATCAAAAATTTGAAAAATGTTTTTATGTATATATAAAATATCTTGCTTAGTTTGAAATTAAGTGCATGATGTACACCATTACCTTTGCATTGCTCTGCTGTGATTGGCTCATCTGCAGATGACCAGGACAGTTCCTTCCCTTCTTCAGTGACACAGAGCCACTTGCCAGACTGGAAGTGCTTTTGGGCTGAAAGGAACCCCCCTTTTTCTGTACAGTTGAGTTTACTCTGCTGACACTCTGAAATACCTTCATACCAGAGGAAAAAAACCCAAATGAATAAATTACTGAATTACGCATGCACTGAAAAACATAATTTGGATGCAATTAATTTTACCTGATGACTAAGAACAGGTCTAACTTTCACTTACAATGTGAGGGGCTGAAGGCTCCCGGTGCTGCTGTGGATGTTCCTGAGGTACAGATGAAGCATTTGTCGTGTCCTGCTTCAGACTGATATGAGCCATGTGGACATGCAAAACATCTACCACCACTGGAGAACGAGCCAGCTGGACATATCACTGGAGAGAGAGAGGATGTGTGGAATTTTAAAAGACACTAGTAGTAACCACAGACTAAACAACAAACCCCAACTGAAAGGTCTTCCAGGGCATTTACACAAATATATATATAAATGATAATAGAATAAAAACTTTCAGTATTGGACCAGATCACTCCTTTCCCATTCACTATATAAAAGCAGGCCTATGATTAGCAGGGAAACAGGCGGTGCAGTCAGCTTACCACACCCAGAGGAATCTGGGAGCAGCCGAAAGCCTGCAGAGCAGCTGAAAGAGGCAGGCGAGGAGAAGACTGTGGTGTGCTCCAAAACAAAGACTGACTGAGACAACTCGCTTCCGAGCAATGCCCTTAGCCCATCCAGTTTCATCTGACTGCTGAGCATGGTGTCTAAATAAAGCCATACATTAATGTTAGCCTAGCTTCATAATGGCTTGAAATACAGTATGTATAGGTTTAATTTTACTGTTTGATTCATTTAAAGGAGCAGTTGGGACTTTCAGAGGTGCCTATGGGGTGGACTGCAATTTGCCCACAAACTGGCCTGTCCTTACTGTTAAAAAGTATGTTGGCCTCACAAATTGTCTTTTTAGAGAAAAACAAACAGGCTGAATTTAGTTTGGGGCGTGGAGTCAATTTCAAAGTGAAAAATGTAAATAGAAGTTTGAAATGAAGATCCCGGGCTCCAGTGCATGGCATTACTGAAAATAACAGTTTTATATCTTTGAAATGATATTATCATTTTAAGTCTAGATAGACATTTACAAAATATAAACTCCCCATCTGACTGTAATATTTTCCTGAACTAGCTTTAGCCTTGATTACAGAGGGTAATCGTCACATCATTGTTGCTCCAGTTGGTCAGGTCGAGGCTCAGCAACATTATGTGGCAGTGGATGAAGTCAGTCGATGATCTGAATGTACTGAATGACCAGGTTATGACAGCAATGGACTTTTTCTTCCCTGAAGCCACGGATATAAAAATTGGAGAACAAACAGTCACAGAGTGGTTCAGGGAGCATGGGGAGACCTGATCTTAACCCTACTGAAAGTCTTTGAGATGTGCCGAAGAAGACTTTATGGAGTGATTTGATTTTTCTGTCATCAATTCAAGATGGTGGTGCACAATGATCCCAACTCTGGATGGAGATAGATATTGTTATGTTGCTTAAGATTGTCAAAACAATGCAGTGGTGCTTATGAGCTGTAGTCAAGGCTAAAGGTGGTCCTACAAAATATTAGAGGCGTTCTATTTAAAGCAGGCAGTGTATTTATGTTTGAAAAATGATTCTGTGATGTATGTTGGGCATCAAGCATCAATTACAGTTGCTTTTACCAATGTCATAGAGATCAGGCAGGATATTGACTGGCAGATCAGAGAGACGAGCTTTAAAAGTGATGTTAGCAGTGAGGTTTTGAGGATTCGGGCACTCCAAGGAGACAGACGACTCGTCACAAATTGAGATGTACCGACCAGAAGATAGCTATGCAACATAAAACGCACACAAAATACATGTTTCAGAAACTGGACAGCTGTGGTGGAGGTCAAGGTGGATGGATGTAGATGAGTAAGATACCTGTAGGCTGCAGAATCCTGCTGCTCTCATGTTAAACAGTAGAGAAGCTTGCAGCAGGGAACGTTGAGCACTGCAGCTTTGCTGATCATCTACCAGTGACAGCTGTAACACTGTTGATACCTGCACAGTCTGCAAAGGCTGAGCTCCTGAGAGCAATACACATTTTTCAGACCAATGCATTCTGGGTGATTTAAGAGTAAACAAAAGGTGACAACTGCATGTTTGTGCTAATTTTACTTTGGCAGGTGTAGGTCAGAGGAGCTTCACTCAACCAAGTCCTCGTTGCCAGATCACACAAGAATGTTTCTGCTGGCAGGGCACTGATATAACCTTGATCACAGAAAACCTCACAGCGCTGCCTCTGTTTCCCAGCCACACTGTCATTGGCACAGAGAATAACACCATGGGATATAGAGTCGCCGAAGACAAGAGGACACTGAGGAGCTAGAACAAAGACACAAGGAAGGTGGCCTGTTACAGATGCCTGTAAAAACAACTCTTATGTAAATACGTTACTAATATTCAAAGTAAGTGGGTTAAAAAAATAGAGAAGTGAAAACTGCGTACTGTCACAGGAAGGCGTTTTCACTGTGCGGGGACTGCGAGTGAAGGGGATCTCCCGGCCACGTTCAGAAACACACCAGCAATAAACCTCGTCACACTGCCGAGGTATGAACACCTTACTATCTTCCTCACACTCTGGAACATAGCCAATACCTGCCTCTCGTTCAGATGCCAGCTTCTTCTGAAGAGCACACCAACTGGGGCCTGTATAGCCACACAAAACAGACATCACCAAGAAATAAATCTTTTAAAAGAAAGAACAAGTCCCACTGGGTGGCACAGTTGCATATCGGCTAGCACATTTTGTTCAGAGCAAGAAAATCTTGGGTTCAAGTTCTGTGCTTGATGAAGGCGTTTCTGAGTTTGCACGTTTCCCCCCTTGCTTACATGGGTTTCCTCTGGGTACTTCAGTTTCCTCCCACTGTCCAAGCACATACAGATAAGGCTAACTGCCTGTTCCAATTTGCCCCAAGGTGTGCGTCTGTTGGCACTGTGATGGACTGACAAGCTGTTCAGGGTGTATGGCTGAGATAGGCACCAGCCCTCCTGCGACCCTAGTAGGCTAAAGCGGTGCGGCAAATAAATAATTGAAGTCATATTTTATAACCTTGTTATTAAATAAAATTGTAATAAAACAGATACATAAAGTATCAATATTGGGTGACCCAATAAATCTTCCACATCTCAAAGGTAAATGAAAAAACTCATTAAAGATAAACAATTTATTAAACAATGACTATTCTCTCGCATGAAACTTCATTTATTACAGTTTTTTACATCACGTTTTAAAGATAAAATACTCAAAATGGTGGCTGTAGTTGTCTTTACATGCTTGGAGGTGATTTCTGAAGGCTGTCATGGTTCAACAGATCATGTCGGGTAGAACAGCGGCTATCTCCTACTGAATAATTACCTTAAGGGCTTCAAGAGTTTGGGGTTAATGAGTATAAACTCATAATTTAAGATACACAGAAAAAAAATCACAAGGGGTGAGGTTAGGGGAACAGGCCGGCCATACACTTAACAAGGTAACCCAATCCGGAAATATTTCCATTAACACTTCCAATGATCTTCAAGCTGTGTGTGCTGAATATTTACATTTACAGCATTTGGCAGATGCTCTTATCAGAGCAACTTACAATTATCATTTTGATACAACTGAGCAATTGAGGGATAAGAGACTCAAGGGCCCAAAAGTGGTGATTGTGGGAATTGACCTTCGGATCAGTAACCCATCGCCTTAACCACTAAGCCACCAGTGCCCCACGGTGCCTCATGGTGCTGTAGCTCCATCTCGCTGAAACACAGTGAGTTCTTCAAGCTCAAGGTGTTCATGTTAGGGTTGAGCTGCCAGCAGATTCACTTATTTTCATGTGTGCAAATGATTTGATTATCTTCAGTATTTGATTTTTAACTTTAATTTGATTTATTTTTGTCTTTTTTTTATTTATTTACCAATGAAATATGGGAGGGTTTTTTTGTATATCAATTTTTAAGCTGAAATGTGTGTACTTTTCAGTCAGTTCACATTGTTAGTTAATGCTTGGTGAAAAAAAGAAATAAATGATAGATTTTACACTGTAGCTCTCCCGTAGGGGTCAGCGTGGCTGATTGGATGACCTCTCCAGTAGCAGGACTGACACACAAGGAAACACTGCTGACAGCATTATACTGCTGGAGCACAGAAAAATCACCATCCTACACACACACACACACACACACACACACACACACACACACACACACACACACACACACACACACACACAC
>JAOUQZ010000044.1:24409994-24421750 GCA_028564935.1 Neosilurus hyrtlii
CCTTACACTGATTGGACAATGTCATACAGAGACAGATTAGTGTCAGAGAGTCACAACTACCTTAATATTGTGTAAGAGTTTTTTAATATTGTGTACTGTGTAAAAAAAGTCCTAATTTTTCCCCATTGGTGGTGCGTCGCCCAGTCGCCTGTATGAATAAACTGCCCATGTTCCATACAATATATTGTAATTGAATTAACAATCCACTTACACTGTAACTGCCTGCCATTCTGCCTTGTGCCATAGATCTCCATGCCCTCCAGATCCACACACCAGCACTGGCCCAGAGCTCCATCACACTGAACAGGCTGGTACTCGCCTGATTCCATGCACTGAGGCACCATATCAGTTTCTTGGTTCAGTAATGCCCTCTGTCTCTGAAGTTGACATGATGTCAGACCTGAGAAACAAATGTGTTGCTAGGTCAAATTCACATAGGCACAACAGTGTGTAATGGAAATCAGAAAAGGTAAAGCATATACACATAGAAGTATCTACAGATGATGAACCAAACTCTATTTGGGTTATCATTTTTATCTAAGAATAATCTCACAGGCTTAATAAGGGTTACATTTAAGTATTACACATTTGAACTTACAGTGCACCACAGATGTGTTCTTTCGGCTCCCAGGAATTTCACTTCCATCTCCATTAACACACCAACACACCCCAAGACGATTACACTGCACATGTCTAGAAACACACACGCTCGTCAGGTCATGTCTAGTAGTACTCTTAAATGGGTGTAGTCATTGATAAGCTTTTTCTTAAATAAGTTATGAGAATGCATCATCAGCACATTAATTCAGTTCATTTGGTGCACCTGTAGCGACCATCCTCTGTACACTGGGGAATGTGGTCCCGCTGCTGTGCTGCTCCAACAGCTCTCAACTGTTCACACTGACTCCCAACCTCCGATTTAAGCTGGTACTCTAGAAGACAGATATTGTCATGCTCACATGTTCACTCAAGAATCAAGTAACTTTCCGCAAGTTTCGACCCTGAGCAGCTTGAATGAGATATTATCAGGGTGAAGTGCATCCAGCATAAACAATTGCTCTCAGGATTAATGTCGTAGCTCAAAGTTTCTATAGCAGTGTTCCTTATAAATAATAGAATATGAAGAAATGGGTAAGTAGGTTCATAGTCTTACCTGAAATTTTGCTCTGAGTAAAGCAGTAGCTGCTAAGCAAAACCAAAATGTAATAGAGGTACATCGTGGACCTGCTCCTTTTCCAATGCTACTGTGTACCCACTGAGAGTAGCCACATCACAGCTTTATATACAGTGTAAATCTGCACTGTCATTGCTGTATGACACTTCAGAAGTCTCTAACCCCTGCGCTTTGAAAACATAAAGCTCTTCTGACTCCTTCAAGCACTTAAGAATTACACACCATGATAAACTGAGCAGCCATGCCTGAAACTTTGAGTGTTTGTCATCACAGTAGAACGTCACAAAAGATCATACAGATAGCTGACCCCCTTCCACACCAGGTATGCTGGATTAACATCACAAGTTTAAATACTGTTTTGGATTTTACTACACAAATAGAATAATGAGTAAAAACAACTCAGTGGGTAAAAAAAATTAAACTATATTGTGGAAAGTTAGAAAGTTAATCAGAGCGTCTGCTAGCTGCACAGAGTCGTCACTCAAGGTCAAGTTCAATGCAAATTGTAAAAATAGAAATTGTCTGTCCCCAAACTAAACAAAAATGTAAGAACACTCAGAGAGTTTGTTTTAGTAATCTTATTAACTTAAATTTAAATCATACTGAATCTACATCCAGCACCTTTGATCTAAAGATTGGATTGTTAAATGTTAGATCTCTTATGTCTAAAGCGCTTATTGTTAATGAATTCATTACGATCAGGAGTTTAATGTAATGTGTTTAACAGAAACATGGATAAAACCCAATGAGTATGTAGCTTTAAATAAAGCAAGTCCTCCAAAGTTATGTACACCAACCTCGTCTAACTGGCAGAGGAGGAGGCATTGCAGTAATTTATACTGATAATCTAGGTGTTGTACAAAAATCTAGACATAAATTTAATACATTTGAATATAATAACATAACATATTATAATAACATAACATAACATACGTTTCTGGGAAAAATATGCCCATGCAGCTGATACCTTTAATCATTATTTACAGACCCCCAGGGCCGTACTCCTACTCGTACTCATACTCCAAATTCCTATGTGAATTTGCAGACTTCATTTCAAACCTGGTTGTTTATTTAGATAAAGCTTTAATTGTTGGTGACCTTAATATTCATTTTGATAAACCAGAGAATCCTTTAAGAACAGGGTTCGTGTCTATTCTAGATTCAGTAGGGGTAAAGCAGAATTTAACAGGAACCACTCATGATGCTGGCCACACTCTAGATCTAATACTAACTTTTGTATTAAGCATTAAAAATGTAGTCGCAGTTCCACAGTCAGAAACTATTTCAGATCATTATCTTATCTCACTTACAATGCATCTTAGAACTAATATATACACCTCACCACGTTATTGCATTAAGCGTATGTTTACATCAACTACTGCGCAGAGTTTTATTAATAATCTCCCAGAATTATCAACTATGATTGGATCATCATCAGACCCCACAGAACTCGATCAAGCTACCGAGTGCTTTGAGTCAAATTTACGCTATACGCTAGATAATGTAGCTCCTCTGAAAAGAAAACCAATCAGAGAGCAAAAAATTAGCACCCTGGTATAATGATGATACACGCACACTTAAACAGAACACCCATTAATTACTTTTTTGTAATTGTACTTTTGCTTAAAAAACAAAAACCAAGGCATCGCCACACTGGTGGCTATTTAACTTGCTAAGCTAGACAAATCCCACCTCTCTACTTTATGTTTACTGATTAATTTTAGGATAGTTCATGATTATAATTTGTATATTCCACCCATACACATTCTACCATTTTATTTTTATATTATACCAGCAATAAAGTACAACATACTGTACAAAGAATATCCTCTGTGGTGCCAGTACATATGTATAAATGATTCCTCATGCTCCCTCAACCACTCTTTCATTATTTGAGTCCCCATTTTATATCCGTGCCATCAGGGCACGTCCAATGATGTGAATAACTGCTCATTCAGTACATTCAGGTCATTCGGACAGTGACAACGACGTAACAGTAAGTAGTCAGAATATCTTTTATTGAAGTACATAAAGTTAGTTGCATCAACATTTTAAATAAACTCTAATGTACAGCTGGTATTTCATCAAAATCAACTTCAGATCTAAACACTTTTATACAGATTAATATAAATGTTGAATAAACAGACATGTTCAAGTATATTTTTCCTACCATGCCTTGTTTTCTTTCCTGTCCCGTACAGTACATTAAAGCATTATGTACATTTAAAAATAAAGCCATGCTAACATCCTTTTAAAATGCATTTACCATCAGCTCCATACCTGCTTACTGCACTGGGGACAATCAAAATGACAATCAACATTTTCAGAAGCAGGAAGTATAAGATGAAAAAGGTATACGCCCATTCTGGACTAGCTGCCTGGACCAAATTACTTGTTTGAATGGATTGAACAGCACATCATCAGGGACGACTAGCACTGCAGATCTGCACTGCACAACCAACTGAACATGGACAATGCACCAGAGAATCTCTGAGAATGACAATCCATGTACACTTTGTAGGCTGTTTAATCTCAATTTTATTCTGTGACTGTTTTGTCTGTGTGGATTTTAAAAGACTGACTCAAAGTCTGTGTACCTGGTATTTTATAAGTAACAATTACCTCTTCGAAAGGGTCGATCAACGTTACGGAAATGTTTTTGGGAGACAGTAAAAAGAGATACTTTAGAACCAATCTTTTTTTAACCTCTTCCTAGAGACCATCAGGTGAAAACTAGAAAGATGAATCACTTCTAAATATTCTGTTACAGCACTGTTTGTGTGACTTTTTAATGAAACATTCTGTGAAACATTTCTAACAACAGATAAGAAACAAACACCACTTTGCCATTTATTTTTTTTATTTTTTAAAGATATTTTCAATTATCTGCTGATTGTGAGTGGTGCAAGTAAACACACAGTGTTGATTTGAATAAGCTGATGGAGGGAGTGAACATTGTCTGCATCTTCATGCATTGTTGAGACAGTAAGCACTTGAATGCTGCATGGTTTAGACCTCTATAAGGAGTGCAGCTCTTGCTTGGCCTACAATTTCATTACTGTTTAGTGGAGAAACAAACATTGCACAAGATCATCATTTACACTTTCTTAATTTCTAACTGTGTTCTTTACCGGTATGCGTTGTGCATTAGGTTCTGCAAGTATGTGCTGTTGTACCCTAAAGGTCCTGACAAATACACACACAGCCCTTAAGTGTTTGCCTCAAACCTGTGTCCACGCTCACACAGAGCACATTGTGCTCATCTGTTGCACTTTCCCCAAGTCCATCAACAGCTGTTTCATTCGCCATTTAAGCTGAGGCAGTCTGGCCAGAGGATCTGGAGGCTCCAGCTCTCCTGTGAAATCCAACCAGCTCTCCAACACTAAACCCACAGCAGGACGCAGAAATAAACAAATAAAACAAAATGTGTCGTTAGCTGATGTCAAGATTTGTAAAATAAAACAACAATAAAAATATTTTGCAGTAACTATGTGCATGAAAGACATTTGAACACAATAACACTCCAAAAGAGATTTACTCTAATAAAGAAAACACACAAGCCAAACCTAAACTGGACTGAGAAATTGAAACTAGTGGGTAGGCTTGGGGAGTAACGGATTACCTGTAATGGTGTTATATAATCTGGATGCAAAGAAAACTGTATTCCATTACAGTGGAGAAAAAAGTTTCAATCAGATGACTGGTACTTTTTGAAAAAATAGAGAAAATACCAAAATAAACTGCTAATATTAGCTGGTAATAAGTATTTTTTAGACATTAATTTATTGTTCAAGCTAAACAGTGAAAATTGTTCAGCTGTGTCACTGGAATCCTCTCTGTTCCCAAGCACACTGCTATGAGTGTGAAATCCAGTGGGCTACTGCACAATAACTGAAACGAAAATAGGTTTTAAAACCTAACTTCAAGAATAAAAACGCCCCAGCACAATAGTGGGACAGCAGTTTATATCATTAATAAATACATTTTCATTGTATAATTTATCTTCAGGAATCCGCTCTATACTAGTTAAGGATGTTGTGGATCTTATGAACAGTGCCTGCAAGGCAGAAGCACACCCTGGGGTCATCTCATGGAAGACACTAATTTGATCTTTTATACCTCAGGTATCAATTAGTGTAATAATTACCTCAGGTCAATTAGTGTAATAAGCCACCTACTAAAATGTTTCCATGCAAACACTGGGAGAACAAGCAAACCCCTGCACAGGCAGCAACAGTAGGTCAGATTGGATCTGGACCCTGGGGGTATGAGGCATCATTGGGACCCAGTGTCCTAACATAATGCCTAAACATAATGTTAAACTCACCATCTAGCTCTTTCTCGATGAGATCCATGCGGCCAGCCACCTGGTTCTGAACATCTTCGATGTGTGTGAGGAGGTTCATCTGCCATTGCAAACAGTTTCTGGCTGGTTCCACCTGCCCTGAGCTGCTCTCACTCGCAAAACCAGACAATGAGATTGCACTGCTCACCTGCAATCAAATATACATGGCATCAGACTTTACTCAGCCCTGGTTTGCTCAACAGAAATCTAAGCATATACACTCAAAAGAAATAAAACCTTGAGCCAATAAAAGTGTTTAAAAAAAAAAGATGTTGGCCCAATAAATAAATTTTTATATTTAATAAAATATTTACAGAGCATCAAATTTAAATATTTCCTGAATTATTTTTCTATTAATCCAATGTTTTTTTTTTCTTTAAGTGCACAGCCACATATTCGTCATTAAAGATTTTTTTGGCACATGGAAAAAATACTGTATGCTATTTTATAAAGGCTTATGTCAAGTATGTGTCAAATATCCCATACATAAAAAAGTACTTTCAAATTGTTTCGCCAATAATATTCTACGTATGAAAACGTATTCCTCATGCTCCCTGAAATACTCTTTCACTATTTGAGACTGAATTTTATATCTGTGCCATCAGGAAAGGAAAAACTTCATTGATGGGATAGACTGGTCATTCAGTACATTCTGACTTCATTTTATTGCCGCGTAACCTTACTGAGCCGCGACTCAACAATTTAAGCAATCCCAGATCATAACACTGCTTCCACAGGTTCGCACTGTAGCCACAATGTATGATGGGTGCATCACTTCATTTCTCTGGAATTTTACCTTTTTCCACATTACAATTATTTTTAATTACAAATGGTGTTCTTATGGCCTCACAGTAGTTTAGCCCCAGTTCAGAGTTCTCGTTGCATTGGACATGCTCTTATACTATTAAACATAGGTATGAATTTTACTATCCTTTTTTTTTTTGGGGCATTTATATGACCTACAAATCATGGCCAGGAAAATATATTTTTCCTGTCCATATTTATTGCATGAAGTTGATAGCTCAGCACTATCCTTTCAGATTTTAATCATGCTCTGGACATTTCTAAACTCAATTTTACTAATTGATGCAATCTCTTTATTTGTTTTATTTGCTTGATGCAGGCTTTCTGGAACACAGTGATGTCTTTTCCATGACCAGGGGTTACACATCTCCCGACATTGTTGTAAAAGAAATTAGAGGGTATTCACTGCATCAATTAAAGATAACTAACATGTTGTAAGCTAAAACATATTACCATTATATAATATATGTATATATTTCTATTTTATATATATGATAGTCATACCATACAGTATGTCATGAGAATGTTAACAAAATATTAGTTGGATCAATTGTTGAATGCGGTCTTCCCATAGAGTGTTTTTTGACTTCCTGAAATTTTCTTGTGGGATATAAAGTGCTTCAAAGATCACACGTGAACCGTGTCATAAGACGGGGGACAAAATTTGTGTTGCAGCATATGAACAATTAACTAGCTAGCTTCATATAGGATTCAAAAAGCATGGAAGCAGGTCAGTGTTTTCATATCAGTGCCAAAACAGATTGTTTCCTTTAATTCTCTCCTATACTGGATTGTAGCTCACAGGTGACCAAACTAACCTCCTCCTCCTTTGGTATAAATGACAGTGTCTGAGAGGCAGTCTGGAAGCTCTGCTCATGTTTGTGTTGGTGGCCCAAGCCAGAAGGCTTTTGGTAACTGTGCTCGCTGGTGATGTAGGTGTCGGGATTTAAGTTCTGGTTGACGCGCTGCTGAAACATGATGCAGTCTGGAACTCCGCCCATAGGTTGGTCCTCATCTGAGTTTACCCAAGAACGTGCCCACAAGTGTAAACTGGGATTGTGTTTATTCCTTTGGAACAAAAAGTCATTGTTAGAAAAAAACAAGCCTACATGAGTTAAAAGTAAGAAAAGCTGACCCAAGAGTAATCAAACAATACAAAACCGAGAACACTTTCTCTCCACAAGTCTGTTTCAGTTCTTCAATCAAGTAATTTCTGATTAGTTATGCATTAGGGAGGTGTGTCTGGTAGAGGCAGTGGTGGCTCAATGGTTAAGGCTCGGGATTACGTTGAGCGGTTCAAGTCCCAGTACCACCAAGGTGCCACTGTTGGGTCCTTGGGCAAGGCCTTTAACCCTCAATTGCTCAGTTGTATAAAAAAAAAAAAAAATTATGAATGTAAGTCACTGTGGATAAGGGTGTCTACCAAATGCTGTGAATGTAAGTTAATGTAAGTTATAATAGTACTGTGTATCTCAACTAAAGTCAAGGGAAATATCCAAAAATGAGCAGTTTAATCAGTTGTAAGAACAGCTGCAAGTGCAACCCCAAGAAATTATACAAAGAATTTTCAGTACTACAAACAAAACACTTTCTACTTTATTTTCTATATTTTATACTTTACTTTCTGTACATTATATTTAGTAACTTGTGATAACTCCTAGTGCATACAATATCTGACCATACAAGCTAGCAGAAATACAGACAGAGAATATTAGCCCTTGCAGTTCTTTCATTCTTATGTGTTTGCCTCCATTATTTCACTCAGACTCCATAAAAAAAAACTCTTACTGTAAGATGTCCATCTTGAGCTGTAGACCATGTAGCACCTTTTTAACACTGTACACATCAGCCAGTAACTGATGGGTAGACACAATCTTCTTAGCGTTCTGATGCGAGTAGTTCTCCGTCAGTAAAGATAAGCCAAACATGTGACCCTTGTACAGCCAGTCTTTATCATGACGATATTTGGCACTCCATCTCTGTCCTGATGCACAAACAAAGGAGTTCAGATTATTCAAATACATCTATTTTCAAGGATAAATTCCACAAGCAGTCATAAAGTGAATTTGGTCCTATCTTAATCAGAGATAAAGCTGCCTTAAGTCTGACAAATAACATTTAACTGTGTGTGGCTTGCAGGAGGTTTATTTACCTGGTGGGTCTCTACAGATGTAGCAAATATACTGGTCAGGTATACTGTCCTCAAGCAGTCCCATACACACACTATGCTGCCAACACATACACTCCTCACACTGAAGAAGAGAAACAAACTTTGTGTCAAACAGACACTTTATGGTCATGATTAGCTAAAAGTCTGGGTTTAGGAGTAGGCCTCCAGCACTCATAATATGGGCATAGACCTCCATCTAGTGACTCTTTTAAATGACATAAACAACTTTTGCATTTGCAAAACCTGTAATTACTGGACAGGGTCAAGTCTTGGTTGTTTCTGCATACTGGACCTTTTAATGTTTGTGACATTGTTTTAATAAGAACAAGGTGTGCGGGTCATAGCATTTAATCTCACTTACAAGATACTCTGATGACAAATTATTTTATTATTTCACCAGCCGAGGTCAGACACTTATACAACCCTGATTCAAAAAAGAAGAAGGCTGGGATGCAGTGATAATTATTAAAAGTACAATTAAATGATTTTGTAATCCTTTTCATCCTTTGTGCATTTGAATCCAGTACAAAATATAAGATATCAAACATTCAAAACTGTTCAAACCAATACACTTTACTGCTTATTGTAAATACACCGGCATTCTCAATTTGATGCCTGTAACATATTGTGACTGGGGCATGTTTACCTCTCTGTCACATCACCTTTCCAAGCTCAGTAGGTTTTCGGAAACTAAGGACACCAATTATTGAAATGCTGAAGGTGAACCTATTTCTTATTCTTGCCTGATATACGACTTCAGTCGCTCAACCACCCTGGGATTCCTTTGTCATACTTTGCTTTTCATGCACCACACATTTTCAATAGGAGACAGACCTATCCTAGTATTTACACTCTTTTACTACCAAGAAACACTTTTGTTACACATATAGAATGTGGCTTGGGATTAGCAGGGACGTTCCAGAAAAACACATCATCTGGAAGGCAACATATGTTGTTCCAAAACCTGTATGTACATTTAAACAATAGTGCCTTCATAGAAATGGATGTTAGTAGGAACACACCCTATACTATTAGAGATGCTGGCTTTTGTATTTTGTGCTGGTGGTTCTTTTTGTCTTTTAGCCCAGAGAACACAATGTCTGTGATTACCAAAAACAGATGAAATGTAAACCTCAGTACACTTTTTCACTTTGTCCATGCAGTTCAGATGAGCTCAGGTCAAGAGAGAACAGACATCTGTGGGTGTTGTCGGTGTATGGCTTTTATTCAACAACAGTAGATGCTTCAACAAGCTGTGGTTACCAACAGCAGTTTTCTAAAGTGTCCCCTAACGCATGTAGTAATCCAACTATGTAATTATACAATTATGTATAATTTTAAATATATTTTAATTTAATCTAAGAGATTCTCAGACTCTTTTCATAATACTATGGAACTACAGATGGTGATAACTGTATACATGCCTTGAAATGTTACATTCAGAAATGTTCTTAACCTGTTGGACTATTAATCCATGCATTTCTTCTGCAAAGTATTAAACCGCACCTAATCCTTGTCTGTAAACAACCAAGCCTTTTGAGCATACCTCTTGTCTACTTAACCAAAGTACTCTAACATCCATTACCTTTTACCAATCAACCCGTTTACAAGTGGAATGTTCCAAACATGTGCCTTTTGGGTTTCTCACAACTTCCCCAGGCATTGGTTCCCCTATTAATTAATTGATTGATTGATTTTTTAAAGGGGTTGTGTCAAATTCACAATGAGGGTATATTTACAAAAATAAGTCAGTCAGTCAGTCAGCAAGTATTAATAGTATGAACAGTAAATGTCCGGCTGTATCCGAATATTCAGCAGGTATTCACAGGGTTCCCAACGACCTTCAAGAATCCTGAATGACATTTTCATGGTCTTTTACTTGTAGGTTTTTCTAGGACTGCCAGCATTTACTATCAGACAAATCCAAAAGAGACTTTGGATACTGAAGTTTTTAAAAGAATACACCTCCTATCGGAAGTATAAAAATGTGATCACAGTGAAATCGGGCAACTTAAATAAGATTTCCTATTTACTTGCACTGCTGAGCATGTGTTGACTGGTTCACAGGGTGGAACTTAGACCGAAGTTTCCCGGAGAACAAAACATGATTAAATAAAATGTTTTCCCCCTTCCTCACTTTCTACCTTTTACTGGGAGAAAGAATTAACCAGATTTTGTGACTCACATTAATCCATAACATAAACAATAAGATATACTTTATCTCCAAAACCCCTGGTATGACAAAATCAAATTTTATAACTTTCCCCAAACTTTCGGTTGGTTGCAATCAGGATCTTACACACTGTCCCTTTAATAGTTGCTGAACAATATCCAGAGGGTCTACAAAATTTTAATATGTGAACGTACCAACAATGGTATCCAATAATGCATCTAGAACCTTTGAGAAGTGCTTAAAGAAGTATTCTCCCAGATAAAGGTGATTCCACAATTAAGGGCAAAATGTCAGGACAATGAGGTCTTAATCACAAACAACAACACTAATTTCATCTTAGGTTTTCATCAGTTTATCTTTGACCTACGTGAATAAGGTTGTAAACCCTGCTGGAGGTAGTTATCCTATATGTTTTTCAGTTACTATGGGGAAAGTTATTGATGTTTCCTGCTATGTCAGGTTTAATGTAGAAACGTCTTTGACGGACAGGGTGACATACGTTAACATTTTAAACTAATAACCTAGAAAGGGAAAGAACATTTCAAATTAAAATGTAATCATGTGGCAGACATCTCAAAGTATATATCACAACATGACTTGAACACAAACTAGGTTCATTCATGTCCCACCATGACAGCCATAATTTCTGGGGACGGAATTTGAAAAAAAGTCTCACTTTTCGCTTATGGAGTGGTTTAATGAGGTAAAATTACCTTCAAAAATGAGTTCTACAATGTGTTCGGCAGAAAATTAACAAGGAACACAGGTTGATATAGTTTCAATCTTTACTCTACACTGCACCAATTTAAGACAGAAATTGTAGTATTGCCCATAAAAGGTCGACAGGAAAAAACAAACAAACGGTGGACAGACATGTAAATTTCCAAATTTAAAGCACTATACACATCTTTATTCAATTTAAAAAAACAAAAGATTTTTAAATTAAAGGTATTTCGTCTATCAGCTTCTAAAATGATATTTGCTTGTTAACTAGCTTACCAAATAGTATAAACATCTGAATCAAAGAACAGGTAAGGTGGTAAAGTTTGTCCAGGTTTTGTGCTTACTTAGATCTGACTCATACGCAAGC
>JAOUQZ010000044.1:24425395-24441150 GCA_028564935.1 Neosilurus hyrtlii
AAGGATATAGAAACTAGCTCATGCTTTCATCATAGGTTAAAAACCAGAATTCTGGTTCTGAACTTCTAGCTGTCCAAAAAAACTAACTGGTTCCTGAACAGGGCAGAATAACTAACACACACACACACCAATTTCTTGTAGGAAAATTAAAATAATCTAATGCAGAGTTTAGCAACAATATATCCCTTTTCCCCAGCACCTAGACACACAGAGACAAAGTGAAAATTAATTTCTAGTATACACAACACTATGTTTAGTTGATTGTGAAAACAGATATCCGTAAGTTTTTTCAGCTTCTCTTTTGATGTTCCTGAAATTCAGCATTGTTGAAGATTGATGAGTCACATTCATCAACAGCATTTGTACTCGAGAATCAGTTTCATTTTTGATTCAACATGTCACTCCACCTCCCCTCCCTTATCTCTTTTTATCCTATTACACTTATTCAAAATAATTTCTTACTTTTGTATTTCCATATACCACCCAAGACTTTATGTTAATAAAACCTTAATAAAAACTTGTGTACCATAACAATAATTATTTCTCAGCTCATAAATCATCTGTCAGTCTCTGCCGACCGGTTGGCTTCCAGGGTTCACCTAAAAAGCTGAGTCATTCGTAAATGACATTTAACTTGCCAGTAGTGTATCTTATTCCATAAATCTTAGACTCAATTCAAATTCTTAGTGTCTTTTCAGGAATTGACTCTTTTCTGGGTCTTTCTGAAACCATATCAGGAGAAAAACATGGCTAAGGTAAGAAGAGTTACTGTATATTTTTTGTTTTAATGAGTAATCTCTTTGAGCTTTTTGTATTTATAATGCTGTGTTTTAGTGAACCAAGAAATTCATACCCATTCAATTAACATGAGATGTATTGATATTTATGAGCTGCCTTTTTTAACCGGGAGATTTGACCCTTCCTCTCGTTGTACTGCCTGTATTCATTTACATTGGTGTTCTATGACTGTACGAAATGAAGACATGGATGTCTTTCAGGGTAGAAGACGAACAATGGGGTCCTATAAAAGCTTCCAAATTGGCCATTTCATATATATTGAAAACAACCTCCAGAAGTTCCACTACCCTCCCTTTCCTGTTAAAATACGGAAGTGTAAAAAAGGTCAACTGTTCTGCAGGAAGACAGGAGATAAACTGCAATCGGACTGTCCACTTACTCACACATTGAATGTTATAATGTATGCTACACAGAACACTCAATACGAGATTAAAGTGAAATAAAAGACAAAGATTTCAAACTCTTCTGTTACATATGAACATGTGTATATTTTCATTATCAGATGGTTTTTACTCGAATCTTCAAAGCTGAAATCTTCTAAAATAAGTTTGATGGTTTGCATTAGACTGTCTGAAAATGCTGCCATTCAAAAAAAATTACACTCTCGTAAGTGCACGAAATTGGAAAGTTTATATAAGGCAAAATTATGGCAAAAATAACAGTATACAGATATTAAACTAAAGTCAGATATAAACTAGTAAACTTCTAAATAAAATAAAACTAGGCATGTCTACACATAATACAGTAACATACATCAAACATTGACTCATTTATAGTAATGAATGGTTCATACACCACTGTTCATTCTTTATTATTTATAATTATTATTATAATATTAGTTATATTAAAAGTCTTATTTGGCCATATGGCTACTACTACCTGCTGACTGACCCCCGCATTTGGGTACCATAACTATGGATATTTTACCTGTTCTCTGACTACCATCTGTATGGGGTGTGGTAGGGTTGGAATCCCGGCTGGGGGGTGTGGTGGGGTTGGAATCCCGGCTGGGGGGTGAGGGTGGGCAGGTTGGGTCTAAGGAAGTCGCAAGACGCTGAGATCTTCTCCGCCTTTGAGGAGAGTTTGAAGTGGCTACTCACACATACACAAAGATACAAAACTGGTTCCTCATCGAGTACATTTTCTTCAGTTGTAACTGCTACAGCAAACAAGTGATAACTACTGATCAATTAAATGGCCCAAATATACACTTTATGGCCTAAAGTTTGTGGATACCTAACCATCACACCCATTGGTTCTTCCTCAATCTGCTACTGCTCAACTGAACATTTTTAAAATTACCCAGAATGCAGACCTCCCATTAGGCCTTCATGGCTGACATCATTACCAGTCCTCATTAATTATCCTGCAGTGCACTCAATGAATTACAAGTCACTGACATCTTCTAAAATCTAGCTGAAAGCCTTCCAAGTAGACAGTAAGTCATTATAACAGCAAATGTGGGACTTAATCTGAAATGTAATGTTAAAAAAGCACATGCACAGCTGTGATGGTGAGGTGTCCAGAAATTTTGGCCATATAGCGAACATTACATAAATATGTCTCACATAATAATAACAACAACAACAGTAGTTTAAGCCACTTGGCTAATTCCAAAATTAATTCTTTGCTGGCTGCTAAATCATAGCTCAGTAGAATACCGAATAAGCAATGGCCCACTATTATATAGCATTAGTAGTAATTAAATGATCAGTGGGGTGGGAGAATCAAAATATCCAACCAAAACAGTCTGTCCTGAGTCTCTTCATCAGATAGCATATATAGTTTTATTATACTTAAGTTTATTATTGTATTTATTTTGTCACATGACATTTGTATAAATTCTTTAACATGATGTTCTATAACTATTTCAATGTTGTTGCTATAGGTGATTTTCTCAAGTCATGATGTTTCTGTCACAAATATTCACCTCTAACACATCCATTTACTTAGTTCTGAATATCTTAGAGCAATAACACCTTGCCTGATATCATTAATGGTCAGCAAAATTTTCAATCCGTTCATCTCCATCCACAAACGTTTCTTGTCTGGATCTCATTTGGCGAGTACATTCCTTGTGGTCTGTTTTATTTTATTTATTTATTTTTTTTCACAAAACTTTAAATAGACTCCACCAGGCAAAGACATCCATTGTTTGTACAGTTGTTGTGTACTGGGCATGCGTTTTTCCTCTTAACATACATTTCACCTCTCATCCATTTATGCCCGTCGGACTTGACTTGTTGCTGGACTACTACCTGACATGCAACGGGTGAACCGGATAGGAACTGATGAATAACAGAGGTATAACAGTGGTCCACAGGACAAAATTGATGACTTCAGTATATGTAGACTCTAATTACTGTACATATAATAGGTCTTCACCGGATCCAAAACAGACAGCAATGTACATCCTTCAAGGTCTCGTGATAGCCTTGAGCAGCAACAAAGATAACTTCCACCACCAGATTATTTTCTTATGCAAAGTTTCTATCCATTATACTATCCGGTAAGGTGTGGCTGCGGCTTTACAAATGATACCCGTTTTGTTTTTATTTCTAAGGAAAATAACAGGTCCTCAGTCATTGTGGCCTCACATTTATGGTTATAACAATAAGCAGAAAGTGACTCTTGGGATTTCCTCACCTGTGTGTGTATCTGAGAGGGTGTGAATGGAGCTAGGTGACGGTTTTGACTCTGCTGCTGTACTTGTGCTTAAGCTGCTGATGGTCGACTCGCCAGAATCATGCTTTAGTCTACAGGAGCGAGAGGGTCCTGGGGGTGTGTTGGGAAGCGACACAAAATGCCTTTGGGTTAAAGCAGGCTGCAATGGCTCCTCACCAGGGCGAGTTTCAGCTGCTGGACCACTCTGTGAGGAAGAATACACATAACAGCTTAATTACCCCAAGGCATGGAAACTGTCACAGCACTGATATTGGAGAAAATAGGTGGAGCAAAATAAATTTGCAGTCTTTACTATACAAGTCAGCTTAGCTGTACATCGCACCTGTGATCCTATGGGAAGATCATCTCTGCAGTCACTCTCATTTTTGGCACAGGCTGTAAAGAAAAGTGACCCAAGCATAAATTAGGTATTTATATTGTTTGGAACGCATGAGCTTTAGTAAAATGTGATAATTACATTCTTGAAGTACCCACTATATTTAAGTAGAGAAATTATACCTGCTGTTTTGTTGAGACGAGCTCTTTTCACATTGCTGAAACTACCCTGTCTGCAGCTTCTTCTTTTTCTTTTAGCTATTTCAAGCTCTTCGGAAGATGGTTTACAATCTTCCTCATCAGAAGAGCCTTAACAGTGTCCAATGACAGATGCATGATTATATGTATATTACAACCAATGACAAATAAATGTGACTCACTCCAGATAGTATGGATTAAGTCGCAAGGCAGTGTTTTGAGTAAGAGCCAAAGTAGGTGGCCCTAAAATGGCTAAGCTGGAGAAAAAAAGAGATATCTTCAAAAATACATCCTTGAAAGCATAATTTTCCACAAGACCAAGTACAAATATCCATAAACAAAATCTCTCCATGTTAAAATACCTTTTTAAAGAAAGGTTTCCATGTCCAAGTTGTTGTAAAACAATAGAAATATCCACTTATTTTGCCGATTTTCAAACTGCTTCTGTGATTGCTCAAGGTATTTCCTTATTATCCATATTCATTACCATAATACTTACAGAATCCCAGAAGGATTCCCTGAATCATACAAGGGTAAACCAAGGAGAAGCCTCAAAACAGATATGAATCAGTGTAAATAGAACTCATCTGTTGCTAGGAAGACACTAGGAAGATCGCGCTGATTGGTTGAGAGCCGGATTCATTGAGGTTATGGATGTTAGCAAATTTAGAGTTTAAAATGCAAATATTTAGAAACTGATTCTGTAACTGTAATTGCTATTTTAGCGACATACAAAGTGATGTAACTTTTCCCTCTTATGCTGGAGTGGGTCACAAATACATCGTAAGTTTTTGTTAGATTATTAAACACCATTAATACCAAGTCGGTCAGAGTCATCCTTGTTATCCTCATCGTTGAGATCGTCAAGCCTGGGCTCTGTTCTGTCCTCTCTGTCTTTGTTACTGTTGGCACTTGTGCGAGGCCGACAGCCTCCTTTGCTCTTGGCTGCAGCTGTGGCTGCCTTCACGAGGGCAATCCAATCCTGCTTCATACACGACATGGGGGGGAAGGGGGTTAGTATAAATAGTACAACCTCAACACTAATAAAAAGACATGACTAAACAGCACAACACTTTATTAAGAACACCCGCACACCTATTCATTCATGCATTTACACAATCAACCAATCATCTAGCAGTAGTGCCCTGCTTAAAATCACCTAGGTATGAGCCAAAAGCTTTGGGTGTTCTCAGTGATTATCACCATGGCATGATTTTTGGTGCCAAAGTGGCCATTCTCACCAAACTGGTTGAGGGGTTGACCTGGGTGAGGGAGGTCAATGAATGGCCAAACTGGTTTGTTCAGAGAGAATGGTTACAGTAACTCAGAAAATACCAGAGTGACCAAGTAAAAACCCTCGACAGAAGGTGTATCTTAATCTTGTTACTGAAAGTAATACAAATACATATATACAAGAGGAGCACATAGTCAGTGCACACTGTTGAAGGAGCACATCTGGATGAAACACAGTGCAAACATGATAGGAGCACAAAGTGAGTGCACGCTGCTAATTCACTATGCAATCTTGTTATTGGAATTACAGTGCAAATTTAATTGTAATTAATTATTACTGTAATAAATAACTCATATAGTTCATTTTAAATAGGTGCCTGGAGGCTGCAGTTACATCTCATAACCAAATTTCAGAACGATTGGTCAACTATTAATAGCGGCTGTAGTGCTACCATTATGGATGCACTGATGGACAGACAGACAGGCCAGGCATGGCCGAGGGGTAATAACCACTCTGTATAATAATGGTGTGCAAAAAGGCATCTCTGTATGCACGCATCTAATCTTGACGTAAACTGGCTACAAACAGCAGAAGAATGGGTTGGGTTCCAGAACAGAAAACTAAGGCTGCCGTGGGTACAGGATCACCAAAACTGGACAGCTGAAGTCTGGAAAAACATAGGCTGGACTGAGGAATCTCAGTATCTGCTGAGGCACACAGATGATAGGGTCAGAAGATACCTTGTGTCAACAGTCCCAGCTGGTGGAGGTGGAGTAATGGTGTGGTTTAAGCCTTCTGTCTTTAAATTCATGAAGGCGTATCTTGATTGCAGAGTTTGACAATGATATGCCAGCTTCCTGAGCCATTTTCTTGGCTTGGCTAGATGTTGTGAGAGAGTTTTTCTTAACCAAGGGAAGAATTCTGTGATCATTTTTAGTTTAATAGTCTTTTATGGCTTTTGGTGTTGTTGAGCTAGTCAGTGTATTCTTTCTTTTTAGGAATTGTTTATTTGTCCACTTCTACAGTTTGTGCTCTGACAAATTTGGGTTATTTTTTTTGTTGGTTTCCTTGATTGCATCAACATATCCTTAGAGAGAGGAATTCATGACGCTGTTCAGGAGTCACCTCTTACTTTAGAGAATGTGAAAATGGATGAACTACACAAAACTGGCTGTAATGCAAAAGTAATAGTGTAGAATTTTTGTTAAAACTCTAAATTAATGCTGAAATACTTCACTTCAATCACATCTTGCTTGGTTTCAAATCCACTGTGACTGTTGAACACCTTTACAATGTAGTAAACAGGAAGTTTGCATCATGAAAGTCTGCAGTAATTGAATGTTGCAATCATGTCAATATGGCCAACCAGACTCTCAAAGGAATGCTCTCAACTTATTTTGTAACCCATGACATGAAGAGTAGAGGCTGTTCTGAGAACAAAGTGAGATCCTACCAGTATTAATATAGAAATTCTTATAGTGTCCAGTGAGTACAATACCAGCAATATCACAGAAACATATACCATGCCAAAATATATCACAGTAACTACATAAAGGCATGTTCATGAGCGGCACAGTGGCTCAATAAGTAGCATGTCCACCTCACAGCAAGAAGGTAATGGCTTCAAATCCAAGGCGTGGTGAGGGCGTTTCTGTGTGGAGTTTGCATGTTCTAACCCATGCTTGCATGGGTTTCCTCTGGGTATTCAAGTTTCCAAAGACATGTACAACCCCTGGATAAAAAGTATGGAATCACCACTCTTGGAAGATGTTTATTCGAACTATTTTCATTTAACATTCCATCCTTCTGGCTTTAAGAAACACTTACAAAAAGAAAAAAAGAAAGAAAATTGTTGTCAATTGCAGCTGTTTTTACAGCCCAAACAGAGGAAACAAATATGGAATCTCTCAATTCTGAGGAAAATTTCATGGAATCACGAAACAAAAACACCACTAGTACTTTGTTGCACCATCTCGGCCTTTTATAACAACTTGAATTCTCTGAGGCCTGGATCTAACTATCAACAAACAGAATTCTTCATCAATCCGGCTCCAACTTTCTCTTATTGCAGTTGCCAGATCAGCTTTGCAGGTTGGATCCTTGTCATGGACCATTTTCTTTAATTTCCACCAGAGATTTTCAATTGGATTGAGGTCTGAACTATTTGTAGGCCATGTCATTGACATTATATGTGTTAATTAAAGGAAAGTTTTCACAGCTTTTGCCCTATGGCACGATGCATTACCATCCTTTCAAATGATGAAATAAAAAAGTGTCCAAAATCTCAACATCTCAACAAAACTTGTGCAATTATTGAGGATGTAATAACTGTCATCTCTCCCGTACCTTTACCCAACATACAACCCCGTATCATTAATGATTGTGGAAGTCTGCATGTTTTCTTCAAACAGATGTCTTTATAAATTTCATTGGAACGGCACAAAACAAAAGTTCCAGCATCATCACCCTCCCAATACAGATTTGTGATTCATCACTGAATCTCACTCTCATCCAGTCATCCAGAGTCCATGCTTGCTTTTCTTTAGCCCACGGAAACCTTGGTTTTCTGTTTAAATGTTAATGATGGTTTTCGTTTGGTTTTTCTGGATGTAAATCCCATTTTTTTAGGCGATTTCTTACAGTTTGATCACAGACATTGAATCCACTTTCTGCCCATTTGTTCCTCATTTGTTTTGTTGTGCATTTTCTGTTTTCAAGGCACGTTGCTTTAAGTTTTCCATCATGTCTTCTTTGGTCTACCAGTACGCTTCCCTTTTACAACCTTCCCATTTGATTTGTACAGATTTGGTCCAGATTTTAGACACAGCTGACTGGGAACAACCAACATCTGTTGCAACATTCAGTAAAGATTTACCTTCAAGAAGTTTTATAATCCTCTCCTTTGTTTCAACTGACATCTCTTGTGTTGAAGCTATGATTTATGACAATCAGCTCGGTTCAATAGCTCACTAAGTTAACTGCAGACTAATTAGCAGAAGTAATCGAATACAGGTGTTTGTTTTAGAATTGCAAAGTACCTGGTGAATCCTTAATATTTTCCTCAGAATTGAATGATTCCATATTTGTTTCCTTTGTTTGATCTGTAAAAACAGATGCAACTGACTACAATTGATTTTCTTTTTCATTTTTGTAAGTGTTTCATAAAGCCAGAAGGTTGGAATGTTAAATAAAAACAGTTTAGTGGCATGTGTGATTGTTTTTGTCCCCTACAAAATTAAACAATTTAATGAACATCTTCCAAGAGTGGCAATTCCCTACTTTTTTTCTAGGGTTTGTACATTAGGGTAACTGGCTGTTCCAAATCGTCCCTATGGGTGGAAGTGAGTGTGAATGGTTGTGTTTGTGCATTGCCCTGCAGTTGTCTGATGAGCTGTTCAGGGTGTACCCCACCTTTGCCTGGTGTCGGATGAGATAGTAACTAGCCTCCTCGCAATCCAAGTAAGATCAAGCTGTTCGACAAATGAGTGAGTGTGGCATGTCCTTGAATATGATTTTAAGGAGAGAGGGATATAAAATATATATGAAGGAATCTGTCTCTGAAACTCTTTTGATACGGACATCTTAAAAAGTCACTTACTTGTCCTTTGGCATCCTCTGGCATGGACTTTATATGAATTCGCTTCACGCAGCGAATCACCCCATCATAAAACTGGACCGTGTAGGTTCCTGTAAATAAGGATATTGCAGGCAGAATCTATTAATTTTTGTGATAAAGTTAACATAAGGCAAGAAAAAAAATGACACTTGCCATCCTTGTTGACACTTTCAATCTTGGCAGGATAGTAGCGGCAATCTGTCCACCGGGCAAGAACTTCTTCACCATCTTTCAGTTCCTGGAAGTGAAGCAGATGCATGATTACTGAATAAAACAGATTCAGACTGCTGCTTATCACATATTTTAAACATTCACGTTTTCAGCAAGATCCGTTTATTTTTTTTTTCTTTCATTAAAGTGTGAAAAGTATGAAACCCGTGATGAAGGCAAAAATACATAAGGCAGAAATAAATTTGCATATAGAAAACTAAAAAGGTATCCACAATATTATCCCAGAGATTACATAACAGTCTGATCATCGATGCAGAATAATCTCATTCTAGATGGGTAGAGTTAACTTTAACAACCAGCATAAAGGAAACAAAAGGTGAACTAGCTGGTTATAGAGGTATCTCAGATATTGCTGAATTTTTAGTGGAATATGGAATAACTTGCGACCTGTACTTAGTGGACTCCTCCTACATTTAAATCACTATAAACAAGCATTCTCTACAAAGCCAGCTTAATCAGTACAATGATGTAGGAAATGGGATATTAAAACAAAGCACTCCGGGCTCAAAATTTGTTTCTATAGTTATGTAGTTGATGGAGGGGGGGACCCCAAACAGTGATGAGACAAGCATTTATTAGAAAGCCAGAGCTGGGCAGATCGGCAGTTGAGGTGTGTACTTGTCTCTGTTGTGGCAAGTCTTTTTGGTCCTCTGTGTTCTCTGTACTTCCAGGAAGCTCACGCAGGCGAGATGATCTCATCTCACCGAGTCTCTCCTGGTGGAAATGTTTGCAAAAAAACAAACAAAAAAAATTTTCATGAACACTCTCATTAACAAATGGTTAATGAGATTAAGGAAAACATATGGTCATCTGCAGAAATAAAACTATCATTTAACTCTTGTCCAATCATTGACCAACTCGTAAAATTCAAAAACATCTTTAAGCTTTCACAAGGACATTTTTGTGAGTGCACTGCACATGAATGGATAGTATTATCCCCTCTTGAGCCACGGGTACAAACGAAAACGCCACTGCAGGCTGGTTTCAAGCAAGAAACCAATAAGACCCGACAGGTTGCACCACTAAGTTTTTTGCTAGTCAACCAGCATGGCCATTGAATTCATCCTGGTCTACGCGGTTTTTCTGCCTGTTTTCAGTGTGATTTATAATGTACACACAATTCACTTCATGAAGACATACAGTCACATCTTCCTCTTCTTTCAGCCCTTCTTTACGTAGTGTGGGTCGCTCTAGAGGACGAAGCCTGTTGCTGTCCCATAAAATCCACTCATCATATCGGTGACTCCAGCGGTCAAAATGGACAAGCATTTTCCCTTCATCATAATCAATCTTCTCTATACGTGAAGGGTACCTTAAAAGTTGGGGGAGAGGGAAAAAAAAAAGGTGTGAAGGGTACCTTAAAAGTTGCGAGGGAGGAAAAAAAAAGGTGGGCAACATGTATACGTAAAAGTATCTCTATACATAAAACAAAACCTTTTTTTGTGCTTTACCATTTTTGTAAATAGTCCTGAGCTTCCACTCTGGCTCCAACTTCAAAAGTAATTCCAGGCCTGTTAGGGGGTTTCTTACTCATGTTCAAGGTGATCTGCTTAAATCTTTCCGGGGACACATGCACACTCTCCTCCTACAAAAAAAAACAAACAAACAATGAGGCTTGAAAGAAAGCATTGAACTTTTATTATCATGCAGAAAAAAAAGGGACACTGGATATACAACAAACAGCAAAGTTTTGTTTTTGTTTTTCCGCAGAAATGTCTGGATAACACTTTATATATAATGACAAGTCCAATAATAAATAAATAACCCAGCTGTCAAAACTGCAAAACTACCCAACATGTTATCATCTGCTATATTACTTTCCATAAAGTTTACTATACATTACACTTCTCATTTGTCAATACATCATCTTTATGCATGATTATAGCTACAGAACAATTAAGTGCTGAAGCTTAAGAATCAAATTTTATTTAAAAAAATAAATAAATAAAAGCTTTATCTAGCAATGTTTTAATCAACCTACAAGAAAAAATATGCACTTGCTAGCAAAACCTAAAAAGTGACTAGCGGACGGTAGTAGCCAGAAAGCTAACAGAGCTTAGCCAATTAGCTATACACAATTATTAGCTTTTATCGACAGCTAAACATCATTTTAGTTAAAACCTTAACTGTACACATTCAAACATTTCATATACGCGCAGTGGCAAGGTCTGAAAGGGGATTAAAAAGCATATAATCCCGTCCTGGGTCTGGTTTAGCTCGCTAGCCACAAACATTAAACTTACCAGCTGGCTAGCTCGCTAACGCTAGCATTAATGATACATGTCCACTTTCTGCAGCCTGCATTCGTACTTGCTGGTTATTCAGTGATTATTTAAAGAGGCATGTCGTGGTTAAAGAGCCCCAGAGACATGCAGAGTTAAAATAATAAAGAAGAAACTTTAGTAAAGCCAGTGGCCACCCTGGCCGCAGTGACTGTACCAGCTGATCTGATCAGTGGTGGTGGTGGACTAGCAGAGGTTGTTCCAGGGAATTAAAATAACATTATGTGCAAAAATGACAGGACAGTTTTTGTCACTCATTAAACCGTTACAGCGCCTATAAAGTGATTATCAGCTCTGCCGTGCTATATACATTTACCTTTCGAACTTCATTGAGGATTTAGATATTATTTTCTAAACTGCTGCCTCTTCATTCTTCTGATCAGAGACATTTTAAACCATAAACCAGCTAGCAAACCCAAACAGGGGGCGTCAACACGTACAGCAACCTCTGGAATGACGCAATACGCACAAGTCACGTGAGAGGGCACGCAAGCTCATCCTTTTTTGTTTTTGTTTTTTTTTTTTCCTCCTAATTTCTGTGTGCTATGAACTATAGGAGTATGGGGAAAAGTGAGTCTCTTTCCACTAAGCCTTGACAATTACTCTAAACAAAATCCCAGTTTTTTACCTACATCCCAAAATTGTACTTATACTAGGGTGTACAAACTACAGGGATGAGGGGACCCCATCCTTCCCATTTAAAAATATATTGTGTACTTGCATTAGTGGAGCTCCTGTGTGGGCCCTCAGTTTAGCATCATTAATTATAGTGCAGCAAATAATTGCAAATATAGCAAGAATCGTTCAAATAGTGATACAAGCATGAAATTTGGTACATGTACTCTTCAAATCTCCACTCTTTTCAAACATTTCGCTGGCCACGCAAACATCCAAGATGGCGACCCCAATGTCCAAGATGTCCCCCCAAAACTGGGATTTTCCTTAATAAATCAAAATACATTGATTTTATGCCATATAAATGTATCACATTTGAATACAAAGTTGGGTATTGTGAACATTTTGGTACCAAATGGATGTTGGTATCTTTTATGGTTCTTGAGATACACCACCCCGGTATTTCTACAGACTCTGGAAAACGAAAAATTTGTACCATTCATTGTTGTTAAAGGAATTTTGTGATATGAAAATGTTATTTTCATAACCTATTTTATTTTGAGTCTTTTTTCCTTATGGTTAACATAAAATTCTAAAACCAAGATGGTGTTAAAGATGGCGGCCATTTGAAGTAATAATTTCTTAGCAAATATGAAACATGAATTTTTGGTGTGTGCATACGTTTTCGGTCTATGAATCCAATGGGGCCATCGCAGTACAGAATTTAGGCGTTAATGAAAGCTTACAGATGCAATAGAGTGAATATCTGCACTCAACCAGGGCACACTGGTGACATCACTGCTGTGTAACTCAGCATGGTGTTCAGTGTCAGCTGATCTAGTTTATTTATACTATACCATTTTATTTAGTATATTAGCTTTATTAGAGTTGTAGCTGTAGTATAGTTTAGTGTCCCAAATGCTGTCTGACAGCCCCATATCCATTAGGTAGTAATATGTGACGATGTTCGTCCTTCGCAGTCGAAGATGATCTTGACTTCACATCACTGGGGGGTGGGGGGGTGCAGAGATGGCTGATCAGTCCGATCTTTGCATGGAAATGTCTGTTGCAGTGGGGACATGGTATGTATGGGGCTGGACCTAGCTGGGAGGTGGAGTTCTCCCTGTCTTTTCTTAGCTGGCATCTCTGTAATATATCTCTGATGCATCTTTCCTCAGATTTAGCAACTCTGGATCTTAAGAGGGAGCACCAGACAATTCGGTCAGAGACTTTTTCAGGGATGGTCAGAGCACTTCAGGGATGCCCTGAAGTGAAGCCCTTCGGTGTCTGGGACTCTGTCTTGCCACTTAACACTGAAGCATCTCATGTAGAAGACATTGAGCTGCTTGGCATGCCGGCTGTATACTGTCCACGTTCCGCAGGTGTAGAGCAGGGATGGCAGAATTACAGCTCTATACTATGCTCTATTTTGAGGATGGTGTCGAGGCTCAGTCCTCTTCACTCCCAGACCTTGTCCTTCAGTCTGCCGAAGGTTGTACTGGCTCTGGAGATTCTGTAGGCCACTTCCTCGTCGATGTTAGCCGAGCGTGATAGGGTGCTGCCAAGGTAGAAAACTGTATCTGCTCTGTCAGTCTCTGGCTGTTGATGGTGATGTGGAGCTTAATGCATGAAGCTGTTAGGGCTGGTTGTTGCAGTACATCTGTCTTTTTAGTGGAGATTGTGAGGCCGAAGTAGTTGCAGGCTTTGGAGAAAAGGTCAGTGCTTCCCTGCATGTCAGAATGTCTACCTGCTATCAGCGCACAGTCGCTGACAAAGACGAAATCACGTAGATGACCTTGAGGGTGCTGTAGAAGTTCTTCATGTTCTTCCTGTCTGAGTAGGCCTGGATGGCGTCGGCCTGCTTGCTGAGCCATTCGACTTGCATGCGAAGTAGTTCGGACTGAGCTGTTCTTCTGGTTGTGTTGAATGCTTCTTTCTTGGAGGTGGAGAAGTCTGTACTCCAGTAGAGTCTGGAAGCCACTGTTGTTGTCGTTGAACCAGTCCTGGTGCTTACGGGTAGTGGGGCCCACAACGTCTGAGGCGGCGGCATAGACAGCATCAAAGAGACGTGCCCACTCTGAATCCACATCAGCATGCCCACCTATGTTGGGTGTTTGAAGCTCTACGGCAAGTAGGAAAGTATGCATTTGGGCTGTTATATATTTATGCAGTGACCTAATTTAATGTCATTAAATGGTCAGCCAATTGACCTCAACACAGTTAAGCATGTTGCAAAACTGAAGGCAGAAAGAGCCACAGACAAGCAGCAGCTGAAGGCAGCATCAGTTAAGGCCTGGCAAAACTTTTCAAAGGAGGAAACTCAACATTTGGTGATGACCAGACTTAAGGTGGTCACAGACTACAAAGAATTTGCATACAAGTATTAAATGTAATCTTTATATTTATAATTGTTAGTCTGTCCAATTACAGCCTGTGCAAATGGACAGAATACATTAAAAATAACTTAATTCCTAAATGCTAATATTTTTGTGAAATCCCTTAAATTAAATTTAAATAAATAATTAATTGCTTCACAGATGCAAATTTGCCAGAATTGTGTCACTTCCTAAGTACTTATGGACCTCACTGTTGTAGAGTTGCACTGCAGAAACCTCCTATTGTATAGATGCACATTGAAGAGTGCACATTGAAGAGTTCAGTTGTACAAAGGCCAACTTTCTGATACAGAGATGGAGAAGAAAGCAGTGTTGTTGGATGAGTTATTCTTCAGCATATTCTTAAATAGTGTATAAGTGCATTTAAGTTGTAAACCAAAAAACAGTAAAGGTCTGAAGGTTTAACCACTTATAAATGGATATAATGATTCTTATGCTGTGGTGGTCATTTTGGACTCATGTTTTACACAGCACTCTGAAGCACCATCGGCTAAACACTACAATTTCCAGAGACTTATTTCTATGCCAAGGCACACTGAAGCTGTTGTCACCTGCCTGCAAATTGTAATCAACAAACAAGGTTAATTTTAGCTAGGCAGCAAGTTGCAATGCACTGGAGCCTGAGTGCAGACACTGAGTGTATGTTTTAATTTGTCTATAGGCTGCCATAGCTCATGGAGGTGATGGATACTTTGAAACAAAGCATCAGCTCTCTCAGTGTCAGTAATTCCCTGTCTGTGTTCATAAATTTCATATTTCATGTTTTGTCAACAGTAAAGTACAAGTTGCACCATGTTGTGAGGAGCTTGATCTGTTTTATCAGAGTCATAAGGAAAGTTGTTGATGTTTGATTCCTGCTGTGCACCAGATTTGAAGCTAATGGTTGTGCTGAAAGTCAATGAGCATCCTTTTCCTTAATGCAATACACAAATTGCCATCTTGGTGTCAACAAGCAGTCTGTTGATCGTTTAGCCCCCCATCACACTTAGATGAAGACAATGAAGACCACACTGCATCCAGCGACATTGTCTTACCACATTCTCACCATGTCTGTCCAGTCCCTATTAATACTTCATTATGCACTGAATTTTTTTCATTCATGTCCTCCGCATTCATTTAGACCATACTACTTCCTTACCAGTTTCCACTGCAGTAGTTACATTATACAAGTTCTTAATGCATCCACCTAATTTAATGAGAATGTAGTGGGAACATGGCTGACTGTGGTGGGAGTTTTACAATTAGTACAAAATTCAACTGTGATATGAAAAGGACCACATCATCTCTGTTGACAGTCTTGCAGCAGCTTCCTGTTTTGTTGTGTCTTTTTAGTGGGCTTAGCTCCCACCTGTCTCTGATCTGCTATGCCAGTGCTCCCAGGTCTC
>JAOUQZ010000044.1:24447158-24469681 GCA_028564935.1 Neosilurus hyrtlii
TGTGTGTGTGTGTGTGTGTGTGTGTGTGTGTGTGTGTGTTTGTGTGTGTGTGTGTGTGTGTGTGTGTGTGTGTGTGGGTGTGTGTGTTTGTGGGTGTGTGGGTGTTTGATATATTAGATACTGAGACACCCTTCGGAAGGACCATGTGCTATGTGGTTTACAAGTAGGTCTTGCATTTGATGTGCTTTTTATATTTGTTTCCAAATAAAGATGTATACATTTCTCCCAACATACTGAATGATACGATCCTGTGAAATCTTTTAAATGTTTTAAGGCATAAAATTCATTTTAGAAAATTCATTTTAGAAAATTAATTCCAGAAAATGTGTTAAACAAGATGTATATTATGCACCATTGCTTATTGAATAGAAAAGGTTACAGACCCTACAGCACCAATATTACAGACATGAAAATGGAGAAAAAGAAAAAAAAAAGATAACATAAAATAAATCATAATGTATTTTAAATAGTTTTAGAACAGGCTGATTGAATGATAATATTCACTTTACTCTCAAACTGACTTTTAGTAGACAATATTCCTATATTTTACCATTAAGTGATTTCACTGTATTAATTAGTTCCCTGAGATAACCTCTGTTGCTTCTTCATTCATTCATTTTCTGAAACACTTAATCCTAATCAGGGTTGCGGGGAGGCTGGCGCCCATCTCAGCTGACTCTGGGCGAGGACAGAGTCCAGTACACCCTGGACGGCTTGCCAGGCCATTGCAGGGCAGAAACACGCTGACAGCTATGCAGCCTACTCTTGACCAAAATCAGCAATGGTTCTTTTACATGCCTCTCACCATAGACAGTGAGAGACATGGCGGCATTTGATAACCTAGTTAGCTGCACTGGGGGGACAACAGTGACAACCCGTTGATAGTGGGGCCTGAACCCCTGACCTTGGGATCAGTAATCCAGCACCTTACCACCAGGCCACCACTGCCCCCCCTCTGTTACTTCTATTCAATTCAATTATATTCAGTTTTATTTGTATAGCGCTTTTTACAACTGATTGTCACAAAGTACTTGTACATAGAAAAGTAATTTAAGGAGGAATTTAAACATTTTTCTACAACCCCCTACACAACCCCCTACACATCCCTAATGAGCAACCTCGTTACGACAGTTGCAAGGAAAAACTCCCTCAGTTGATACGAGGAAAAATATAAAGCCACCAATGTAAGGTAGCAAGAAATTAAAAGCCAGGAGGACATCTTCATTTCCTCACATCAATATGCATATAGTTTAGCACAGAAAAGAAAGCAATGTTTTACAGATTCACAAACTGGTGTGATATTTAGCACCATATTAGCAGTGTGGAGCAGTCCATGTACCCATATTAGGACAGAGAACACATTAGGATACTAGTAGTAGTTTCTCATTTATTGATGCTAAGATGGAGTAAGATGTGATAATGGATCCAGTTAAATGCAGAACAGTTATCAGGTTCCTGTGCCCGACAGGCCACAGACCACACGAGACGTTTGATGAGATGAAAGAGACTAAAAGGGTGGGTGTCCCACTGTATAACATATTCAAGCACTGGCATTGTCATTTCAAGTGTGGTTGGACATCGGTGGAAATGGCTCCTATTCCTAGGTGACCACAGTCCGCCATTGATAAAGACACCATCCAGCAAATGGGGGACACCATTTTGGAGAATTGCCACATAATTGTTTTCCAACTAGCCCTAGATGTCATGATCTGTGTCTGTATAAAAAAATCTATGTGTCTGCCCAATGGACTCCCCAGTTGCTCACACCTTTCCAGAAACAGACGTGCTCCCAGGCTATTTCGATCAGATATTTTGATTAGAGTCACGTGATTCGAGTCCCAGGCTTCTTTTGATTAGAGTCACGTGCTCCCAGAATATTTTGGCCATGTGCCAAGAAAGGACTTCTTCAACTAATTATAGAGGACAAAACATGGGTCCATCACTATGATCCAGAGACTAAAGTCCACAAGGCACATGTTTTGATGATATACTGTATTAATCTCACAAAGGAAATTATTGCCTCTGCATTTAACACATCCAAAGTGAGCACAAACACGTAAACAATGAGCACACACTCGTTGCAATACCCTGCAGCACCCGGAGAGCAGTTGGGGGTTAGATGCCTTGCTCAAGGGCACTTCAGCCATTAATGTGGGGAAGGGAAGGTGTGGCTCACTCTCCCACCACCAAACATTTTTCCTGCTGGTTTGGGAATCGAACCAGTGACCTTTTGGTCCTAAAGCCGCTTCTCTAACCATTAGGCTACGGTTTCCCCAGCCCTTTAACTCCTGGAGTTCAAACCTTGGTGAGCAATGTCGTGCTCACCGTCTTTTGGGACCAGCATAGAATTAGAATCAAAATCAGACTACTTTATTGATCCCCGAGAAAATTGTGTGTGCACAGTTGCTCCATACAAAGTATTAATTAAGTAGAAATTGCAGAAGGCCATCAAAACTGAGAGGCGTGGCACACTGACCAAAGATGTGCGGCTCCTGCAAGACAACACCCCGGTTCACAACTTGCATGTTGTCCAGAAGGAAGCACGGTCCTGCAGCTATGAAATCCTTTTTCAACCCCCTTACTATCTCAACCTCGCACCATCTGACTTCTATCTCTTTCCAGCCATGAAGTCATTTTTAAAGGGCAACCACTTCCCAGATAATGAAATGCTGATTTCTCAGGTCAAGTCGTGGCTTCTGACATAACCTGAATTCTACAGGCGAGGTTTCCACAGCTGCGTAAAGCGATTGGAAAAGTGTATGACCCTTGGTGGTACTTATGTAGATAAAGACTAATAACTGTGCCAAGTTTCATTCCTCTCAGTCAGTAAATAAATAAGTCAGGGGAAATCGTTAATGAGCAACACTCTTAGCAGTGATTTCAGTAAAGGGATTTATTCAAAATTTCACCTTGATCAGAATCACCTCAAAACCTAAGAAGTCTGAATAGTTTTGGTAATGCTTAACACCAACATACACCGTAAGTAATATAACAACAATGATAACATTAATAATCATCATCATCATCATAATAATAATAATAATAATAATAATAATAATTATTATTATTATTATTATTATTATTATTATTATTATTATTATTATTATTGTTATAAGAAGAAGAAAAAGGTCATTTGATCTGCTATTTATTTTGGGGAGTGTTCTTCAAATCACTTTTTCTCACCATATCAATGCAATTTCTAGAAATTCGGTAACAGTTATGCCACTCTCTTCAAAGAAATAAAAACTGTACTGAATAAAGTTTCATTTATTTTATGGAATCTTTTTTTTTTATTTTTATAAGTGTGCAAATAATAATGTTGGGGCAGTGGTGGCCCAGTGGTAGGGTGCTGGATTACTGATCCCACGGTTGGAGTTTTAAGCCCCACTGTCACCGAGCTGTCACTGCTGTCCCCCCAGTGCAGCTAACTGGGTTATCAAATGCCAGCCACGACTCTCACTGTCTGTAGCGAGAGGCTAAAAAATAACCATTGCTTTGTAAAGAGTAGGCTACATTGCTGTCAGTGTGTTTCTGCCCTGCGATACTCTGTTGAGCTGTCCAGGGTGTACTCTGTCTTCGCCCAGCCTCCCCATGACCCTAATTAGGATTAAGCAGTTCAGAAAATTAATGAATGAATGAAATAATAATGTGATTATCTTTAATCTTTTTAATCATTTTCCTTTAAATGTGGGAGGTTTAACTACTACATCAAGTCAAAACTTGGATAACAAACCTACATATCCATTAAGCATTGTTCTCCACTCTACCATTTATATATTACCATCATCACCACCATCATCATCACCATCACCTCATAATTAATCACCATTATAACCATCATCATGATCATCATCATCATCACCATCACCATTATCACCATCATCATCATTAATATAATCACATTGTCACCACCACCACCACCCCACCACCATCATCATCATCATCATCATCACCATCATCACAACCATCATTATCATCATCATCGTCGTCGTCATCATCACCATCATTGCCACCATCATCATCGTCATCACCATCATCACAACCATCATCATCATCATCACCTCATCACCATCATCGTTATCATCATCATCATAACCACCACCACCACCATCATCATCACCATCATCATTATCACCATCATCATCACCACCACCACCACCATCACCACCAACACCATCATCACCATTGTCATCACTGTTATCATCATCATCATCACCGTCATCATCATCAGTGAAACTTCAGATACATGAGTTTTATGGACTAACAAGGCTAAATGTTTGGTTCATATCTTGTAGCGCTAGCAAAAGGTTGAACCCTTGAAAGCGACGTGGCTTCACATCGGGAAGTTCTCGGGTTGAGATCTGTGATCTTTCTCACACGACCAGTAGGAGGCGCAGTGAGAGAGAGAGAGAGAGAGAGAGAGAGAGAGAGAGAGAGAGAGAGAGAGAGAGAGAGATACAAACACACACATACCTGGACACACCTGAACTTCTACTTCCGGAAAGCTCCCGAACGGTCGGTCTCACTGGGAATACGGGAGAAACGTCCAGTAAATCCATGTTACTGGGTCTTGGGTAAGTGTACTGGGAACGTAGCGACTTACACCTGATATTTTACTGGTGTTTAACTATCGTGGTTTTATTGGTGCCGTCCGGGTTGTTTTGTCGAAGTTAATAAAAGACCCGTCAGGGTTAAAGGCTACAGGCCTGGAACTGTTTCCTTCTTCGACTAAATGTCAGTGTGTGTCCAGGCCCAGGGATTATAATAAAAACTCTAGCTGGGGTTTTGTCCTTGGTGTTGGAAGATGTTATAGTTTGGTTAATACACAGAGGTTTGTGTTTGGGAAATAAAAATGCGTGGCGTGCTGTGTCGCAATCTCCCACTGAACCAGCTTACTGGCGGCTTCTCAACATGTTCAACACCCAGTTTCACTGAAACAGCTCGTGTATTCTCCTCATTATCTCAACACATCACCGGGGTCTGCTGGTGTCCTGTGCTCTTATTTCATTTTATTCCCCTGGCCCAAGATATTTCAGAGAGTATAGGGGTTTGGTCCCATGACAGAGGAATTAATTTTGTTCTGTTAAAGTGCTTTTGTAAAAATTATAAATTAAAAGTCTGTATTTGGACCCAATTTTTAATGTTGCCTCCTGTTAACTGAGTTTCCATCCCATTTTTATCTCATCATATTTAATTTTATTTAGATTACATGACGACAATCCAAATATTACTTGTATTTCTTGCTGTTAACTTCTATACCTGAACAGGGTAATAATAATAATAATAATAATAAATATTATTATTATTATATATTTGTGTGTGTGTGTGTATGTATATATATATATCTCATGTCATTTTCTGAACCGCTTAATCCTAATTAGGGTCACGGGGAGGCTGGCGCCCATCGCAGCCGACTCTGGGCGAGGGCAGAGTACACCCTGGACAGCTCACCAGGCCATCGTAGGACTATATATATATGTGTGTGTATATATATATATATATATATATATATATATATATATATATATATATATACACACACACACACACACTATTTTATAATAATAACAAAAAAAAAAACTATACTATTCTATAATAATAACATAATAGCTTTTTGCACCCAAAAAAGTATTGGTAATTTATTAATAATTATCATCATCAGGAAACAGATTTCTATTCATCCATTAGTTTATGGAGTGTAACATTTTTAGCAGAAATACTAGTCATTACTTAATTATTAATTCTTGGTAATAATTTAATTTCTTAAAACTTAGACATAAGGTTTCACTAGAGTATAAAAGTTCTGTTTTTAATTGCCATACAGATGTTAAGCTTTGCACCTGTTTAAATCTCAATCAACACAATTTCCTCCGGAATCAATGAAGGATTCTGATTCTGATCCTGTTGACCTCCAGCTAGTGTCATACCCTTTTACCTGCAACTTAAACAGCTTGCAAAATAATAAAGAAACAAAACAATCTCACTTTTGGTACCTTTTTAAAAACAGGCCTCAAGTGTAGATCATCAGATATAATGTTAATTAGCTAAAAAAGGAAGATTAGATCACTTAAAAATGACAGTGAAAGTTGGCAAAAATTGTTCATTATACTCAGTTCAACATTTATTCTAAATGCTCGGTAAGATTTTTTTAAGTAGGATTATATATACCGTATGGATAAATGAGAAAAAAAATAATGTGTGTCCTTTTGAACTGATTATGAACTTGTCATGATTTGAAGTGCACATGCATACTTGCTGAACTGCTAAAAATGGAGTTTTGGAGATGCTTGTTAAATCATCCTTTCTATGAGTGCAGTTCAGTGTAAATTTTCTAAAGAGCTTAACAGAAACAATAACAGACATTTTTGTGGTATGTTGTTCAAATTCTAGCTTACTAACCTACTGTGTTTTTTTCCCCCCAAAGGAGAACTGCTAATGTGATCACTTTTCTGAGAGATGGCCTTTTATCAACACTTGATGCGCCACTACAAAATAAGGCTATAATATTTTGATACAAGATGTCTAAGTACTTTTCTTCAGACTCTGTGCCAGTAGTCAAACCTTCTGCTCCTGACTGGGACACAGAAAAGAACATAAATGCAGACATGAAAGGAACAGAATTAAAGCTCAATGGTGCTGTTATGGAGCCAAGTACACTACCCTGGCCTGAAGACAACACCAATAAATTTGACAAGGTAAAAAAAGCAGCATCTGATACCCAGCTAGAGAAGCGTGAAACTGATCTTGTAGGAGCGAAGGAGAGCGAGGGATCAGATAGCGGGTCTGTCCGTGGTGGAGTAAGCAGGACTGAGAGTGAGAGAGAGTTGGGTGGACGAGAAAAGCAGGCACCATATGAAGACTATGTGGTGGAAAAGGTTCCACACTTGGAGGTTGAGGTGGAGGAGTTAAACAGTATGCCAGAGAAAGCAGCCGGTGTCTTCGATTCAAGTGTATGCATCTTGCGCTCCGTCAGCATGCCTAATCCGCCCAGGTGCCAACCGGAAATATGGGAGGAGGAGAATCATGCCTTCATTGGCTGTCAAGACACACCTCCAGATTTATACTACCATGACTATTGCCGACAGAACAGCGTGCAAATCTGTGAGCAACAAATCTTGTTTTCATGTTTCAACCTTGTATTCATGTTTTGTCACTGTAAATACATTAAGTATGCTGACATGTAGGCATTCAGTCAACTCCCAAATTGCTGACACTGCTAAATAGAATTGGAAATGAAATATTATATACAATTGTTTCAATTCTTGAATTAAGTTTGCAGTCAGAGCTCTCATGGGAGGCATGAATGACATACACTCACCTCGCTGTCACTCAAAGCAATCACCAGCCAGATGTATCATGGGCATCTGTGAGCTCATGCATACAAGGGGAAGGATAGAGCTTTCTCTTTGAGTGTGTTAGGTTGCCCCTAAGTATGCATGCGGGTGGCAGCATCACATGTTATGGAGGGAGCACATGCTTGTTTATGCCCCTTCTTGACTGGTGGTGGTCGCATGGTAGGAAGGCAATACTTGATGGGTGGGAATTGGCTTTGGCTACATTAAAGGAGAACAATCAGGCAAACAAACACTCATGCACTTTAGTTTTTTTTCTCTGAAATCAACAGTAGGTCAAAATTCTATACAAAAGGAAATGAGGGTTGGCTGAAAAGTTCATTGGCTGACAATGATGGTTGAATTTGACCAAATGTGGTTTATTTTTCAGTGTTGTCTGCACACTTTTTTCATCAGTGTTGTAGTGCTTGGATCCCCTTGGTATAGAAGTGTCCTGATGATGAGTTCATCAGTTACTATGGACTTTTCAGCCAACCAGCATATAAATACACCACATCTAATGTTTGGTTAAATGTCACTTAGATTTCACCTATATGTCCAATGTGTTTTTTGTAAAGTAATCAATTAGGTTTTGGTAGATTTCTGGTTGAATATTTGACTACTCTTTTTGCGGAATTAGTAGAATTTGGCGTTTTGGTTTCCTGGCATGGGCCTGACTTTTAAGAGCAGTACACACATTTCTGAAAGGGTTGAGATCAGGATTTTAGAAAGGCCATCCCAAAAGCTTACCTGTTTTATCTATTACACAAACTGCTTTGATGCGTTGAAATACCCTGTTATGTCCAGATTCTGACCAACCGTAAATAATAATGAAGGTAGTCCTCTGTTTCCTTCATTGTTCTATCCACTATGTTTAACAGCTGGTACAATGTTTTAGGGTTGAATGCCTCACCTTTAATCCTCCATAGCATGTTTCTACAGAAGTGGACTCTTTTTTCAGTTCACGTGGTCAGCTTCCAATTCTATTCGCATTTGAAGGTATTGATTTTGGTGCAGGGGCTTCATTTTTTGGACAGAGGCCTGATGTAAAACTCACTTAACAGTGATGACAGTCAAACCTTTGCTCCATCAGTTTCTGGTTCATTAAAGGCTGGTGCCTTGGGGTTCCAGGATTGTTCGTTCCTGACCATCTAAACCAAATTCCTTTCAGCTACAGGATGACAGTTTGGCTCTTCTTTCAGATCTTTACAATGTTGCCACACCTCTCAATAACATGTACTTGTCAAACAAACTCTCTTTTTGTTGGTACCAAGTAGCTACCAGCTCTAGCCAGTCATAGTCACTAATGGGGAGTTAGAGGCCCTGCCTTTGGCGCCATTGAATTATTACGTTTAAGTGGGTGTATATTTTTGATCCTGTATTTATAAGTGTGACCCTGTACTGATTTCAGAAAAAGGCAACATAAATTAAAACTTGTGCACTGCATTCTCTTTCTTTTCTATAAAAATATGTGAAATCATCTTGCTCCAGAAAAAAACAATCATTTTAAGTGGTAATGTCATTCATGTCCATAATAAGTGTGTGTAAACTGACTCCTGACTGTAGCTTTTGTAGAGATAAGATATACTACTTAATTTTCATAGGGTTAAAATATGCCTACTCATAAGTAGGCCTATTTTATCTCTTTGTTAATGATCTGAAGCTTTAAACTTTATAAGTAAAAAAAAGAAGAAATTTAAAACATTTCAGTGTCTTCATTTTGTTATTTCCCCAATAAGGTTCATGTGGTGGGACATACCGTGATGTGCTGAAAATGGGAGTATCCATATTCATGTCCGCGCTGATCTTCCCTATGCTGGTCTGGGGTGGCCACACTTTTCTACCCTTTGATGCTCCTCTGTTGGATAGTGCACCCTTAAGACTGGTCTACACACTACGTTGCTCAGTCTTTGCAGTCGTACCAATTGTTCTGGGTAAGGAAGAAACATTTGCTCATATCTGCTATTTTTTTATTTATTTATGTATGTATTTATTTTTAATAATTCATTTTAGGTGTGTTGGTGCTGGGTGTGTCCCGCGTGCGCCACCGTTCTCTGAAACCTCATTGTGATGGAGAGATCGAAGAGGTGAACATCCACCGTCGCTATGTTGATGACTCTGTCTCCCTCTTTCTCCTGTACTTCCTTCAGCTGAGTGTCATGGCTGCTTATTTGAACCAGAACCTTCTCAAGCTGGTGCCTCTACTTACCATCATCTTTGCCACTGGCAGGTAACATAATGCCTTTTTTCAAATTAACGTATGCATTGCCAAGAACGCAGGAAGTGGAACTAAGTATGCTTCAATATGCATGATGCAGCTGCTTGAATAACAATATAGGGAGAAACAAAGGAATAAACAAACTAGGAACTAACTCCCATGTCGGCAAACCAAGTGCCATTTTACAATGGACTGACACTCATATTTAATCTGTTACATCTACCAAACAAGTGCCTGTGAATGAGAATAGAAATGACAATCTATTAGAATGTGTTTAGTAATAAAAGCTATGATTTATGTTTGTGTCATAATTGTCAGAATCAACACTTGGCATTGGCAGCACAAGGCAGTTCTGGCTTAGTGGTTAAGGCAACGGGTTACTGAACCGAAGGTCAGTGGTTCAGTCCCCACTGTTGGGCCCTTGAGCAAGGCCCTTAACCCTCAGTTGTATAAAAATGATAATTGTAAGTCACTCTGGATAAGAGCGTCTGCCAAATGCTGTAAATGTAAACACTTGGTGATTTAAAGTTTAAATATAAATTATAAACAACGCACATTTTCTGTTAAAAGAACACTTAAAACTTGAGGGTCACTCATACATTACAGGGTACCTCTACCATGCAGCTAGGCCCTATTGGTATTGGTTTAATTATCCATGTACTCGTCTTATGATTCGTTCTGTTTTATCATGGATGTGACAAAATTACTTCCTCATTTGAAGGATTAATAAGATTGCTGAGGCTTGACCTTTCAGGTTCATCCAAGCTCAAAGGTGCTTGTATCATTTGAAAGTGCATTTATGCTTTCCTATCAGTATTTCATAGTGATGGTGTGTCTGTAGGCACTTGTTTCTGTTATAAGTTAGAAGTGCTTAAAATCCTGTGATCTTAAGTTTAACCTTTTGAGGTCCCTCAAGTCTAGAGGTGCTTATGAAAGCATGTATATGGGCTTATCTGTCCCCCGTTGCATTTATGGGTCAGAGTTACTTTGTTTCTCGGATAGAAGCAATTTCACTTGAACATGAGAAATCTCCAAAACCATGTGACCTTCACCTTTTACATTGATATTCCAAAATCAGATCATCTCTGGGACTCTGATGGGGTAGTGTTCTCACCAAGTCTGGTGAAAGTCCTTGCATGGGTGTGATCAGAATTTTTGTTCACAGGCAAACTGACAAACAAACACTGGTGATTATAATATCTCCAGCAAAACTTATTGCAGAGGCAAAAAGAATCACTGTAAAACATCTTCCTATTCCCTGTCCACTGTGTAAAGTTCACTTCAGTATTGTAGTCAAATGTGTCAAAATGGAAAGTCCTGTAAATCTGGGTGTACATGTATATTGGATATTTGAAACTAGAGCTGTGTTAAAAGTAGACACAAAAACAATCTTTGTAGCGTACACTCCTCTAGTTATTTGCCTTTCATACGAGACATGTCAGTGCGTGTATGTGTGTGTCTGCGTAACTCATTCACTTGGCAGGTACACATAAACAATGATGGCCTTCAGCAGTGTTTGTGTAACCCACAGGCTGGTGTACTGGATTGCAGCAGCGTGGGGCAGCAGCCTGAGGGGTTTTGGGTTCGGATTCTCCTTTTTTCCTATGCTGACCATGTTGGTGGCCAACATGTACTTCATCTTCATGTCTGAATCCGGTGGCTCAATCTTTGCCCAAGATGACCCGAAACCAGTCAGTCCTCCTCAGGAATACAGGCAAAGGTTCTGGGGATAAAGCGAGATCTGATACCTCAGCGCTGATTAAAAAAAATTATCTGTGCTTTATTTTATTGTATCTCTTTTTTTTGCTGGCAGAACAGGGATCAAATACCTAAATACATTAAAGAGGTAGTACTTTACTTTCAAAAGAAAACCTTATTTGTTGTGGAGATTGATACATGTCAGTTGTAGATGGGATGAACCACATGATGTGATTTTTGCCATTTGTTTTCGAATGATTACAGCATTACCGATCTGTGGTTTGGCTTGACACGTTATATGAGGTGTAAAGAGGGAAACTATACATGGTTGTCTTCCTTATCTAAGAGAATTAATAAGGAAATACCCTACAGTGATGGATCAGTCTGTGATGATACAGTTATGTGAACGATACTGCTAATGAGCATAATTTCAGGGTGTAATTGAGCAAGATTTAAATGCTTTAGTATCAGCATGTTGCCTAAAATAAATGGCTTGTGAATGCAATGCAAGCAAGATGTGGGAAGATTTTCATATACTTCTTTATTTCTGCCAAATAAACCTCCAGATTTTTCCTTTTCTTGATGAATGTGTTTAAAAATAATTTCAAATAATCATGCAGCATGTTTCTCTGAATTTGTCCTTGAAGTGGGACATTCATTTTTCATTAAGTATAGTGTCTTCCACTCTTTATTCTACTTCAAGAATTCATGCAGGCAGACAAATGCAGAACAAATGTGTTAATCTCTTAAGAAGACTGCATGATATTTTTTTTCATGCTTCTGTATTAACTCTTGTAAATAATATATATCATAGTTCTATTTTCTCTAAAGTCATGCTATTATTTTCTAAAATACATGTAATTCAATTCCAGACATGTGCAACATTGATTACATTTGAATGAGTGGACTTTCCTTCAGAACTAGTGGAGTTTGCTCATTTGCTTGTGTCCTTGTTGAGTGCTAATAGCAGAACAATGTGATCTGGCCTGTACAAGTTCCCTGCTGCATCACACTGTCTTTGTGTCATGCCATTCTTTCCACCCTGAGAGATACAGCGGCCCTGGTGCAGTCCTCCTCTTGAACCTGTTTCAGTTGTAACATCTGTTGTACTGTACTTCATTTCATTTTTGACTGCCAGGCTAATCTATAATCCAGTTAAATAGCCCCATTATACTGGCAAACGGAACTGATAAACGGTGTGTAAAAAAAACAAAAAAAAAAAACAAAAACAAAACAGATGGAGAATCATCGGATGAGGTTCTGCATTCCCAGTTTTACCAACGTGGTTGCTATTGCCGCATGTAGGAAGTCTATATATGGGCAGGGTGTGATAATTGAGTCAGCTCATAAGATTCCTGCCTATGAGCTGTATTCTACATATAAGTGCATTCCTGCAATTATCTTTCAGCTCTAGAGGTTCCACATGTTCCACGTATCACGAGCTCTGTCTGCCTCATCACTTGGTATCCGGATTGTCCACACACACAGCCCAGTGTTGCAGGGACTCTAAATCAACGTTCACTCTTTTATTTAAACCCAGACTGAATGAGCAGGGCTGAACCATCCTACTGCTGATATGAGATCCCACATCAGTTACTGTGAATCATGCTTTAAATACTTGATTGTACTCTGCCCCAGCCCAAAATGGCTTTTGTGTTTGTTTTGCAGTTAATGCTTCCTATAAACCGCATGTGAGGTCACAGTGCAGTAGCAATAATATCGAGTAATACTTGGCTGAGAACTAAGCAAATGGAAAACTCCACTTTTGAAGGAAACAAGTTCAGGCAGTAACAGAATAATAGTGACTACTACCTGCTCTGTTATTGTTTTCTAAAAATCTTCTGCTGAATGTCCATATTTGTCATTGTTTCTTCTGAACAGTACAGCAAACACGATCATGCACCATAGTGTATGTTATGCATCTGGTCCCAGTGTAGTCGATCAGCCTTAACATACAATTCAGTGAAAGAACATGTTTGCATGTATGAATTTCTATAAGTGTATAGTTTGTTTTTTTTGTCTACTTCATTTTTACAGTTATTTTCTGAATACTAATCTTAATAAACAGGAAAGAATAGTTCTAGCATGGTTTACGCTTCAGTAGATTTTTACGAATGACTTCCTCATGTTTTCTATGTTACTGTCACCATTTACAAATGTAAATAAATTCATAACAGAAATGGAACCAGAAGGTCATTTTCTTTTGGTTATATAAATTGTTGGATTGAGTCTGATATCTCTGGCAGATGTGACTAGAATAATTAGGTTTTTATTTTTGAGGTTTTTTTTTTTTTTTTTTTAAAGATTGTATGAATAATACAGATGCAGTTGAGCTCTGCTAGCAGGTGCACAAGTACGGTGTTCCTGGGTGCTTTTAAACTCAAAGTTTTAGTGCATACTCAATGGAAAAACAACGGCAAACTAAAGCAAGAATATGGGTCAACCATTTTAGATCAAGCGTTATCCAATTGGGGTAATGTCTGTCCATCAGATAGAAGCCCAATCAGATCATACTGTTCCTGTGTAGTGTGTGTGTGTATATACTAAAAACTACTGATTTAGAACGTTTTGCACCAGAGTTCTTCAATATTTTAATGGTTCGCGACCTTTCTTGCTTGTTATGACAGTGCAAGGATGTCATGACGGCAACAAGGAGATTATTCTGGGATTTTAATTATCACCGGCTGAATATCTGGTGGCATCTAAAAGTCAGGATCCTCTTCTGTCAGCCACAAACAGAAAGCTGAGGCGGGCACATGCTCATCAAAGTTGGACATTAGACGGCTGAAAAACACAGGCTGGTCTAATGAATCTTAATTTCTGCTGGGATACACTGGGACACAGATAGTCAAAATCGGGCACCAACAGTGATAAATCCATGGATACAAATTGTTTATTTTTTATTTTTCAGCAGATTAGGATGCCGGAGGTGGTGGTGGTGGCGGCACATTTTAAACCTGTCAAATCCCATGAAATCTGTTGTGCATCACTTCTTGGCTTCAATTTACCATCTTCTAATAACTACTTCCAGGATGATGGTGCACCATGTCAAGAAGCAACAAGTTGTCACGAACTGGTTTCATGAACATGACAAAAATTTCAGTGTTCAGCAGCTGGCTCAGTCACTAAATCTGAATCCAACTGAGCATGTTTGGAATGTTGAACAACAGGAGATTTCTAGTATTCAAGTGCACCTTAAAGTGCAGCAAACTGCTGATGTGCTACTGCTGGATGGATTTATCTTAGAAGCCCCTTGCTCCTGCTGCTGATGATTCATATGTTCACAAATATACACTTATACTGTGAAGATGACTTTCCACTGCAGGCACTATTAATTCTTTTACCACAATGACTTAGGACTACAACTACAGCTATAAAATTACCAACAAGGCTTCATGTTAAACTATAGTGAAGTTTCTGTTACAAGGTTTGTATTTTTACCTTGGTTTCTCTTTTGAGTCTGGTTTGTCTCAAGGTTTCTTCCTTGTGCCACCTGCGAAAGTTTTTCCCTGCCACAGGCTTGCTCATTAGGGATGTTTAGGGTTTATAGAGAATTGTTTAAAATCTTTACCAAATTTGTAAAAATGTAAAGCTGCTTTGTGACAAAGCCAATCATAAAAAGTGCTAAAGAAATACAACTGAATTGAATTCAACCTAATTGAAATCTGCAATTTGACAGGCGGATCGGTGCAGCCTCTGCTGTAAAGCGGCTGTATAGTGACTGAAAGAACGAGATCACGAATACAAGCGGCTGTAATGAGTTTCCTTCGCAGGGTGGCAGGTCTCTCCCTTAAAGATAGGGTGAGAAGTTCTGTCATCTGGGAGGAACTCGGAGTGGAACCGCTGCTCCTTAGCGTTGAGAGGAGCCAGTTGAGGTGGCTCAAGTATCTGATGCCCCCTGAACCCCTCCCTGGTGTAGTGTTTCAGGCATGTCCAAGAAGAGACCCCGGGGCTGACCCAGAACACGCTGGAGGACTACATCTCTCGGCTGGTCTGGGAATTCCTTGGCGTCCCACTGGAAGAGCTGGCGGAAGTGGCTGGGGAAAGGGACGTCTGGACCTCACTGCTTGGGCTGCTGCCCCCACGATCTCATCCCAGAAGAAGATGAAAGAATGAATGAGAAATCTGCAATAATTGCATGATGCGATCATACCAACATGGATCAGAATCTCTGGAGTGCTTCCAACAGTATGTGGAATCCAGTAATGAAGAGCTAGTTTTGAGAACAGTGTTTGTTACAGTGTTCCTAACAAAGTGCTTGGGGAGTGTATATCTTACCTAAGGCATATTTAGGAATAAATAAATAGTAAATTCACACCATGCACTGGTGTAAAACACCATCTAGTAAAGATGATTTAGATTTTGTGTCTTTTATCAAATACGGTGAGAATTACTTTCTGCAGCAAATGTAACTTTAATCATGATTCCCCCACATTATTACTAGATAACTGATTCGATCTGCATAAATCAAGAGGAGGTGCAAACATTTCAAAAGAATGTTTATCATACTGATGGGAGGTAGTGAGTTATATTTAAAAGAAAATGACAGATGAAAACAGATTCTCCCCCCCCCCCATATACACATGGACAAATGTAAACACATATCTAAAGGGCAGTTTAATGATTCCTCACACATGGATTGAAAACAGAGAGCCAATAAATCTTTACATGAACAGGGCTGAACCATAGAATAAAAGTCAGAATGTGTTTAAGAGATCAAGTCTATCAGAAATCACTGTTAACTATTTTAGACATCCATCTTGTTTATGTCCTGACACTTTAGCTTTTCTTCACTTCCTTTTACTCAGCTCCCTGTCCTCCCCCGGTCGTCTCCTCTCCCTTCTTTTTGTGCCCAGACACGATATCGTCAATGCGCAGCAGTAGGATGGCCGTCTGGACAAGATCAGAGGGAAGAGTTTTATTAAGTATGAAACTTTGAATCAAAAAAATGTAAAAGAGAACCAGTTTAAACAGTTCAAGGTTTGAGGTTCTGTGCACATCACTAAAACAGTTACACTTGAATGAATTTTACTATCTGAACACCATTCAAATATGTTAAATATATTACACACAGTGAAAACTGAAAAGGAAATAAATGATTTCACAATATGAAAAATACTTTGTCACTACTCTAGTAAAATGAGTTTCTAAATCTCTAAACTGTGAGTAAAGTTTTATTAGTGAGATTTATTAAAACAGTGTGCCATTATAATAACATTATATGGACACATTTAATTCCCACCACATGCTTATCAGAAGTTGAATCTCAAATAATGCAACATACCATGTAGTGTGAAGGTACCACTGACTGATGGAATATTATGTTGCAACCATTTAATATTTTGCGACAGTGTATTTCTTCTGTGTGAAAATCAGTTTTCAACAACCAAGAACCATCAGTTAAATAAAGTCAGTCAATTATTTTTGGTAACGTAAATTTTCGATTATGGCATACTGCCTCCAGGTGTTTTTATGATAATATAAGCACTGCATGGTGCTACTGTGACTGTTCTGTCTATCAGTCTGTTTGTATAAAGATAGCTGTCCTGCATTTCTAATTTTTCTTTTTTTTGTATTACTTTTTTAAATGTATTTATTCGTTTGCATGTACAAAAAACATGAGATCATCATGGGTGTTACAGTTAAAATCAAAATATTCTTTTACAAATACATCATGGTATAATGTCATATTATTCAAGGTGAATACACAATCCATTTCCCCTGTGTTCAACCATTTTCGGGTTATAGCTTTCCTGGTACTTGCCAAAAGTATCTTCAAAAGATATACATCCTTGTTTAGGACTTACATACTTAGTTTTCAACACTTATGTTCAGCACTGCTAACATTTTTCAATAAGAGAAAATCAACAATACAAAATCTCATGACACTTCAGAAATCAATGCTGAATCTTAGAAGAGAGCTGCAGTACACCTAAGAGTAGACTGTTCTCCTAGCAATGTTTTTTCTTCTATTCGACATAACAGAAAAAAAAGAGAAATATGCTTTAAAATAAATAAATAAAAGGCACATACCTCTACTGCTGTCTTGTAAGATTGGGCTTTGACAGCCATCGGTTCCCAGATCCCCAACTCAGCCATGTCTGCCAATGTGCCAGTCTCTCCATTAACACCCCATGAGGTACTGCCCTCTTGAGTGTGCTTTGCCTGGAGGAGTACCAGAGTTTTATTTTAATGCTTAAAATTTGGAATACAGCCAGCATACCACACAGAAAAATTAATATAATAATTAAAAAGCTATTAATCAGTTATCCTTTGTGTGACATGCATATACAGCACGTAGTGAGGATAAAAAAAAAACTAAAAAAAAAAACCTGATTGAACACGTGAACACAAGCTGATTGTCCCTCACCCTAAGTGATGTGAGCACACGGATAGTGGAGGCTCCACAGTTCTGGATTAGAGTGCGAGGGATAACTTCGAGGGCCTGGGCAACAGCACGGTATGGCCACTGCTCGACGCCAGTGAGGGCTCGTGATCGCTCCATCAGCCTGTGAGACACAGCCATCTCTACAGCGCCACCACCTGGCAGCAGAAAAGGCTCCAGCAGCACATTACGGCACACCTGCATAGCGTCATGCAGGTTACGCTCCACCTCCTAGGACACAAAGCACACGTATTTCATAACATGCCTTATAATGGGGAGCTGTATTTTTCAGTGTATGATTTATTTTTTAAATTCTAAATCAGATTTGTGGGGAGAAGAATCTGTGCTGACACAACACCTACATCTTTATCAGACAAGGAAAGTATAAATAACCATTACTGCATTCCATTGCTTAAATTATATTTAATTTCCGAATAAACTACCCAAGACCAGTTTTGACTAAACATTACATCATCAAGTCTGTCTTTTACATGTACACGGCTAACATTCTGCCCGCTCTCTGGAAGACATTTGGATGCACCAGAAGCTACCCACTCAGCATCTCTGACCAACAGATTGACAGTGTGTATGGACAAGCACACAAGCGCCTTTTCTTAAATGTCTCTCACCGCCAGGATCTCCTTGCTGGCTCCTCTCAGCAGGATAGTGCAAGCCTTAGGATCTTTGCACTCGGTGACAAAGGTGAAATACTCATCACCGATTTTTTTCACCTCAAACAGGCCGGCCCCTGTTCCCACATCCTCCTCACGTAACTCATCTGTCCTGCTGGCGATGCGCGCTCCACAGGCTCTGAGGGACAGAGTAAGTAAGTAAGTAAGTAAATAAATAAATAGGTGTTGTAGGATGAGAAATTCAGAAGAAAGAGGAGTGATACTTGGACTCTTAATAACAGAGGGAAAGCCCACTACTTTTGAATTTCATGCTTACCTGGCAATACGATTGTTGTCTGTTTTACGGACGCGACGGATTGCAGTGATGTTGGCTTTCATCAGATAATGCTGAGCAAGATCTATGGCAAGAAAGGTACTTAGGAGAAATCACACTAAAGTACAATGGATCACAGCATGTAAGAGTTCTATCTATGTGCATTGAAGGACATTTGTGTGTTTTTTTTTAATCTACCAGAGATTCCCTTCTCAGTAAAGACCAGGTCAGGTTTGAGACGGATAATATCTTCACATATCTGCTGGATGTACTCTTCTTCCATCTGCAGGATTCTGGCAAAGTCCTCCTCACGAGTAATTTCTATATCAGTCTGAAAAAAGTAAAAAGGTTTCAATGGAGTTTTGCTAGAGTTGTGTAAGGCGGAATATCTTAGTGTATATTATTTTTGCTCTACTGACGCACCTGACTCTCGCCCTTCTTGTACTCCAGGGAGCAATCGAGGAGCACGATACGAGGGTTTTTGATGAGACGGCGCATGCGGGGGTGTGTTACATCTTTATTTACCATCACCCCCTTCAGCACACATGAGTCTTCAATGATCCCACCAGGCACCTACACAAAACCAGAAAGCCTTTGAATAATTGCCTTCCTTGTAGTTTATGCTGAGTCACTGTACTGGCATAAAGCCTACTCTCTTTTAAGGCTTTGTTTACACAACGACTATGCAGAAGAGTTTATTTTGAATAGAGTTATTTTAGGAGGGAAAAGCCAGCACAGGCAACTAGTTGATTTCAGAAATTGTATATCTTGAGAAACAACTGTAGACAAACAAAAGTTAGAATAAAGCACAAACCATGCAACCATATAATTACCTTTTCCACCTTGGCATACTTTTTAATATCAATCTCCTTGCGGCCATTCTCCTCCAGCTCCACGGTGCGAACCGCGTCCAGTGCAATGTTACAAGCCAAGCTTGACCAGCGGCTCAGTGCCTTGGTGTTGATGGCCGAGTTAATGATCTTCAGCATCATATCCCGATCATTTGGGTCGACTGGAGTGCTGTGGGGAAAAAGAAACGCTGCTAAATGTGTCATCACCCAAAGCCTGGAGTGCGAGTGTGAATCATATGGCTTGACATTTGTGATACCATGCAAGCAAACTTTCAAAATGTTTCAGATAAATGAACAATTCCTCTGACACCTTCATCGGCCGGAGGAAACTGAGCATGTTTGCTGGGAGACACTACCTTATCTCTTTCAGCATGTTGAGCATGTCATCCAGAGCCTGCCTGTAAGCACTGATTACCACAGTGGGATGCATCTGCTGCTCCAGAAACTGCTCTGCCACTGACAGCATCTCTCCAGCTACACACAGATTCAGATTCTTACTATACCGTGACTACCGGCATCATTCAAAACAATACTTTCAAGTCATTTCATTTAAAAAAAAAAAAACCTGTAATATTCTCCACCAGCAAACTTACAAAGTATTAAAAGAACTCATGAAAGCTGGAAGAAAATCCCACTCACCCAAAATAATGACAGACGTAGTGCCATCTCCCACCTCCTCATCCTGAGTGCGGCTGATCTCGATCATGGACTTGGCAGCAGGATGCTGCACCTGAATCTACAGGAAAAAGTCAGCGATAAATAAAGCTATTAAACAAAGCACATCCAGAATGTACAAAGAACAGAATTCTAGAAATTTTAGTTTTAGTACCTCTCTCAGAATGGCGTTGCCATCATTGGTCATGACGATTCCTCCCATAGGGTCCAGCAGCATCTACTCCCCAAAAAAGAAAAACCTTAATTTGATTAAAATCTGGTAACACTGGGTAGACAAGATCAATAACTGATTATGTGGTCGTTCACTGCTGTCCACCAAGATGCACTGGACTCGTTTTAGACAACTGTGATAAGATCACTACAAATGTATGACACCAATGCCTTAGTCCTGCACTGCAGTAAAACTTCATAATGGGTGTGGGTGGTGACATCTGTCTGATTTTTAAAGTAATCGAAAATTTCTATTCGGCTTGGAACAAAGTGATGTAACGTTGAAGGGCGTGGTCCCTGGCTACAAGTCTACAGCAAAATCTCAGCAATTGGACAGCATGCAGCAGATGCTGAGGCCATGTTAACCATTACACACCTTCATCATAGCTCGTGGGCCCAGACATGTCCTGATTACATCTGCTATGGTCTGAAAAACAAAAGGAAAACTCAGTCTACAGTATACAGAATTGTAAAGCAAGAGTGTACAAACCTACTACAGATGAATGACTTACCTTAGCTGCATTGATATTTCCAGTCTGTACCTTCCTGCCAGACTCTCTTTTCATATTCTGGCCTAAAATAAAGATGGAAATTTAAGTGCAATGCAGAGAGAAATACATGTTCTGTCAGAATTCACCTGGGTCAGTTGCTTGAAACTAACCCATCATTCATAAACAGGATAGTGTATCCTGGTTAATCTAACTAAACTTGAAAAATATCACCACCTCACACAGCTAATGCCAAAACCTGCTGGTTAGATACAGTTCCCTACAACAGAATATAATGCACTGTAATGCTACATTCGGATACTAGGAAATCACTACAAACTGCACATTACAACATTAGTTAAAGTTCTGCAACCACCAAAACACCAACATGCTCAATATCCACCTCTTTCCCCTTTTACTGAAAGTATATATTTATATTTTATATGTACACACACACGAGGCTGACCACAGACTGACAAGAAAGGCAAGCTAAGCTAAGCTAAGCTAGGCTAGGCTAGGCTAAACTAAGCTAAGATAAGCAAATCTAAACTAAGCTAAGCTAAGCTAAGATAGGCTAGGCTAGGCTAATATCCAGTACTGTAGCATCTGTAGAAAGCTAGGCCCCTGCCATGCCCGTTAGCTAGCCTGTTAGCCTCCCATCTATTATTAACACAATAATAATAAAAACAGCCGTATCGCCAATACAGCAGCCTTCAAGTACGATATTAAAACACACAGAAATAAAAGAGTCTCACTAAGCACGAGAACCGGTCTCCCCATCATCTTTGCGGCGTGGTTCGTTAGCCGGCACAGATCCGCACGCAGTGTGGAGAAGAAAGGAAGACTGAGGCGTGTCCGGAGACTCACTGAAAGCTATTCACCAATGAACTTGCCAAGAACTTGTGATTGACAGTATTTGTTGCCAATAGCAGTGGCTAATTTGTCGTTATAGGCGGGACAGAGCAGATCAAAGCCAGAGAATGACATGCGTTGGGGCGGGATTTAGGTGAACGTGCCAGAAGCTTCCTTCTGATGGACTGTCGAACGGTCCATATAAAGACTTTAGTGACCAGTGACGTGTACAGAGGCTTCATTGTTAATGACAGTCAAGTCAAGTCAGGTTCATTTGTATAGCGCTTTTTACAACTGACATTGTCACAAAGCAGCTAAGTGAATAATAGTAAACTTTGCTCTGGTTGGATAAAACAAATCGCAGCGGGGATTAGGACTACTGAGTTTAAGATTATAAAGTTTTCTTAATTTCAGGGTCTTCTTCTTTATAGGGCTTCTGCAGTGTGGAGCTGTCACAATGTCACAGGAGGAGAACAGGACTGGTCCTTTTTATGAGATCACAACAAGGCAGCACACTATTAACAAAAAGGTCCAGAAGTAACCACTACATGATCAAAGTGAGATCACAAGAAACTCATTTTCTCTGTTCCACATGAACAGATGGCCTTTTCAACAGATAGGGTTTTGAAATAATAATACGCAATATAATAATAATGATAATAATAATAATACAATAATAACAACAACAATAATAATAATAATAATAATAATAATACAATGATAATAATAATACAATAATAATGATAATAATAATAGTAAAAATACAATGATAATAATAATACAATAATAATAATATTCATTCATCTTCTGAACCGCTTATTCCTACTTAGGGTCGCGGGGAGGCTGGCGCCCATCTCAGCCGACTCTGGG
>JAOUQZ010000044.1:24469781-24493118 GCA_028564935.1 Neosilurus hyrtlii
CTGGGCGAGGGCGGGGTACACCCTGGACAGCTCGCCAGGCCATCGCAGGGCCATCAGTCACACAACCATTCACACCCACTCTCACACCTAGGGGTGATTTGGAACAGCCAATTAACCTACTGTGCTGGGAATCGAACCCAGGACCTTCTTGCTGTGAGGCGGACGTGCTAACCACTGCGCCACCGTGCCGCCCAATAATAATAATAATAATATAATAATAATAATGATAATAATACAATAATAATAATAATGATGATAATACAGTAATAATAATAATAATAATAATAATAAGCATGTTTGCAACTCTTGTAATACAACATGAATTAGAACATGAATGAGATCCACACTGCTTACAATATATTTTATATTTTTAGTTACATTCATTGGTTAAATTAATTGTCTCCAAATATAGACTTTTTCTATAGCTTTTCTCTTTCTTTTAATTACCTCCGATTTTATCCCAACTGATGATGATTTTTTGTATGTTTTATGACAATAAATCTCTGACTTTGACTACATAAGGTAATCTACATCCTTTTATTAATTTAACCGCTGACTTGAAGCGAAAAACGCACACGGTTTGTGAAGAGGTAGTGCTACACGAGCAAATTCAAGTATGTGCAAGTGCCACCAAAAATTATGGAATGACGACTCTCCATTGGAAAAAGGAATTGATGCTAGAATTTTTGCCTAGTGAAACATATAAGATTGACTACCTGAAAAAACTTTTATGATGAAAGGTTACATGTCAGGTAAGGGACCAGGGGAGATGGCAGTCACTACACAGGTGTAAATGGACATTTTAGCCACTTTTCTCATTAATTCAATAGGTTTGCTTATAATGAAGTCAAACAAAGAAAAGAAAAAATACTTTTCTTTAATTTTTTTATAAAGTTGCAAAAAAACTAAACCTGAAAAGTCATTTTTCAGAAAGACAAATGCATCTTGGGGCAGCATGGTGGCACTTTCAGTAATAAACTATCTCACTCTGATAGAGTGGGGGGGGAGTCGTCCATGACAAGCCTCCATCCTGAAAAACTGATATCAATTGTGTAAGTTTTGAGAAGAGGTGAATTAAAAAAGTTAGAACCAGGTAGATGGAGAAAATTAATTTTCACTAAAGAAATCCATGTCTTGAAGATTTCAGTCCCTTAGAAGAGCAACAAAGCAGTAATTGCAATTTTTTGTTGATGGTTCTGTAATTATTTCCATAAAATCGAGTGATTCCATAATTTATTGCTCTATTAACACAGACCAGTGATGTTAAGTAAACTTATTTGTGAATGGTGTGTTTGAAGAGGCCAAAATTTTCAACTGCTATACAAAATAGTTTTGTCATACAGTGAATTGTTTATTTGAAATGAAATTAAACAGGGTAAAAATCCTCGTGATTCCATAATATTTGCCAGGGGTTGTAGTCATTTCCACATGGTTCCAAGATAGTTTTCACTTGATTAGTGTGGTCCTTTAAAAGAGACTTCTTCAAACTTTAAACAAACTGTTAAAGCCCTGTACAGTAGTTTTACTGGTCTTTTTGTCTGCTTAAAATCAGTGCTACATAGAATGAACAACATTAAATACATAAACCTATAAAAACATAGAATTGTCTTAACTCGGGTTCAGGATATAAACTACCAAACAGAATATGGCAACACATTAGTAAACACTAAGCATAATTCAGGAAAAGACATTTAACTGTTTGCTTAAATGTTTGTCTAGACATAGTCTAAATTATATACTGTGGTGAATTTTTACAAGCTCCAGTGAAAACTGCAAAAAAAAAAAAAAAAAAAAGAAAAACAAAGAAAGAAAAAAATGGTCAGATAAATGAAGGACAGTACTTTCCTATCACATATTCACTGAATTTCATCATTAAACTACAGGACATTAACAGCAGAATGATCAGTATATGCTGGTGGGAACCAAAATGAGGCTACTGCATTGGCACCATTAATGTGGCCAAGTTGAAGCATGTTATAATGATCTACACGAGAGAAGAAAATGCCAAGTAAATGTGCTATAATAGGTAGTTCTAATCTGACAGGAAAAAGAACAAGAGGTTTTATCAAGTTCTGTTAATTATTAAAATCCAGGAGAACAAACAACTGTCCAGGCAAGCCAAATTATTTAGTAATATATCCAGAGCAGATTTGGAAAAAATCGCATTGAGACCTCCGTTTTCAGCAATCATTTTATAACCGGTCAGTACACATGTAAAAGTCTTTTTTTTATTTTTTTTGTCTGTTGTTTTGTTTATATTCATAAAAAACTTATACTTATAATAAATGATTATAGTGCAAGCAAGTAACAGACTGAGAGGAAGTACGTCTTTTTAGCGGCTCAAGAAACATGGCATTTGAATCATAAACTGAATCATGTTACACTCCACATTTCAGAAATACTGTACATATATAAATCACCTTTCTATGGCTGTAACCACATTTGAACACTTAAAATTACATTTTTAGCTTCATTGGACTGGAGTGTTGCTATGCCACACACAGATCAGGCCTACACATCGACATCACCATTTGCATGCCAGTGTTGAAATAAAAGGGAAAAATTACCCATCACATGAGAAGAACCCTTTCATTTCGGCATGAATGCACCATAATTTTTTGCACCCATTCACTGACGAAATAATTGTATGATTCTACAGACGAAACTCTCCAACGAAACAGCGTTCACAGTTGATACCAGGTTGTTTGCAATATCTGCAAAGTGTACACTCACTGTAAGGGTCTATCCCATCACACTAAACTATTTTATCGTGGTATCTCTGCTATGCAGTGACGGGTAGAAAGTGAAAATATTGTAAATGGAACATCAAGTTGTCTGCATTTATCATCGGGGTGATCTTGTCGTTTGGCCTCATTAATGACTGACAGTTTTCGTAACCAGGGTTGACACCTGGTCAAATGTCTATTGCAACCCACCTATAGTAACCAAATATCTTTATATAGAACAAATAAAGCTTTTGTCATTTTGTTTTTGTGTTTTTCTCTGAAGTGTTAAAGACGTGCCCCTGAATATCTCAATGCAAATAATATATTGGCCTTCAGTAAAAAACTTGCTTTGTAACAAAAAACTACAAAAATAGTCCATGTGTGTAATAGTGGAGGAGCTTCATGTGACCCATTTGTTGAATATAGACGGATGTACACAGTGCCAAGTTGGGGACAAAATTAGACTTTTTCTTCAAATGGATATCGTCTGCTGGACCTCTCATTATTAGGGTAAATTCACAGGTCATCTTTTAGATTGCCAAAGACCTGAGGATTCGTAGCTTCTTTCTTCAGGTAGCTGATGAAGTCACTGACCTCACGTCCACCCTAAGGGTAAAATATTAACTCAAAAAATAAAAATTTAACTTGTGTTGTCAAATTCCTTCTATTGCTGATTACATGTTCATTATACAGACCCTTTTTTAGCCCAGCAAAGAAATTGCAACATATAAAACATACATAGGAACACACCAATTTATATACACATTCCAAAAAGACAAACTCTGTGAAGCAAACTCTGTGGATTTAAACAGCTCTCATGTTGAACTTTTTAATAATACATACCTTATAAAGCCTTGGTCGATCTTTTTGTCCAGCAGGAGCAAAGTAAATTGTAGGGAAGCTAAAGCACAAAAGTGATATTCACATTCAGCACAATGTAACAAGGCAATTCAGAAATTATCCACAGTGTAAGTGTACTTGTTCTTCAAGTTCAAGCACAAAGATTTCGACTTTACCCTTGCACATCATAATTCGGAGGAATATCGTTGGCAGTGGCATCCATTTTTGCGATGACAGTGTGGGAATCACCAGACAGCTGAAATATTAGATGACAGACTATTATTCAGAGATCAGTGAGATGACATTCAGTGTCAGTCTTAAAATTCCACATACCTTTTCTCCAAGCTCACTATATACAGGCTCCAGATTTTTACAATGTCCGCACCACGGAGCATAAAACTCAACCAGTACATCTTTCTCTGGATTGTTCACAATCTCATCAAAAGTGTCAGCCACCACAACCTGCGTTTAAGGAAAGATTGGTAATCTGACTTGAAACAAAAACATCTTAAATCAAATAATGAGCAACAGTATATAACTAATCATATGCACAAGAGCCCTGTGTACACACCTTGACAGGACCATCATTTGTCTCTGGCACAGGTTCAGATTTAACGTATCTATTCAAACGATTGGCAAAATAATCCTCCAGGAAGCTCTGCAAAGACTGACCATCTCTCCTTTGTCAAAAATACACAAAGTCACAAACATGAGCACTGTAAAAGCAATGGCGTCTCACTAGCTTAACACTGCTATCTGGTGGCTGTAGTGTGCAAAACAGCACACTCATTTTCACTACTAGTTTTTATTAAGATAGTTGATAGTTTGTTGATTGAGGCATCCTTTGTTTAAAAAAACAAACAAACAAACAAACAAACAAACAAACAAAAAGACTCAAATATGCAAAGATTGGATTGCCACAAATGAAATTAAGAAACATAGGAAAATCACTTATATACTATAACAATCAATATTTTTTTAAAAAAGTAGTAAAATACTTTTAACCCAACTTACGTGAACTTCTCCTGCATGATGTACTTGTGTCCTGCTCTGGTCCTAATAGTTATAAGAGGCATCTCGACTCTATCAGACAAGTGTAGTCCAAACTCATCTTCCAGCTCATCCTGAAACTCGTCCCAGTCAGCCACAGCAAAACTCAGTCCACGAGACTGGAACTGACTCGCCACCTTCATCACCCTGAAGAAAAGATGCAAATTTTTACCAGCAAACCAAAAAAAAAAACAACAACAAAAAACCCAATAACAGAAATGTCACCGAGCTTTAAACCCACTCAATATCACAAACAAGCGCACTTCACCTGTTTCGCCAGTAATTTGTACCCTTTGGATTTAGAACGTAATCGACATCATAATAGGCTATAAGCAGATCTTTCAAGGTGAGGCGATCTCTGTTCTCCGAGTTCAGATGAGGACAAAGACCAAAACTGAAAAGGGAAAAGAGAACAAATCATCAGAAACACTAAAGAAGTTGAGAGAGAGAGAGACATGTATTGAAGTAGAGGCTTCATCGCAAACTGATACAGGGGACATTCTTAACATTTTACTTAAAAAAAAAAAAAAAAAGAATTACAGTTCTCTCAAGCTTTGACACTGAAAAAAAAAAACTAAATTCATTAAATGTGGACTAGAACAAGTAGAGCAAAAGGAACCGACATGTTGTCCCTGAGGAATGTGCTCAGCGCAGAGGTAGAGACAGAGTCAGTAAACTTCAGCACACTATCCTCAAACACGCTGCTCATGTGTGGAGGCCGAAAAAGCAGGACACACCTTGAAGGATTTCAGGAAACACACCACAAAGCGTTACTGAGTGAATGGGTACATCACCATCAACATCAGTTTACAGTCTTTCAGTCTATTTTTTAATTTCTTTTTAAATCCATGTTCAACATACTCCTTGTCCACGCCATGTTTTATTCCTACTCTCAGATCGATGGCGTGGGCAAATCGATAGCTGTCCCTCAAAGCACTGGACGCCTTCATAAACTCAGCCAGCTCCAGATGGTCACTTCCTGAAAAAAAGCCTGGAACACAAAGCACACTTTTTACAACTTGACTCAAACACCAAAAACCCCAGAGCCTATATTCTTCTAAAATATTTAAATAACTGCTATGCCTGCTATCACTAAAGTATACTGGTTCCCACAAGCTAAAAAATGATATTACGATACTAATTTAACTTGCTGCTACAAGCATGTCCCAGGAATTACTTCTGTGTAGTGGAATCCAAGATGCTACAGGAACTCTTGAATGAAATGATTTCAGCATACTGAGTCTCATTTCACATTGTTAGTCATCTGACATATGAATGCACAGGGTAATCCTTTTAATTGCATTTTAGATTTTTCACAATCACAATATGGACAACATGATAACAACTCACCCACAACACTGGCATCAAAAACATTAATGAAGGCTTCCAGTTCCGCTTCAGTGTAAAGTGCTACGGAGCTCGGGCCAGCCTGCTTCTTCATATAGCTCACAATTCCATCTACGCAGATCATCATATTGCAAACGCATGAATACATAAAGTGTATAAAGGGCACTTTATATGGTTTTGTATTCACATCCAACACACCTGCCGTACGAGGACCATCGTATGACATGGACTCCTCACCATTTCGAAAGATTTTTAGAGTGGGATATCCGTTCACCCTAAACTTTTCACATGTCTCAGAGTTGGCAGTACAGTCAACCTACTCAGGAAGAAAAAGGATCACAGTATGAATAATGCGACTGGCTCCCTGTATAGAATGGTGCAGATTGATTTATTTACTTTAGACACTGTAATATAAACTAGGAGAATTAGGCTCAACATTTAACCCATCCAAAGCAATAAACACACACTCGGAGCAGTGGGCAGCCCTGTTACACCTCCTGGGAAGGAAAGGTGGGTTAGGTGTCTTGCTTAAGAACATTTCAGCTGTGAAGGGAATAGAAGGTGCTGCTTGCTCCTCCCACCCACACATATTTTTTATGATGGTTCAGAAAATTGTACCAGCAATCTTTCAGCAACCTGTCCTCAACCCACCTCTCTAACCTTTAACCTATGACTGAATGGTGAAAACTTAAGTTCCCACTTAAAGCTTTATTTACTATATAAATTTAAATGATGGCTGTGTATTATCTTTTACCTAGTGAAGTGTGAACTAATTCTATTACATATATAAAACTGTTGGGAGGAGCTTTTAATAAAATAGCTCTGCATTCAATATGCTACAGTAAAAACAAAGGTAAACCCGAACTACCCAGCAGAACATGAGCTGTATAAGAGTAAAGTGCCATGATCAAATCTGAACATGTGCTTTAAAAAGATTACATGCACCTTTACTTACCTTTGCTAGAGGCACTGTGCCCTTTAGTCTGGCAGCCGCAGCTTCATATTCAGGAGCTAACTTCTTACAGTGCCCACACCTGTGATTCACAAACAAACACTTAACTTTACAGAATACAGATGAAAACAACTGTACAGGGTCAAAGGAGTCAAGGATTACTGAAGGATGTCATGAACTTCCAGTACATCTCGTTTCTTTCAGCAGACAATACTGCACTGTTTACTTCTGTTGTTTTAAAATGAAAGTGGTGATGGTAATTTTGCCTCATCCGTTTTTCCTTCTTTCTTGACAAGTCCCTGCTTCAGAGCAACACCCCCATGCTTTATTGTAGTTATTTATTGTAGGCTTTTCCCCAGATATACTGTTTGGTATTCAGGCCAAATACTTAGACCTTGGTCTTATAAGACCATACCACTTTATTCCATTAAGTCTCAGAATCTGTGAGGTACATTTTGGCAGAACATAATCAAGACTTTTTTTTTCTTGCAACCCTCCAATACAAGCTATATTTGTGGAGCATTTCTGATATTGTTCTCACAAACACACAATGACCACTCTTTGCCAAAAAGTCCTGTAACTGCATCAAACTTGTGTGTTTGTAAACTTTTTGGCTGGCTCTCTGACCAGTTTCCACCTCACTCTTGTACCCAGTCTAGAGGGACGGCCTAATCCAGGAAGGATCCTAGTAGTACCAAACACTTTGCATTTCATGATTACGGACTTCACTGTGCTCATAGGGATTGATAAAGATTGTGTTCATGTCCACTACTTCAGCCCGGAGATCTTTTGACAGCTCCTTGCCACCCATAGTTAACTGTGTGCTCTTAGATAAACTTCCAAGCACTGGAATTCTCTATGAATGTTTTCGCTGTTTTTATACTGAACTAATCAAAACGATTACCACTGATCAGAGGCGGAAACCAATTAGCTTGACGTGCAGTGGAGAAGATTACTTACACCTAATGGAATCTGGTATTTTTAGGAGGGGGTGATCCTTTACCTATTTCAGTAATTCTGTTTTTTTTTTTTATATTATTATTTTACACATTGATTCATTTATTTCTGAACTGCCTGATATTTTTGCTGTAAGATGTACTGTAAACACTGTTGGGGTGGGGTTGGGGGATGTGGTTTGGTGTCTTCATAGGCTGTGAGGCAACAAAAATGTTATTACTCCAAAGGGGTGATTCTTTTGTATACCCACTGCATGCGCAAATTAGAAGAACCAGATAACCCCATCTAGTTGTTCTTGGACTGTGGAAAGAAACCCAGTCAGGAGAGAACCTGCAAACTCCATACAGGAGGGCCTCGGGGACCATCTCGCACTGAAGTGTGTGTGTGTGTGTGTGTGTGTGTGTGTGTGTGTTATGAAAAGCCACTTCTCCTTCCACAGCATAATAAACACCTTACACATGGTTACCAGTCCATACACCGGCTACTGAGCAACACAGAACACATGCTTTCATTGCTAAAGTGGTGTCCCAGTGTTAGAAAACCTGTAAACGGTGCAGTACCCGGAGGACTTTAGGAAATCTAAGCGTACCACGGAGCGAAGAACTCCACCAGCAGCGTCTCGTGCTCGGCTACACGCCGCCCAAAATCTGCGTCCCCCAGCTCGAGCACGTCACCGCGTCCCTCCGCCAACAACACAGTCTCGTGTAGGACACCGACACAAAGAACAGCGAGGTAAGAGACATACATGTTAATAATAAACAGGTCGCCACGACTTCTCGACTCCTTACACGGAGCTTATAACGGGTTATATATATATATATATACACTGTAAGACGAGCCAAGCTCGAGCTCAGACTGACTTCTGCTGTCACAGGCGGCCGCTGATTGGCTGAGAGCCACGAGCGAAGGGACACCGTGTTTGGGAAGAAGCGTCCAGCTGTCTTTATGAGGAGCTTTACAGCACAGGGGCTGTGTTCAAATTCACACAGCTGTAGGGCTGTTATATAATGCACTGCACTGATCAACTCTGCATTTTGCTGAACTGCTTAAAACTACTACTGGAGGTTGGAGATGTCCACCCACTGGGCGAAGGCGGTTCAACCTGAACAGCTCGCCAGACCATACAGGGCACACACACACATATACACACTATACATACTATATATATATATATATATATACACACACACACAATATATATACACATACACACACACAAAATATACATACTATATATATATATATATATACACACACACACACACAATATATACATACTGTGTATATACACACACACACACATACTATATATATATGTATATATATACGCACACACACAATATATACATACTATATATACACACACACAAAATACATATGTGTGTGCATGTATATGTGTGTGTGTGTGTGTATATATATATATATATATACACACACACACACACAATATACATACTACATATATATATATATATATATATATACACACACACACATACACATATACACACACACATACATACACACATACATACATACACACACCCCCCTTCACAGTACACACATTTATATACATGGAAAGTACTCAAATAAAAGTGTGACAAATAAAACTCAATTGATTTGGAATATATAGAAATCAGATTTCTTTAAATTAACAAATTATATGACAGATCTTTTCTTCATGTTGATGCTAAAACAATGTTCTACGGAGAAGTCTTTTATTCATTGTTAATGGACAAAGAAATTTCCTACATTCTTTCCATCAAACTCTTGAACATATTAGAGAAAAACAAGTTCTTATGTAAAAAATACTGTACATATCTGGGACTTGCCCAAATTATATTTATAATATATACACACAATACATCCACTGTGAAGCAAATGTTAAAACAATTATTTCAAATGTAAAGTAGCTGCCATTCTAGGTTCAGAAGCTGGTGATAAATTAGTTAAATTTTTGTACCTCAGCATGTTCGTATTCAGGAAGAAACCACGCCCTAGATTTTTCAATCAGTTTGATGGTGGTTAGTCTAATAAGTTCAGCTAAGTAACTAACATGCGACTCCCACAGCTCATTGTGTTGCCATGGTCACTGCAGTCATATTGTGTACCATTATAGCTCAAGAGTCTTTAGCTGGACTGTTCAAGGTGTAAGCCTGCTCTCAGGGAAGTGTCAGTCCTGCTCCTCATCAGTAGCTGACAGCTGTTCAGTGGCCTCCTCATCGGAGCTGACCTGACGAGCTGAGGTATGAAACAGACGCATCAGGTCGTGAAACCTCTCGGAAACCTATGCAAAGTAGTAAATCGAAAAAAAGAAGAAAATGAGGCTTGAGGGTGTGGGATGGTCATATTTAAGTATTGTTCTGACATCTTTTTGGCACATCATTATAGACTCATTTCAAACACTAGATTAGATCCTTGAGATGACTTATGCAATGCTATCATTAAACCTACAAGTTATTTTAAATTAAAAAAAAAAAGGAGGAGAAATACCTCGCTGGCAGTTTTATTGCCAAGCTGTGCTGAGACAGATTGGAAGGTGCTCTGATTGGCTCCTTGTTGCTGACAAGCTGTTAAAATGACCCGATCTGCCTCTCTGGATGCGGGGGCAAAAATAACAAAGATAAACCTGTGTGCAGCAGAGTAATGTGGAGCTATGTAGCTCACCACATTTTACTGTATTAGATAAGTTACACATGTAAAAGATCTGTGACCAATATACAGAGAACAATGCTCTGCAACTCAGCATGCAATACCCACAGTAGCACCATGATACAACTGATCTAATGCAAAGCTAAGATGAGTATAGAATTATGAAGTATTGTTCTACAACACTGCCTATGTCTGTGCTAACCTTGTCCAGAGGACGACTTTCTCTCCACTGGGAGTAAGGGAGATATTCTTAGCACAGACAGGTGTTTCAGTTGAGGGGCTCTGCCAGCTCTGCTGTGCCACCTTGTTATCTGCTGACTGAGGAAGTAAAGAGTCTGAGTGGTCAGCGTCTGGAGCCTCTTCTTCTCTGATAGACTTCATAGGAGAGAAACAGTGTTCCCTCTCTCCTTCCTTCCACTCCTCTTCCTCCTCCTCTTCCTCTTCCTCCTCCTCATCCCTGTCCTCAGGGTTCACTAAGGTATCGGTTTCAATGCACTCCCATGCTTGGCCTTCTGGCTCTGATATGGAAAGAGACTGATTAGTCATCTTTATTAAATCTATACAGTTAATGGTTACTACAATGTAAAACAAACTAAATGGTATATGCCTGTATTATGACGTGGACTGTTTGCCCCGCTACCAGACTCGTCTTTAACTTCTGTCTCGGTCTCTTTCTCTTCTACTCCTTTTTCTGATTCATCCCTTTCTTCCTGCTGCTCAGGTAGAGGGTCTGCTGTGGGGAATGAGTGATCACCAGTCTTCAGAGACTTGGAGCCATTAGTGCCCTAAAGAACAAACAGATGCATAAACACATTATGCAGAAGATATAAGACCAATATGATGACTTATATCCCAATACACTTTTCAGGGATAGCACAAATATCAGTTTTACAAAACTGACCAAAAGTGTTTTTTTATTTTTTCCTGAATTTCTCATGTTAGAATCAGCATTATTTGCCAAGTTTGTGAACACACACAAGGACTTTACTTCGGTTTAAATCGAATTTAATATTTAATTAATTAAAAAATTTTTTTTTACTGTACAGAGAAGCGTTTGTGTAGGTTTTTACAGATTTGGGCAAATACAGATTAATATAAGTGAGGAAATATGTGCAAAAGAGCAAATGCAAAGTGACAATTTAGTACAAAAAAAAAAGAGATGAATAGTATAGTACAGAATTTATCATCAACATTGAGTGCAACCCTGTATCATGTGTCCATGAGGTAGGGTAGTGAAGTATAATATAACTTGTACAGTGGGTTAAACCATATTGTTGATGTATTACTAATCTGGTAGTATCTAGTCACCAAAATTAGTCCTTCAAATACATAATATAATACCAAAGATTAAATAATTCACAGGATTATTCATTATGCATTAGTAAATAAACATATACGTTATTGTCAAAACAGGACACACCTTGATGCCATGGCAGCGAGGGCAGCCTTTCCTCTTGTGTCGGCGATGCTTAGCATCATGGTTAGAAAAATGGCAGTGGCAGGGGCAATGCTTCTCTGGCCAATCACAAGCCTGCTGATGAAGAACATTTCCACCTCGTATTATCAATGAAGTGAATAAACAAATGCAGCAGACTGTGGTTTTCGGAGTGGATAAAGAGCATAAAAATAAGTGTGTGATCACGATAACACTCCACCTGCGTACTCACCTTGTAGTTCCTATGTGTGCCTAGCTCTTTTCTCTTCCTGCTTTTTGCTGTTATCTGGGGGATTTTAGGTGTTTCTTCTTCCTCCTCCAGATCAGGGAGTGTGACTACTTCAAACCCACCACTTCCCAGACTCAGTCCATCGCCTCCTTCTGTCATGTTCCCGCCATCCTCAGGCCAGATTGCTTCCTCAAATTGTTCCGGACGTGCTGCTGGTGGACGGAGGTCATCAAAAAATACAGAGAACTCTCCCTGCAGGTGGGTGTGACCTTTAAGAAGGGTGACCATCTGTGTTTTGAGCTGAGACACCAACAGAGGATAGCATTATCCAGAAATACAAATACACTCAGAGTTCATGTAAACATGATGGATAATGTTAAACCTTCTGAAATGGGCATGGTTATGGACAAAAATATCTAGTTTTTTAAATAAAAAAATTAATTATTTTAGACTAAAATGAATAATGTCTTTTAGACTAAAATGAATAATGTCTCGCACCCTCATATTGCTATTCACCTCTTCTATCCCTGCAGGCGTGGAGGTAGACGCAGCCTGAAGAGCTTTCACAATCTTCTGGTAGTGTGAAGGATTTTCCCCAAAACTGATTTCCAGCTGCCTGAGAAACCTTCTGCTACGCTCAAACGCCTGCTGCTCCTCAAACTACATATAAAAAAAAAATTACCTTGTTAAATAACCATGTTCTCCAGAAACATCAGTAGCAACATTGACAAAAGTAATTAATAAAAATGTATTTTTTTTCATTTGGATGTGGTTTCAGAAAAAAAAGGCTTAATATACATTCCTGGGTGTTAGCAAAGATTAAATTTCCTGCCAAAAAAGCAAAAAGCCAATCAGCATCACGAGGCTACTCAAAATTCATGCAATATATCCAAGCCATCCAAAATCAAGTTAATGGTTTCTTACATGAGGCACTGTTCATAAAAACTTTTCACCCACCACCTAAAGCCTTAATTTATGACCCAAAAGTTTTCAAACAAACAAACAAAAAAACCTGTATGAGATCTCTCTTATTTGGAATGGTATAATGTATAACACATTTGTAAATTACTGAGTAAAGAACAGATGGTATACCAGGCCACACTCCAGAGCCTGCTCTGGAAGAAGAAAAGCAGCGAAGTCCCTCAGCAGCTCGGGCCAGTCCTTAAGCAGAGGTTTGAGCTGCCGAAAGAGTTCGACAGCACTACGACTTTCGCTTCCCTGCTCAAACTCATACAGCAGACACAAGAATTCCTCCACCTTCCCTGGAGTGTCCTGCAAGGCCTCCCTCACCTGCAAAAAATAGAAGTAATTCCAGACTCTATAAAGAAGTTAATTGTTAAATAACGATACGAATCTCTAATTAAGTGTTCATCCTTCAGATGTTTAAAAGTTTACTTTTAAAGTTTTAAAGTCCCCTGACCCTGTTGAGGTAGGCCTGGGCATAAGCAATGTCCTTGCTCTCCCTCAGCGGATCATTATCCAGGATGTGGTCATCACAGAGCAGAAGGAGTTTTGAAGTGTCCTTGCTGCCCCGTTCCTGTCGTTTGCTTTTCCTGAGACTGCGGGGTGGGGGGCGACCACGACCTGCCAAAAGCAATGAATTGCTGAATCAGTGTTCTGATCTTCTTTGTTGACAGGGGAATGACCCAGAAGGGCATTCATGACTCTCACGTATAAAAGAGAAATACAAGCTTATCTACTGAACAGACCTCTACCCCTTCCCGCTCCTTTCCCACTATTCTGTGGAGGGTCGTCCTCCTGAGGCGCATCTCCTTCAGGCAGTTTTTCTCCCTCTCCCTCTGTGGGCTCCAGCTCTTCTCCCTTCAATGCTCCATCCTCCTCATCTTCTGAATTCTCCTCCTGTGAGTTTTGAGAGATTGGTGATGTTGGTGAGGTGGGAGAGTTTGGAGAGTTGTCCTCTTCTGAATCTCCTTCTCCACATAACCGGCGCTCTGATGCCAGCCAAGTCAGCTTCTCCATCGTTTCCTGAAGGGACAAAAGAGACACTTCATGTGTCTGAAATGTCCCTGCATAAAGGAATCATCCCGAAGATAAAGTAGTAGTACAAACCTGTAGTTCAGGCACTGAGAGAACAGATTCCTCTGATGCCGATGACATCACTTCCTCTTCATCTTCATCTTGTGTTAGCTCATCAAAGTCCTCTTCTTCCTCTTCACGTTCTCCATCGCCATCCTTCTCATCATCATTCTTATCCCTGTCCCCATCTCCCTGCCTCTCTCTGCCAGCATCCCCATCTCCCCTCTTCTCACTGTTATCATTTGCATCCCTCTCTTCACCTCCTCCACTTCCTTCACTCGGATGCCCTTCTCCCTCCTCTCCTCCGCTTCCCTTCTTTAACCCCTCGTTGTCCCCAGAAGGCTGCTTGTTTTCAGCATCAGAGGTAAGAGTGAGCAATCCTGGTACTTCACTTGTACTGGTTACCTGTCCTTCTTTCCAGTTTGATTTAGCAGGGAAATGAGTGCCACCACCTCCACTTTCTTTACTAAAGTGGCTGCTGTGCTGTTGTCCAGTCTTTAGGCTGTCCTCAGTAATATTCTCTAATGTCTCTGTACTACTATCTATGTGGTTAATACGGCTTGAACCGGAGTCTGGGCTACAGGAGGACCCAGATAGCACAAAGTCAGGGCTAGCAAACAGAGTGCTTGCTATATCTTCTCCACATACCTTGGCTCCTGCCTCCATATCCTCTTTCCATAACTCATTATCACCTGTATTTGTATTTGACAGAGTTAGGACTTGGTTTATAGCACCTTCCAAAGGCAGCCTAACAGTAAGGAGTGATGAATGATCTTGGAAATTTGGCATGCTTGAGGTAGAAAAAGTCTCAGAGCAGTAAACTCTAGTTTTTTGCTCAGGCAGTTCGCTTACTCCTTTAGGAGAATGTAGCTGAGGCTGATTTTGGATCAAATTGGTTTTGGGAAATAGAAAGGATTGCGGTGTGCATGCCTGAGATTCACTTGCAGGTATATCAAAGTGAGCCGAGAAGCTGGTGGTGGGTGGTGTGATGCTAATACTTTGGGGGGTTACTGAGCCATAGTTGAGATTTGTAGTGCTTGTGTTATTAACTACAGGGTCTGGCAAAGGGGGGCTTTGGTGATTTGACATAAGTACAACACATGCTAATTCACCTTTTACTGTTGGCCAGGACTGATCCTGGCTGTCCATTTTTAGATCTCTAGAGCTTGATTTGAGGCTTTCAGTCCCATTAAGTGAAGAAGCAGTGGTGTGTGATAAAAATACAGGACTAGACTTCATTTTAAACTCACTGTCTGCTAGCTCCTTATTAGTGTCTAGGCTTGATATTCTGACACCATTACTCGGCAACAGTGGCCCTGACAGAGTTCCTGGGTAAGGGAGACCACTGACTGGTTGAGAAAATGAATCCTGAGGGGGTGGGGTTCTAGAGCACTTGACCAATCCTTGTGAGTCTACTGGTGTATGGACATAAGCAGTATCCAATATCGATGACGGCTGGATGATGAACACAGATGGAGCAGCATTTGCGCTGTTTTCCATAAAGTTAGCAGATGTGACATTTGAAGCCAGACTCACATTAACAGGGGTGTGAGTGAGTAGCTGGGTTGGATTAAACGAGGAAGGTTGAATAGGACGCAGTTTTCTCGGCATGATTTTCTGCCTAGACACTTCTGCATTAGTCTGCAAAAGTTTTACACATTTACCCACTTCATTAGTGGTGACAGGCTTATTACAGGCCACAGTCAGAGTTGAAGGTATCTGTGCTGTACCTGGAAGCAAACCAACAGAAGGCTCTATGGGGTTACCACATCCTTGCTGTGGAACAATATATTGGAAATTGACAGGACCAACAGAGTTTAATGGCACTGTTCCATGAGCAGGGGTTGTGGTTACCTGGGTCACTGGTAAAGCCTCATTTACTGGAATTATGGGGCTCGGAGATAACAGGAATACTCCTTGAGAAGCAAGTGGCGCTGAGACTGGAGATAATAAATTACCTGTATTAATGGGGCATAGAGGGGCCTTTGCTAATGGTGCAGAAGCAGGACGTGTAAAACCATGCAGAGGACGGGGCTTGGACAATCGAGCAGAGCTTTGACGCTTGGCTGAAGGATGCAGTTGTAGAGTTAAGGCTTTGGGAAGGGATAGTGGGTAACGTGTTCCCTTTGGAAAAGTGGGGAGAGAAGGTGAAGCAGATGATGTGTCTTCTGATTGTCTCTCAAACAGTGCTTTATGTATGGATGGCAAACTTTTCTGTTGGAATAAGAGTATATTATTAAGACAGCTCAGTTTATGTGGAGTAAAGTAAAAGTGATGGACTCTTAATAGTATTATTATTATTATCATTATTATTGAAAACTAAGTGTAAAAAGTTCTTTTTTCAGTCACGCAAAGTAAAGTCATTCAACACCAACCATCATACTAAGAACCTGTGTCAAATTTAAATTTAAAGAAAATTTACAGATCTGTTTCTGTGAATAAACATTTTCCATAGCTTACATGCATAGTAAAAATAAATAAATAAATAAAATAAAGGCCTCAGATTTCTTCAAACAATGAGAGACAGCACAACAGTGTGTTAAAAAAACAAGGATCTGCCCTGCAAATATGGCCGTTACTTCAAGGCTCAACAAGTAGATGACAGCCAGATGTGAGCCTGATTGCTCTGAACTTGAGATGCAGTGGGGTGCACCTGCACTAAGAATCATCCACATATCTAATTAAAAATCTTTTATTACTTTTCTGTCAAAGTCCACCAATCTATGAATAAATCCATTTTCGTCTAGCATTAGTAATATCACACAAGTGCCAAGTGCACCCGTGGTACAGCTGTACTTGAAATTGCAGAGAAAAGAGGCCAACTTATGTTTTTTCATGATTCTGAAACCTGATTGTTCTTTTAAATTTGGCTGGGTGATGAAAAGTACATTTCTCTGTGGTGTGACATACATAAACAAACATACATACAGTATTACTGTTTACATGGACTTCAGTTTTTCTAATGGGAAATGGTATTTCAGTACCAAAAGCCAGTTTGGCATGATGTTCTTCTCTCTCTCCACAGGTGGGCGCTCTTCACCTGGGACAACTGGACAACAGGCCACAGGTAGTGTTGGAACCACACGATGCTGACAATAAAACTGAAGTAACAAACAAGTCAGCAATGATAGAAGCTCTGATGAAGATATTTGATGATATGAAGTCTTTAAAAGTGTACTGAAATCAATTCTATTTGAAGCCAAAAAGAGGTTTGTATGTCTCAGCTGATTAAAGGATTAAAATATAACCATGAAGCAAATAACACACTAGGACAATACAATGTAAAAGCATGCATTAATGATACGTTTAGACATCATGCAGGTACAGGGAGATAGTTCACAATGACGTACCTTGACAATGTTGTCAGCTGCCCTGCTTGAGCACATGTCTTTCACACGGGCACGTAGCTGCTCCAGCTTCTTAGGTTGAATGAGATACTGACTCATTAAATGGTAGGGGAATTCGGTCTCACTGAAATGCTTCAGCCCCAGGACAATCAGACTAGATACAGAAACAGATGAAGAGAAGAGAAGTTACATGCATTCATTAGTAAAATTTCATCTGGGGACTTTCAGTACATGGTAGAATAGCATAAAAGGGTCGATTTGTACCTAGGAACATGCTTTTCAGGAATTTAGTAGACAAAAACACCACTTGGAATTCCTGTAAATTAAATGTAATGGGTAAATTGGGCATACCCATCCTCTCCTTTTGTGTATATAGTCTTGCTGCGTGGGGGTTGCAGGGCAGGGTCCAGGCTGCAGTGGGGCAGTAACTCTGGATACATGAACACTGACCTAGTGGCGAACAGCCATGCCAGGTGAGCTGGGAGAAACGGGTAGCGATGCACTGCAAAGACAGATACACAAAAATCTTATGCTGATGTAATGTACTTTTAGCCACATGCACAAGTTATTAATATGTCAATTAAATAAGGAATTATTTATACTTGAGGAAAACAAATATTTCTTCAACACAATGTGGGAATGTTTTATTAAGTTATAGGATTGTGGCTTCTAATAATGATGCAGAGAAAAGGATGATGCTGACAATCAGTAATGAATAATTTTCACAGTGGAGGTGAGGTGTTAGCTTGTCTAATTTTAAAACCTGCTGAGATAGTACAGAGATGACAACAGTGTTATTATTGCCACCCTTCAAGGCATCTCACCAGCAAGCGATTTGGCACTTTTGGGTGGAGGAATGGGTGGAGAGGTTTTTCCCAGCTCTTCAAGCAGGTCCAGAGATGGCTGCAGGTTACACACCCGGAATACACTTTTGAACCCAGGTTGAACCACTGTTCTCATCTGCTCCGCCCGCTCTGCAAATGACTGCAACTCCATCTAACAGAGGACAGGAAAAAAGGCAGCATTAATATTGTTCATAACAGATGATAAACACTATAGAAACTTATCCGAAATTAGCAAAACTAATGTATTTGCCCTGAAATGTTATTTATTGCACATCTGCTTCACATACACTTGTACACATACAGTGAAAAGGCACTTGAGTGACACTTTCAAAAACTGCTAAGAAATAATTAGTTTCGAGTGAATTATTTGAACCATATATTAAAAAAAAAGACTATTTAAATGCTTATGATGCATTTTGTATTTTGTTTGGTTCTATAAATGTGACAGAAAAGAGTGAACCCTCAGCTTTGTGAGTATAAATGTGCTTTTGCATCTGGCTGGACTGGGATGGTCTTGAGCCACTAAAAAACTGTTTATGTTCTTCTAACTTTTAAAGTCATGAATAATATTTTGTAATAGCACTCTTCACATATATATGTCTAAATAGCAATTTATCCAGCAGATTCCGAGATGGCCAATATGGAAGTTATATGATTATGGGTTGAGTTGACATGGAATGACTTGAAATGCAGCAATTTTTTTGCTTCTCTTTTCTTTACAGGTGAAACTCGAAAAATTTGAATATCGTGCAAATAAGTTAATTTATTTCAGTAATTCAAATTAAAAGGTGAAAGTAAGATTATATAGACTCATTACATGCAAAGTAAAATATTTCACGCCTTTATTTGTTATAATTTTGATGATTATGGCTTACAGCTTATGAAAACCCAAAATGTAAAAAATTTTTAATAAAGGAAATCAATAAAAAAAAAGGATTTTAAATACAGAAATATCAGCCCTCTGAAAGGTATAATCATGCATATGTACTCAGTACTTGGTTTGGGCACCTTTTGCATGAATTACTGCCTCGTTGCAGCGTGGCATGGATGCTATCAGCCTGTGGAACTGCTGAGGTGTTGGGGAAGACCAGGAAGCTTCAATAGCGGCCTTCAGCTCTTCTGCATTGTACGGTCTCATGTCTCTCATCTTTCTCTTGGCAATGCACCATAGATTCTCTATGGGGTTCAGTTCAGGGGAGTTTGCTGGCCAATCCAGCACAGCAATCTCACAGTCATTGAACCAAGTTTTGGTACTTTTGACAGTGTGGGCAGGTGCCAAGTCCTGCTGGAAAATAAAGTCAGTATCTCCATAAAGCTTGTCTGCTGAAAAAAGCATGAAGTGCTGTCCTAGTAGTCCTGGTAGATGGCTGCGTTGACTCTGAACTTAATAAAGCACAGTGGACCAACACCAGCAGATAACATGACTCCCCAAATCAACTCAGACTGTGGAAACTTCACATGGGACTTCAAGCATCTTGGGTTGTGTGCCTCTCCATTCTTCCTCCAGACTCTAGGACCTTGGTTTCCAAATGAGATGCAAAATTTGTGCCCATCAGAAAAGAGGACTTTGGACCACTGAGCAACAGACCAGTTCTTTTTTCTTTAGCCCAGGTAAGAAGCTTCTGACGTTGTTGATGTTCATGAGCGGCTTGACAAGAGGGATACAACATTTGAAGCCCATGTCCAAAAACCTCCCACACACTTTTGAATGGCCTCTTCCTGACAATTCTCTCCAGGCTGCGGTCATCCCTGCTGCTTGTGCACCTTTTTCTTCCACAGTTTTACCATGTATCTTTCTATTAATGTGCTTTGATACAGCACTTTGAGAACATCTCTCAATCTGGTTCTACTGAACCAGATTGAGAGACTATTTAAAGGCTAAGGAACCCATCCAGGTGTTTTGGATTAATTAGCAGGTAAGACACTTTGAGCCTATAATATTGAACCTTTTCACAATATTGAAATTTTTTGAGAATATATAAGTTTCACCTTTTAAGTTGAATTACTGAAATAAATTAACATTTGCATGATATTCAAATTTTTTGAGTTTCACCTGTAGATTTTGACAGTCTGTAAAAGATGGTCCTGATTTCTTGTTGAATGTATTTGGCCATTTTAAATGTGCTTTTCATGGCATTATTGCGGAGCACGAGAGTGAGGAAGCATGTTAGAAAAAAATAAGAAAGCCTATGGTGACATCACATGCATTTGGGAACTGTAACACAGGGAAGCTTTAAATATAATGTTGGATGTGTGTTCATACAAAACGTGTAAACTGTTAAGTATACTACTGCTGGAAAGTATTTCTGAAAATAGAAATCTAAAATTTTTATTAAATTAAATACAAAAGATTTTTGTTATAAAATTTTGGCAATATTGTTCAGCCATTAAAATTCTAAGATCACATGAATGGCACACTCAACTGCCTTTGAGAAAACAGACTTTGATATTTACCAAGAAGAGTTTGGTGGTGGTGGCCTGGCTCTGTAATGTCTCTGTAGGGTTACACAGCATGTTTACCTGTGTCAACAACTGGACATGCTAGAACACAAGCACATACATTCAACACTTACATACTCAAAAGATTAAGGGAAATATGAGAACTTATTGTTACATCAGGAAAAAGCAGAATAAAACTTCTGAAAGATTATAAATTCGGACATGTTTCTGTAATGGCCTAGATCTTTAGTTATCAAATGACCCCAACTAACCAGAAATCTGTCTGTGTCTGTATGTTGTTTCTTGTGCTCACCTGCTGAAGCTGCTGTTGCAGTTGCCTTTTCTGATAAGGAGTTAACACCAAGGTACAGGGAGAAGGGATGAGGAGCATGGCAGGCCTTGATGCATTGTGGTGATGTCTGTTTTGGTGTTCTCGACGCAGCTGGAGAGCATCCAGCTGCTCACGGACTGTACGCCTGCACACGGTCAACATGTGGGCCAGTGGCTCCTCAAATCTGGGCACACAGAGAACAATTGTTATGCCTACATAGTTACAGGTTTCAGAAATCCATTTCATGAGAATTAGAATGTTACCATAGGTTTTCCTCCACTTCCTCTTGCTCGTAATTTTCCTGTTTCTGCTATACATGCACTGTATTTACCAAGAATGGGGTAAACTGATACAGAGGGTTTGAAAAATATGCAAGCCCATCAGTTTGAATCATATAACTCTGTTTTCTTAAAAGTACAGTCATAAATTCTAATGTCAAATTCATCAAATGAAGGGCTGAGAGCCACAGTGGTCTAACCCCCCTCAAAAAAATTCTGAAAAATAAGATGACATAAGAGTAATATTTTGCCAGATGTGGATAAGGTCTATTTTTTTATATATTGCAAAAACTTTCATATAATTTTTCTCAATCAGCTTTCTGTTGGTTAGACCACTCTGGTTTTCAGCCCTTTAACTATATTCCAATAGTCTGCCGAGTGGGAAACAAACAAAAAAATGGCTTAGAGTGAGCCGCACAACACTATTCCATCCAATCAGATACAGGGGGTGTTCATGCTCATGCACAGCATTAATACATCCTGTTATTGATCGTCTGGAGGGGAGGTGGTGGTGAATGTGTTTGTGTTGTTGCCCTGGTAATCAAAGCTGATGGTGTCCAGGGAGGTATGTATTTGTTTGGCTGTTCAAATATGAACAATCTTTCTCCAGAATCAATTACTTCCCTTTTAAGAGCCATACCTGACTGGGGGGTTTGGACCTCACAAAAAGCAAACATACACACAAATTAAACTCTTCCTGACCCTCATAACAGCACACATGAAAAACTCCTAATAAAAATACACACACCCATGGCAAAGTGGAAACAAGAAACACAGACGTCACTAAAGCTCATTAACATTTTGTGCTTCAATCCAGGCAGGAGATGAACATGTTACTAGAGCAACATGACGCACAAAGACACACACACACACACACAAATTACTGACCATTTGCTCCTGCTAATAGCACATAACCACCTGACAAGCACTTATTGTTGGCAGGCAATAACACGGGTCTCTCAGGCTGTATAAGACTACTCATGAAGCCTCAATATTTTTGAGTAATCATGGCAGATGATAGTTTTTAATTAGCTTTCTCCAACTAAAGTATAAATATATCACATTGTCATTTTATACTAAAATTAATGTATAGGGAATTTTTTTTTCTCAGATTCAGATTTAATTGTGGCACATGATAAAAGAAACCACCGCCACTCTTAAGATTAATGAGCATGATTGAAAACTATGGTATCCAAAAGTGTTTAAGTATGTGTGCTCATGCAGTTGCCATCAAATCCTGTAAGTGAGCCCTACTCCTTTTTTCTATGCCTCGATTAACCAAAATGTGTTACACACATGCAAACACACCTATCAGAGAACTAGTCACAAAAAAAGAAAGAAAGAGGGAAGAGTCACAAAAAAAAGAAAACCAGTCTCAAAATTGTTCAAATTATACCCTGGCCTCAACAAATATATTGAAACATGACCTAGTATGATTTTTGCATTAAAAAAGCATTTATCAAGTGCTTCCTTTCTAATTCGGGAGTCGGACACACAGTATTGTAGGCTTCCTTATTGACAACAGATTATTCAGATTATAGAGCACAAAGGTTCCAAAGCCAAACACTCAAGAATGGAAATGTATTGCTATTAATGATGCCTAGGCCAGATGAGCTATCTCTGGCTGATCTGAACATGACCTTTCAACAGGAGACATACGGCCACTTAAACACAGCTGCAGGCTCTCTCTAGAGGATAAACAACATCAGGCTCTAGGTGTGTTTCAGCACGTATGCACTGTAGCTCCACAGTGTTTGCACCTTGCCCTTGATCTGCTACAAGCCAGGTGACACTTTGAGCACTTTTCTTTGCCTCCCTACCCAAACAGACACAACACATCTCGGCTGTTCCATCCCAAAGGGAGGACTGTGT